>CM042750.1:19433974-19446474 GCA_022496165.2 Catalaphyllia jardinei | reverse complement strand
TGTAATGGTCTCGAACGGACTTCAGGCACACTGCAAATTTTGGATGACCATTACTGTTCAAGGATTCACTGATCATATCCCAGACATTGCCTCTCTATTTGGATCCTTTTTGTATTTCCAGGGTTCATGGAGGTACATTTCTGCTACAAATGTCTCATTGTGCTTGTCAGTCCACACCATGATGTAAGCATCATGTAAGTATACCAGTTAAATAACTGAATTTTCTACATCAAACAGTTCAGGCAATGATCTCTATTTTTGTTACTGGAGGAATTAAGTTATCTCTTATTAATTTTTATTTCTCTAAAAAAAGTGAATTATTATTAAAGCCAAAGCAGCACACATTTAAAATGAAAAAAAAGAAAAAAAATGAATTCAAGCATTGTTTTGTCACTAAATTTGTCCATGGGGTTAGTGAAAAATCCTGGACATCAACAACAACAACATCAACAAACATCTTTAATGTTTCCTCTGATATTTACAGACAATATTCAGGTAAAAAGGTAATTTTGTAGATTACTGAGAGCACAGCCACTTAGAAATAGCATAGGCTAATAGAGCTAAGTGGTTGGGTGGTGCGGTCAAAACTCAAATGAAATTATGCTTTTGAGGGCTGAAAGAAAAACGACAACAAGTACCAAAATAGGAAAACAGAAGCAAAAACTAAGAGACAAATGGTCACAAACGAAAGCCTTATGAATTCTGAACATCAACCTCTGGTTTTGTTTTCATTGAATCAAGTCATGTTAAAGAGTTATCCTACCTTCTAGAAAAACTTGAGCTTTGGCAAATCAAAAGCTACGCAAATTGAGAATTGAAATGCTTGATCTGAAATGACTTCCGTGTGTACAGGACAGTAGTAAATAAATTGTAAGTCCAAGTTGAATAAAGGATAACAAATTAACTCACAAATCTCGTAAATTCTTTTAGTTCGGCAATGAACTTGAAGGAAATAAGCTTGCTGGCTCTTGGTGTTGTTATCATGGAGATATGCATCCAGAACAGCAGTTTGCTTGTCTCATTCGCGAGTTATCTGTGTATGTATAGAAAATTTACTTGCAAAAATCGTCTAAAGCCCATATGAAATTAAAAAAGCAATCTGAACTCAGAAACAGTACCTTTTTGAAGAGGCTTTCTCAGCGGTAGTTATCTTAGTGGCGACAAGTGGCGATGCGATCAGAAAGGTCGAATTGCCTGCCTCAACGTTGTCACGACGCCAGCAGACGAGGGAACACGCATGCGCAACAAGACCTCCAGGCCACGTCGTCCTGTTTGTTCTCAGTTTGTAAACTCGCTATTAACTGTGCTGTCAGCAGCCGCTAGGTAACGTGGAAGCTTGTTGACAAGGCCATCAATAGTTGCATCATTATTGAGGAAACTGAACTTTCGGGGCTCTGCCAAAGATGCAGCATTTGGATGGAGGTTTTGGACTTGGTCTGGGCAGCATAGCCTTGCACTTTTAAAAGCACAGACAAGGTCATGAAACTCTTGGCTGAACTTCCATTGGAAGAAACGAAGCCCAGGGCTTATGCAGTGCCTTGTCCTTGTCACAAGCTGATTGAATGGTTTCCATTGGCTTGCCGGCTGGCCACTCCCTCAAGGTTAGGATATGCATTAACTGCCACCGAGTGTGACACACTAGCTAGGTGCTCATAGCAACTGAATATAAGAGGCCCATCCCCTTCTAGCTGTGACAAAGTGTGATCCTCCATCAATCAGTGCTGCTAGCTCCAACTCGTTCTTTAGCATCAGATGCATCATTAAAGATGTCCAAGAGTTGTCCAGCTGTAGCAGGGGCAAGATGGCCGTTTTTGTTACCCCTTAAAAAGGGTTCCACATCCCCAAAGTACTCTAGTACTTGTTTCATAACTTCCCACTTGCTCCACCATCTTGTTGCGCTATAAGTTTTCATAGCCGTTGCGGTTCTAGTCTTCCAAGCTAGCCGTACTGCAGCACTGTGGGAGAACATAGATACCCATAATTGGGAAAATCGGAAGACACGGAACTCAAAATGTTTTCCAACGTTGTCGATGGTGTGAGAGAAACACATTATGTCTAGCAGCTGAGGAAAGAACTTAACCTGCTCCAAAGCAGCATGATTGACCGCGGCTCTGTCTTTCATGGCTGCAAGGAGTACACCAGGGCGGATTGAGTATTCAACATCCAAAGACTGGATCAGGCATTGAGCAAGTTCGTTTGCTTTTAAACTCTTAGCCAAGACTTGAAGTCTTAGTAGGCACTGCTGCACATTCCACTCGTCATCAACAAAACACACAATGATTGCAAGAGCTTCTCCTAGCGTTTAGTCTTATCGAAAATGATTACTCTTTGGTTAATATTTCGATTTTTCTAAGATTGTTTACATTCAATTTTATTTATGAAAATAATGAGTTTCGATTCAAAAGCTAGTTCAAAAGACAACCACACATATGCAAATTCACTGCGCTGTCGATCTTTCATGGATTAAAAATAATCCGGAATCAACTCATCAATTTCGCAAGCACTTTCGCTAACGTCTTGATTTGAGATTATAAAAATTCCCAAATGCGCAGCCAATGGATTGCACATTCCATGTTCATAATGGAAACTTCAAAGCCTGTGGAGAGATCGTGGCTGCAAGTATAGCCCAAGGTGGGCCAGCACCATGTTTCCTGGAGGAAAGTGTCTCTGGCTTAAAGTGGTTGGAAACCGTTTCCAGTACTTTCCAAGACTTATAGTTTGATGGGTCATTATAACCACTCTATACTGGTCGATGCCAAAATCATGGTATCAAAAACTGCCCATTCATTGGTGAACAAGTTGCTGTTAATTACAGTATGTGGCACAATAGGTTACCTTAGCAACAATATGACCTGCTAAAAACACCCTTAATTTTAGCTTTAAACACTTATAACTCAAAAAAAATTTCAGTGACCCCCATTTTTTACTATCAAATTATAATCACCATGTTAACCCATTGACTCCTGCATCAACCAGTCCGCGACCCACCCCAAATTTCCAGGCACTTTTTCGAAATATTTCACGGCAAGTGAAAGCACAAAAATAAAACATATGCGCAGTAACCACAGACACAAGATCAGGTTTCAAGACTTCGTTTATTTACAGTTCAATAAATGAAGGGCCAAAATATTAAAAAACATCAACAAAAAGAACTCAAATTGATGCGTATAACCTGTGAGAAAACAAGAAATTATATCTTTTTTCTTTGCTGCGTGAGAAACGTCGAAAAAATTGAATACGCAAAAACGAGTAAATTTCTTACTTCAGAGCACATAACAAAACCTAATACAGCAGAATTTCCATGATTTTACTATAACGAATAACATTTAAGAAAACACCAGAAAATAAAGGTGAAAAACACACATAAAACCAATTCAAAAAGAAATCGCCCGACGAAAATAGTAATACAGCGCAGCGAGAGAAACATGAAAGTTGTACATCAAAAAGAAGACAAAAACAAGGCCATTATGCTGAGATAAATCGTTTTTCAACTGTGTAAATTTAGTGCCAACTTAGTTCTATCCTTAGGAGTTCTGTAGAAGCTGAACAAGACTCAAATATATTTGAGGGAAGCGAATACACTAAACAAACAAACCACGGGGTCGCCGTAAATTGAATATGCAGAAATCCAGCACGTTAAAGTACTGTTCACTTTGAAAACCTGAAATTCCTAAATAAAGGCAACCAAATGAAAGAAACGTGACAGGAAGTTCATTAACAATAAATTTTCATTCACGATAAGGCCAAAAAATGTAACTGAAACCACAAAAATGTTCAAAATTTCACACACGTGCTTTGCTTCATGACCGCGTGTTCAAATTAATTATTCACCTAAAAGCGAAAGTGTGAGTTTTTCCCTACAAGTTTTGCAGTTATTTTATCGGCCGTGGCTTTGCCCATCGTGCTAAAAGCTGAATTCAACTTCGAACTAATACTGTACATTACCATTTTTTGTTTTCTGAAGTCCAGGCAGCAGCTTTAAATCTGTGATCTGTATTCAAAACTCACTTGAAAGCGCACCGATCGTCTTGTTTGGCACCAGAAAGGTTTGAGGGCTCCATTGACCTTGATCTTCCATTCTGAGGCCTTTCCATTTTAAGTGCCAAAGAAGTAATCTGTCTGTTTAGGAATGAAAACAAGACCCTGGAAGTTTGTTGATTTCGGCCGTAACGTGCTGTGATTACCTGCACTTTTCAAGCGCATGATTTTAAGACAAAAAACCATCTTTTTAGGAGCCCTTAAGTCCTCTAAAAATATGCTCAGAAAGTCTATTCTCATTGGTTTTTTTGTTCTTAACAACAATAGAACAATAGGAGAGCCAAAATGTCTTCATGGAGGGTAGGAAAGGCAATTGTCCTCATGTGCTTTTTTTACGGCCGGTTACGGCCGGCATAGGAAATTGGGGGTGGGTTTCCGCACAGCCGGTTACGGCCGACACAGGAGTCAATGGGTTAAGATGCAACTTTTTGCAAAGTTTAAAGAATTCTGTAAAGGGGGTTCAGAGCCACCTTAAAAGGTTTGACACGATTTACACAGGGAAACCAAACAATGCGAGACACGTAAACACTGTAAACTCTGCACAGTCTATAATGAAAATATTTGAGTTGGACGTTTGTCAATGACTAGCAACTGTACACCAACACCATGCGCATGGCCAAAAACATATTGGCTGTTTGTGTGTCGGCAGAGATATTTTTACCGGTGTTTGTTGGAACTGCCTTTTGTCTTGCTTTTTGTTGAGAGAAGGAGAAGAATGCCGTAGAAAGCAGAGTTATGAGAATGAATAACAAAAGAAAACACGGGCATCAAATGCACGCAAACAGTTGATTGATATTGGCAGAGACCCAATGACATGGCCACAAAATAGGATAAATAAATAAATAAGTAAATAAATATATAAATAAGTAAAATAAACTAATACAGTCAGTTACAAGCTACATAAATTAATAAAAGAAATCAATAAACTATCAGTTCAACAAGCAAACTGTGTAGGCAGTTACTGCTTAAGTAGTTCTGCATATGCAGGTCATGCACAAAGCAAAAGTAATTGGTAGACAAAAACCACTTAACACAGAATCCAGTAGAGGCCACCCCAGCAGGTAACAGCTATTCAGGTTATGATGCAAACACATGGAAACCAAAATGGTCATAACCAGCAATAACCAAGAGAAGTCGTCTCCTAATGGAATACTGTTTTCACTAAGTGTAAAACATTGACAGCAAGATTTGTTGTGGGACGGTGGACCTGAAGCTGGTGAATGAGGTGGCTGTTTTTGGAACTGGGCAGTACACAATAATGCTGGGTGTGCTCCAGAGCATGCACTACTATGATTGTGATGGCAACATGATACAAAACAGGTTGTAAATGCCCCTTATTCCATGACATGCATGGAATCAGTGGTGACAATAAGCCTCTCTTGGTTCCAAGGCGTTGATTATGGCTTGTGCTCTTGGTCTTTGCTCTGGCATGAAAGTTAAATAAATTAATGTTCCTGGCTGACCAATGAGCCAGCTGTGTAGCTACTGCATGTTTGCCAAAGGTCTGATCAATCATGTATGCAATCTAGACATCCATTAAATTGTTGACGGATGGGGAAAATCTGCTGTCAGAAATACGTTGTTAGCACCAGTGAACACCTGTCCAATGAACACCTGCTGTTTCTTCAGTTGTGTAGCAAGGACAAGCTGACCATCCAGGAGCAGTTGTTGTTTAGGATCTAAATGCACCGTATTGGCAGCCTAGGTGTCTGACAGGTCCACATATTTCCAGCTGTCAATTTGAGAAACCAGCTTACACCATCAATGATGGCAAGTGCCTTTTGAGGTTCAATGAAGTCAAAACAAATGAGGGCAAAACAAAAAGAGCAGGCGTACCATAACTTGTTGCACTAGTGGCCTGTTCAGACTGAAGCCATGCCCCAGAATGGCAGAAGGAAAATGCTACATTGCCCAACAGCAGAGATGACAAGGTTTTGCAGGCTGTATTAATTGAAGGCAAGGAAAACCCAGCAGCCTGTTAAGCCACAAGCTTCACTATTGCTAGCCATAAGATTGTATCAGGTCCGGAGGACACAACACTGCTATCTGAGGTGATGGTGTCACTCAGACAGCAAGGGTTCATCACTTGAAGCAATGGTCAATGATGGCCAAGTTAGCTAGTGCAGCCTCCAGCAAGAAATATCACTCAAAAGTAAATGCAAAAAGTGCTGTGGAAAAAAAAAAACACTTGGTCTTCTGGGGTGATTGCTTTTTTTTGCCTGAACAATTTCATCACCCATGTGGTGTTTACAATAGCTTTTGCTTAACTGAACTCAGCAAAGTCATTTTTCAGTGGTGGGAGATTGTGTTTACTGACCATCTGTTAAGTGAAAAGGGACAATTCTTTTTCTTAGACGTTACACAACTTCATTACTATTACAGTCATTCTGATGGAATACCGGATTGTAATATTACTTTCCTTACAACATTCACTATCAGTTTGCAATCCATAATGATGTCACATGGCTTTCTGCACTGATCGAGTCTGTCAAACCATGTTCACAATTAAGGCAAATAACATTTTCAAAATGAAATGAAACCAATCTACTTTTTTGACAATGACTGCATATGTTGTTAAGGAGATCATGAGTTGGATTCCTGTAGGGGACTCTTTGTCCCACACTTGTCATGTTCATCAGTAAACTTTTCACAAGATTGCACGTGCAGTGACTTTTGGTGAGTTTATCGAGTCTGTAGGTGCATTTATTTCTGCTTGAACTACATCATGCAAACAATTCTTTCTGATTTTGGGTAAGTTTGATGCTTTCTCACGGGTACAGTGCACCATGTTCAGTCAACCAACCACTGAACTTTGGATAGTCTTATAGATGGTCTCAAGGACTGTTTTTGTATTTTAATCTCCTGATGTTGCACTTTAATAGTGTCCATTTCATCTGATTATCTTGGTAAAATATTGAAGTTTTTAAAACATCACCAAGGACATTCATGACATTATCATGAATTTTAAACTGCTTTTCTCCAGCCATTTCATGTATCTTTTTGAAAGACCTTTAGTAGTGATACAAGTCTCCACTCTAGTTCAGTTAAGTTTAAATGTTCAAGTTTTTATGAAAAGCTCATTTTATTTTAAACTGCACATGGAAGAAACATGATCATTTCTTATTTAGTTTCAAGTTTGTGGTCTCCCCTGGGAAATGTTTTGTTTCTGGTGCTCAATCTCAAAAAAATATCAGCAAGAGAGAGTTGAGACATTTGATTTCTTTTGCACTTGCTTCAGTTACTGTTCTTGAAGTTTTGCCTTTTATTTAAATGTTCAGCTCATGCTAGACAGGCCTCTCAGGGTTGATTCTCTTCTCTTTGTACTGGCAATTTATCATGGCCTAAATTGAGATTAAGAATGCAGTCAATATTGAACTGATCTCACCAAGGAGCTGCAGAGCTGTAATTAAAATGTAGTTAACAATCTATTATTGGTGAAGATTTTCTTTATAAGATCCACTGTTGCTGTTCTATGCTTGGTTCGTGCACCTACTGGAAATTTATACTAGTGGATTCATTTATATCAACTCAAATCAGGCACAGAGGCATTTTAGAAGGGCAAAAAATTAATGCATGTTGGCAATGTACTGGTTTAGGGTATACCAGTATGGCAGATGAACTCAAGTTACACCTTAAGTTGTATGGATGCAAAACTGGCACAGATCCAGATCCAAATGGTCAGTGCACTGCAAGTCTACAAATTCTTCAAAAATTTGACAATCCTTGTCTACAAACCTCAAAACAAATGACAACTGTTCAAGCTTGTTTCACCAATATTTGTCCAGTCACTGACATTTCACTTAAATTCCAGAGAGGGACTTAAGCATACAACTCAAGGATTTCCATTAACTTGAAGGCAATTTGACATCTGTAAGACTTCCAAAGTTTCCTATGTAAGAAAGAATGTTCCAATATTGTCTACAGCAATACTTTGACAACCTGTTATATCAAGGCAGTTTAAAAGGGAGCATATGTCGTATAAAATGCAGAGAATGATAGAGGTTTTGTTCCAAAGGTCCAGAGATACTAAACTGGTACAATTTATTAGGGGCTTCTCTGTAAAAAGCTGGTCAGTGTGTAGTGGTAGTGATTGCTGGGAATATCTAAAGCCTAGATGATGTAAATCCCTAGCATGCCTCATGAATAATGAATTAAATGAACAAAGGGTAAATTCATCATTAGTGTTAACTGAAAAGAGCCAAAAAAAAAATTAGTGTTAACTGAGGGGAGAGTGACTTCACAATTTCTAAAAGGAATTCAAGAGGAAGACTCTTCATTTTCACACCTGAGAAAATATTTAGAAATTGCCCTTATCAAACAAAATTTAAGAATCTTTTTACACTCGTCTGTTGATACCGACTTCTGCAATCATGTCCACACACGAGTCTAATTGTGATGCTTATGTAAGCAGCAACTTGTGTCTAAATTATTTTTGGCAGAGGTCTGTCTCTAACCATATACAATCAAATTATCATGCTAGGTTAATGTTGGTTTGCTGATCCCTTCTTACACAAGACTGTTTGGGTGAAGTTTTGTTGTATACGCAGTACACAGTGTCCAATTTTTTATTTAAAACTGTGATAAGGTGTTTGCAGCTATGTGTTTTGTCTGGCTTTGACCATCTTTGCCTGGGCCAATGCCACTCCTTGTTTCAATCGTGTCCTCCAGTAAATAGCAATATTCAAAATTTACAGAAATTGATGCATCTTTTGAAATTCCTGTTGACTTAGTTGGCGTATTGGGCACCATGTACTGATCAATCTGAACTTGCCCTGAAAGTTAGCAATATCGTTTTCATAATGAACCCTTTTGTGAGTGCAACCCTCAAGATCGGCGACATTGCTCTTGCATTCAGATCTCGATGGCAACTGCACATTTTGCTGCTTGGCATCCGCATTGCTTTCTTCATTAGCATTAAATCCGGCAAATAAAAATATAGAAGACAATAAATGGTTACAGCCATAAATGTAATGGTATTTTGTTTGACAAAACTACACCGATTAGAAGAGGTGCAAGTTTGTAAAGTAACCAAAAAAGATTAATAATGGAAATAATTATAGCTTACTGTCTGAAAAACTGGTCAATTTGCTGCTGTGAGCCTGGACAATAATTGTCTTTTGGACATCTCAAAGGAACTGAAAACTCGTTTTTCAACTTGAGAGTAAAAACAGATCTTTATCCAGGGTTCATCACAAAACAAATTGATGCTTTCTAATTTGCCGCATCTACTTATTACTTGCAGCACTAATTGTAAGGACTGAATTCTTGTGAAAGGAAAGGTGTAGCTAGACACTGCATCTGCAGGCTAGACAAAATCTCACTTTTGGCCTGATGCTTTGCCAGAGCATGAAAAAGGAGACCAAATACAGCCACATTCACAGTGAACCAAAAATGTATCTGGCTTTTATGGAAAAAAATGTTTTAGCTTTATTAAGAAGCAGAGGTTCAACCTGGATATGAACTTTTTGCTTTAAGATTGACTGCATTTTTTAAATACTTTTTACAAGTTTTTGATGTTATCTGTTTTGATTTAGGGGGTTCGAAACACGAACCCCCTAGATCTGCCACAGCAAAATGAAAATACAAGTTACACCTAAAGGACTCGAGCAATCAGTTATTTGCATGATGCGACAATAAGTACAACACAACAAATAAAAATGCTGTAGCAAACCTGGCCCATAAAATTCCCAAACTTTACAAAGAATGAAAACTTGACATGCTTTCAAGGGTACATGTACATGACCACCACACATCTGTGATCTTAGGAAAATTATTGAGTGTGTTTTTGGCTGACTTGGAGACAGACCTACTGAAACAAAACAGTTTAGCCTCTACTTTGTGTATGGTGCCTACTTCATTGCAATGGTGTCTGCGAATCAATTTGGGTGGTCCGACTCGATTGTTTTTTTTTGTGAACAATGGTTTAAGGATCATTTGCTTCTCTTCTTTGTGTCTGTTTTCCATTGCCACCAGCAGTGCCCAATATGAGCACTTTTCTCCTTTAACCAACTTCATTTTCTAGCAGTTTTACTTTTTGCCCCATTTGGTTTGTATTGTATTTGGCTGGCTGGCTAATCTAGTACTACAAACAAAACACTTTCTATAAAAGTAGGTATGCAAGTGTATACATGGTTGGACATGTGATAGTGGATTTTTCTTCTGAAGAGTGAAGTTTTTAGCGTCATTTTATTTCAGATATAAACAATGCATACAGAAATATGAAACCAACTATGAAAAAGAATCTATTCAAAGACAGGCTTTAATGAAAAAGTCAGGACAGTTTATTGCAAGTTTGATATGTTAGTCTTTTGTAGATTACTTAAATTAGAAGTGGTTTGATGGGCACTTATTATTTTGAGTGATTGATTTATGTTTTGCTGAAGGATGACTGTATTAGAGCACTAGTAAATACCTGTTTCCTTAACAACATTCTTATATGAAGTTGTATGTCTATCAACACAAGAATATAATCAATTCTAACAAAACGCATCAGTCAATCAGATGGTTTGGAATATTTCTTGATGTGCTGAAGGATGTCTGATTTCTATAATCATGCAGTTTAAAATATTTCAACTGCATGGAGGTTATTCTTTTTAGGGTTATTAAGCGCAAGTATTTCTTTACTGTAGATTACCATGGCATAGTAGGGTCTCTCCCCTTGTTTTTTGACTGCATCATTTCTAAATAGTAGCAAGTTATTGATTTGATATATAGAATCATCATCCCATGGAGCAAACCTAGTTTCACAGATAATGTTACAGTTGTATGCTTGTAAAATGAGATTAGGAATATTGCAGAAGAAGGTGAAAGGTGTGCCTCAAGTCTTGATCTATATATGCATTTAATCTTTTACTTGGTCATTCACTGTGCTGTGTGGTTGGAGGTAGAAGGTCCCAGGCATCATTTTTGTCATTCATCTCAAAACTTTGAACAGCTTGTTCACGAGCCTCTTGGGAAGCAGCATGTTGCTTCATTTGTGATTCTATTTGATTTTTGCAGTTCTGATGACCTTGCTTGAAAGACACATTTGAATAAATCAGACTCATCTCTCCAGCTGGTAAATAGCTTGAGTAGCTTTCTGAAATGTTTTTCTTCATCTTTCTTTCATAAACCAAACAGACCTCATTAGCGTAGCCTTTTTTTGGTTGGTATTGCAAGGGTCATTTACAAAGTAATCTTGTAAATTGTCAATTTCATGATCTTCTAGTGGAAAGCCTCTGAATCCACTAATCTATTCTTTGAAAATAAATTTGTGTTCTAGTATGTGGCGAAGCCAGCAAGAGTCACATTGTCAAGGGATAACACGCTTTGAGAATATTTGGTCATCAAGCTACTACAATTAACATCTTTGAAGTCATCGCTCATTTTATTGATGTCTTCCATTGTAGTGGATAGAGGTCTTCAAGCCTCACGCACATTCCATTGCTCTGACCGCGTATTTGGATAGGAATTTACCAGAAACCAAGCCAGTCTTTCCATCTACCGAGTTCTTTAATTACTTGCTTGATTTATGTAAAAACTCTTTCTACGCTAAATAACAACGCAAGAAAACCATATAATCTTGGAGGATAAGGCCTGCTCCAAGTACCAGGCAAACTTTATTAATAACTAAATCACATGAAACGAGTGGTGTCAGGGGGGCCAGGAAAAACCCACATAACCCTTATCAAAGGGAATGGGAAACCTGGGTGGAGCCACGACACACCTTCGGACCCTCCACTGGCCAAAAAACCTTAACCTTAGATACCCATACTTCTAGTAACTTCAAGCATCTCAGAATGAGAACGCTTAATGTAACGCCTCTTAGTGCAAGGATTCTTCCATCCTGCATGTCTATCTTTCAGCTCGGGATCGCTTAGCTTATAACCGTCATTAGAAGCGCCACCCGATTTGAGGCTATGTAAACAATAATCACTTGGATCATTAACAAACGGCGAAACATATTTCTTGAATTTGTCACGAATAGTGGAGTAATTAATCCCTAGAGACTTGTGAAAATAAGCACCATTCTTAGTGCGAACTATTCCACGCAAAACAGGAGAACAAGATTCCTTAGGAGTAGCCAACAGAACAAGAAGCCTCTCAGTGATTGAAACGGGACATGAAACCTTACCAGATCTGGCAATTATAGAAGTATGCCCTTCATGAAATTGATCATTCTTCCTCTTAGAGACGAAAATCGACATGCCATCGGGAACAATGGTAATGTCTTTGATCTTTACACTCAATAACTCAGAAATTCGAAATAGACCAGCATAACCAACTAAAAATACAAACAAAAAACGAATGTCTGCAAGAGAAGCTAAAGCTGTGTTGTAATACTGAGCGACTTTGACAACAGTCTCAAGATCCAGGGGTTGCTTGGGTTGAACTGGCTTAGATAACTTTCTTCTAGCTCCTTCCGCGGCTGCAATAACCGTTGGATGCTCTGTGGGCGACTCCAGACCTGCTATCTTGTGCGC
>CM042750.1:19381464-19397795 GCA_022496165.2 Catalaphyllia jardinei | reverse complement strand
GAGAAATCATTTATTTATGATGGTTAATTAACTAGTGAAAGAGATATCAGATGTCATCATAATCAAGAGCGTGGAACTTGGCGTCTCATCTTTCCCAAGATCTGGAGAGATCTGCTCCCAACCTAATATGCAGTAAGCTCTTCGTTTTGGTTTTTCTTCGTTTTCCTTATCTTATTTGCATTCTTGGTATATTGTCTAGTAATCTGTTCAGCTTTGCAGCACTGTTCAATAAAGGCATTTTGCCCAAACTGTTGTCGTCTCAGTCACGTCGGTTGATTTGACATGGGATTTTGTCTTAATGTTGTGAACAATATTACATTGTTTTACAAGTCATTTGTACTTCCATGCCTGTTGGGGTGTAGGGATAGTTTTGATTGCCCAAAGTGCAACAAAGTGATTTTAGAGGAGGATGAAATAAGCAACTCTGCAAAGGAGAACAGTACTTGCTGTGACACTTGCAGCACTTGATGGCATTTGCCATGTGCCGATCTTACCATTAGTGCTGCAGATGCACTGGATTCCTGGGTTTGCCAAAGCTGCCTGACAGATGCAGCAAAAGCATATGACAGTGATGATGACCTTGAGTTCAACTTTGGTCAAGAGTCAGAAGAAACAGTTATATCCATTGATGTGAATCATGTTTGCCCTGTTTGTGCAATGAAGAGCATCCCTGTAAGTGGAGAACATGTGTGCACCATTTGAAAAAAGCAGTCCATGCATGTGAAACATTACAAACTCTGCAAATCTCATTTGTGATTATTGTATTTCAGATAAATACAAGCAAGAACACTAAACTAAGAGGGAAAAATGTTGCTAGATGGTGAGATAACTGATATACACGTAACAAGTTGCAGTTATACACTACAAATATAATAACATAACATACAAAAAAATTAACAGAACATAATCCAATCATACTGTAGAGGAAAAATTATAAATGTCATCTTTTTTTTTTTTTTTTTTTTTAATTTTTTTTTTTTAGTATTTTTTTATTGAAATTTAAAACATATACACAAAAAAAAAGAGAAAAACATGCATACAAACAAGAGAAAAAAATAAATAAAAAACAAAAGAAAACATGCATATGCATAACTCTAACACACTCGAGAAAGGCTACTTAGAAAAAAATACAAACTCGCAATAATACATATTTATACACTTACTTATACTTCAGTTAGCTAGTACACTGATCAACTTCTTCCATTTCTTTAAATGATAAGTTAATTTGTCTCTTTTCCTGGCAATATGGAGCTCAATAGAGTATACTCGCTTTGTTTTAGCAATGAAACCTTTTAAGGAAGGTTTAGCGTTCTGGCATTTCCGAGAGTAAATGTAGTATTTACCTAATAAAAGAATGTGGTTGATTAAAGTAGAGTCGTCCTGGGTGTCAAACTTCCCAAAAATTAAATCAGCTTCCTTTAATTTTCCAACATTAATGTCATTGTCCCGGAGCCAGGACAATACATGTTTCCAAAATTCACAAGATTCCTTACAGGAAAAGAGTAGGTGCTCGATGGATTCGTCCTCTTTTTGGCAGAAAGTACATAGTGGTGATTGCGTAATGCCAAAACGAAAGAGTTTTTCATTTGTAAAAACAATACAATTTAATACTTTGTACTGAAATTCCCTTAGTTTAGATTCCATAGTCGAGCTGAAGGGTAGAGAATAGATCCTCTCCCAATCTAAGGCGGAGTCAAGGTACTTGTCAGACAATTTTTTTTGAGCAGTAGGCAGTCCTTGCTTCTTTGCCTGGAACTGGCGGTAAATTTGTTTAGAAGAGACATCAGAAAATGTCAGAGAATTTCCATCGATAATGATCTTGGGAACATCTGAAATTGGAGAAATTATTGGAAGAGACGAAGAATCTTTTATTATTGTGCGCCAATGGGCTGGGATGGAGTCAATGATACTCATCACAAAAAAACTTTGTTCAGGGTTGAGCAGTAGATTTGTAAAGCTAAATGCTGTTGTATTATCACACGAAAGTAAGTCTGCTATTTTAAATAGGCCAATGGAAAGAAGATCCCTTCTAAAGACCGATTTTCTGTCAACACAAAGAAATTTATTGTTCCAAATAATTTCATTCACAATCTCTTGAAACGAAAGTGGTACTTTGTTGTTCAAATCAGACCATGCATCAAAACACTGCTGATAGAAAGGCGGCAGCATCACGGGTAGCTTAGTAATATCTAGATTACAGTGGAGTACAAACTTTCCACCAACGGATAAAAGTTTCTCGTCGAGAAAAAACTTCCAAGGACTAGAATAATCTTCCAAATATTTCTTTAAGCAGAAAATGCGTTTTGTACGAACCATTGAGTCAATGTCAAGCATATTTAAACCACCATTCTCTATGGTGGCTGTGAGGACATTTCTTTTAACTTTGTCTTTGCCATTCCAAATGAAACTGTAGAAAATAGAATCCGCAGTCTTTAGAAGTTCTTTAGAAATAGGTATGGCTGATGCCCTAAACATAAGTTTAGGAATGGCGAAGGTTTTAACTATCTGTATCCTCCCCAAAAGCGACAAGCCTCTCCACTTCCATAAATTTAGAGATTTCTTTATAGACTTTAAAGTTTCCCTATAATTTAAGTCATCCCTCTCTTTTACATTACCACCGAAATAAATTCCTAGAATTTTTATAACATTTCGAAGGGTATACTTATTAGATAGATCTTCCCATATGGAACTGTCACCAAATGCTAAGGCTTCCGTCTTCTCGTGATTGACTTTCAACCCCGAACACTCTCCAAAATCTTCGAGGATGCGAAATAGGCTAATATAAGATCCTTTGTCACTTAGGAAACATGTCATATCGTCAGCAAATAAATTAAGCTTTACATTCTCGTCACCAAATTTAAAACCTTGAATGGTATCATCGTTTCTTATCCTGATCGCCAAGACTTCTAAAGCAATTATAAACAAATAAGGAGAGAGAGGGTCGCCTTGTCTTACCCCTCTTCCTAAAAAGAAAGGCCCTGTTGAAAAGCCATTGTTCAAAACACAACTTGAGGCATTTTCGTACAGCACGCGTATCCACTGGATGAAGCTTGGTCCAAAATTGAATTCGTGTAGTATCCTTATTAAATAATTGAAATTCAGAGTGTCAAAAGCTTTCTCAAAATCAACGGCTAGCAGAATTCCGGACAAGCCCTTCTGTTTAGTATACTCTACTACGTCTTCTATTGTCCTGATCGCATCGAAAATAGTCCTTCCTTTAACGAATGCATTTTGATTGAAATGGATAATCTCAGGAAGGGTCTTTTCCAAGCGTTTCGCTAGGGCTTTTGAAGCTATTTTCGCATCCATATTGATGAGAGAGATTGGGCGCCAGTTCTTTATCAATCTTTTATCCTTCCCTTTTTTTTCAATTAAGGTTATAATAGCTTGTTTCTGTGAATTAGAGAGTTCGCCATACTCAAAGGCATAATTTAAACTGTCGACTAGCAATGTTCCAATTAAAGGCCAGAAGGCAATATAGAACTCTACTGTAAGGCCGTCATTCCCTGGAGATTTATTCTTTTGGAAAGTCTTCAACACATTGTAACACTCGCCATATCCTAATTTTCCTTCACAGACGTTCCTCAGATTTTCAGGTAATTTTGGGATTTGATTTGAGTCCTTAATAAATGCAGATATAGTAGCAGAATTTGCAGAACTATTTTTAGCATAAAGATTCGAGTAGTACGATTCTAATTCATACATAATTTTTTGGGGGTCATGAGTTAAAGATCCCTTACTTGTAAAGATTTTCCTTACGCTGGTTTTCTTTTTATTAGAAGTTTCAAGATTGAGGAAGTATTTGTTATTTCTCTCCCCCATTTCGTACCAAGTTGCACGAGATCGATGTCATCTTGTTAAGCAATACAATATCTTGGATTTCAAAAATGTAGATGGCCACTAAATGTTTTGCTGGTTAATGTTCTTTTATGTGCTTATTAGTCAACTCTCTCTAGACAGACACCATTGGGACTGGCCTTAGCTGTCCATCTTAGGTGTCTGGCTTATAGAGAGTCGATGTAACATGACGCAAGGAATTTTAAGATAATAATGCTGAACCTTTACATAGTGAATGTAAGTTTGTTTAAAACAAAAAGTTATTTAATTGAACTAAACCTAGAAACCGGAACAAAAACATGTTTATAAAATTGAATCTCTTGTCATATTACAATTAAATGGGTTAACTACAAGTCCAAACAGTGAACAGAACATTCTGCAAATGGGAACATAACCATCTTACGACTTAGGACTGTCTTTCACTTCACCAAGTCTCAAAAGATCACTTTTTCTAAAAAAAACTAACTTAGGACTGTCTTTCACTGCACCAAGTCTCAAAAGATCACTTTTTCTAAAAAAAAAACAATTGGTGAAAGCAAGTTAAGTTGATAACTTCTAATAGTAAAATAGTCGCAAGTTATCGCCCATATATCTGCGAAACATCACACAGATTGGCAAATGTTAATACAGTAAATCTATTACGGAGCTGGAAACTAGCGAGGGGGCTAAAATAACAGGCCACAAGCAGTTATTGCAAGAAATCGAAAATTTTTATCAGAATTTATACCAGCCAGAATATGGTGGTTCACATGAACTCTTCTCAGACTTCGTCCACTCTGTAAAACGTCCTATGCTGAGTGAGGATGACAAAAAAAAATTGGAAGGGGAATTAACCATCTTAGAATGCTGTCTGATTTTCAAAACCTTCAATTTGGGCAAATCACCAGGTGAAGATGGCTTTACAGCAGAGTTCTATATAAAGTTCTTTGAGCTTCTAGCAAGCGACCTAGTTGAAAGTCTAAACACAGCATATTTGAGAGGGGAGCTGTCAATTTCACAGAGAAGGGGGGTTGTCACCCTTATTCCAAAGGCAGATTCTGATACTCTGAAGCTCACAAACTGGCGGCCAATAACCTTGTTAAATGTCAACTACAAGATTGCATCTAAAGCAATAGCTACACGAATCAAAAAGGTGCTTTCACAGCTAATACATACTGACCAAACAGGCTTTATGAAAGACAGATTTATTGGTCAGAATATCCATCTGCTATGCAACCTCTTACAACAGACTGAACTGGAAAATACACCAGGCATTCTCCTCCAGCTCGTCTTTCGCAAAGCCTTTGACACAGTCGAGTGGCCAATGATTCAACAAGTCCTGTCAATTTTCAACTTTGGTGTTTCTATTAAGAGTTGGATAGAAACTTTCTACTGTGATGCAGAGAGTTCTGTTATTGATAATGGCTTCACTGCTAGGCAGCTCAAGTTGTCACGAGGAGTAAGGCAAGGTTCTCCACTATCACCCTATCTGTTTATTTTATCTGTGGAGATACTTGCATCTAAAATACAGCAGGATAATTCGATTTGTGGCGTTTTTAACTTTCATAAGTAACTTCAAATTAGCCAATTCGCGGACGACACCTCTCTCATCTGCAGCGACCTAATATCGGTCCAAAACGCCTTGGTCATACTAAACGAGTTTGGGATTTTATCTGGCTTAAAACTCAACGAATCTAAAACCAAAGCTCTTTGGCTAGGTCCATGGAAACAACGTACCGAAAGTCCTCTCAACTTCATATGGATGAAAGAACCGCTTAAAGTCTTGGGGATTTACATCTCTTATGACAAGGCCGGAAACGAGAGAAAAAATGTCAGCAAAAAAATTGAAACCCTTGATGCAAAGCTGGGTACCTGGAGATCGCGCCAACTTTCGGTCTTCGGGCGGTGTTTAATCGTTAAGTCTCTGGGGATTTCACAGATCATTCACTCTGCTGCCGTGCTAGACATTCACAAGGATCACATTGTAAAAATTCAATCTTCAATTTTTAAATTTATTTGGAAGGAAAAGCAGGACAAGATTAAAAGGGAAGTTCTATATCAAGATTATGAAAGAGGTGGTCTGCGTGTAACACATGTTGAAACTCTGTGTAAGGCTTTACATTTAGCATGGATTCAAAGATTCCTAAAAAGTGACAGCTGGGAATTGGAAAATTGGAAAGTCATTCCATGTTCCTTCTTTAAGAAATATGGGGGCTTATACTTCTTGCTTCACTGTAACTTTGATGAAAAATTTCTAATTGAAATGCCATCCTTCTACAAGCAAATTCTGAGTTTCCTTTTGGAACTGAAGAATATCTATGACACAAATGGAGATAAGGAATTAATCATTTTTAACAAATAGAAATACAAATAGGTAGTAAAACTGTGTTTTACCATGATTGGTTTGACCAAGGAGTCTACTCAATTTGTGACATTCTCGATTCTGATGGAATGTACTTGAATTTTGCAGATTTTTGTCAGAAATTTTCAGTTAAGTCAAATTTTCTCACCTATTTTCAAACTCTGTCGGCCATTCCTAAGCGACTGCTGGAAAAGGCAAGAGACTCTCCTGGCACCAATTCAATTTCTACTCCAGGGAATTCTACTTTTCAGCTGTCACCGTCGCTGTTGATCGACCTATCCAATTAACACGTAAAGATTACTATTGGCTTTTTTTGAACAGGAAAGAACCTTGCGCAACTGGCCCTAACAAGTGGCAACGTGACCTTCCACAGTTCACTTTCTCTTGGAGCCCAATTTTTAAGTGGATAAAGTCTATTAGTGAGCAAAATAAATTAAGGAATTTTTCTATAAACTTGCTCATCGAATTGTCACCACAAAGAAAGAATTACATTCATATGGAATTGAAGACAATAAGAGCTGTCATTACTGTGGGGATGATGACTCTTTACTACACTCTTTCTTAGATTGTCAAATTGCAGTCGACTTTTTCCGGAAAGTGCTATGCTGGTTTAATGAAAAGGAAAACTCTTCCATCACATTAAACTCAAAAGAAATACTCTTTGGAGCAGCTACTGATAACAATAATAAAATTAAACAACTAAATTTCTGCCTCCTCCATGCCAAATTCTACTTTCATTTTCAGAAATTCAACCAACGTGCCTATAATTGGGATGCTTTTGTCTGGAAACTCAATTTTATGTTAAAAATAAAAGGTTTCGTTTAGTTTCAATTTGTCCTCTACATCTCGCAATCACAACAAACAAACAAAAATTTCCATCTCAGCAGTTAGGTAAATTAAATAGAATATATCCTGTAGAAATCAGTTGTAATTAAATAGCATCAGTTTAAGTATTGTAGTTACCCGTAAGTGTTGTATGTAGCATATTGTTGTTGGAAAAAAAAGAAAGGTATTGTAGGTTAGCGTAGGGTAAACATAGTATTCTAAGTAGTTTAGTTTGAATAGCGTGCTATAGGTTAATTCTTAGTAAGTATTGTATTAAAAGTAGTTTAATTGTAAAATAAAAAAATACAGTAAATCAGCGAGATATTAGTACAATCTTTGCAACATCTCGCCAAGATATCATTCTAGCGATACTGTTGCAATGATATCTCGCAAAGCAAAACGATATATCGCGGCGTTCGTTGTAATGATATGTTGTAGTGAACTTCGCCTCAACAATTTATCGTAATGAAGCGATTGTGTATGATGAATCCATGTCTGTGTACATGTAATGGGCACAATCAAGTAATAAGTGGTTGAACAAAGACCAAAATTTCGCTTTTGAAAAGTTCTCCATGCTCTGTCATAACTAGTGGTTTCCATTGGAAAGTAAAGTTCTGCGAATGAAGTTTATGTGGAAGGTGTGTTTATGTCAGTTAGAAGTATGTAGAGCGTTCACAGCCGTTGGCCACGGCCGCAGCACATCACAGTTTAATACCTTATGACAACAAGAGATTTTGTATCATGCTGTTTTAAACTGATGTTCAATGAAATGCTCCTCCGTCAAACTGACGAAACTGCTTTTACGTTAACTTACCGTTGCTCCATGCTGATTTGATGATGCTAAGGACTGCATCCAATCAGGGTGAAGCAAACAGCGTGACTGTTGCTCCTTGGCACACGAAAGTTGGTTGCTTTGAAAGCTGCATTTCTCGAAAATTTTTTGTTGGTTAACACCTGGATTTTGAATGCAACTTCGAACTGAATGCCTTGAGAAGAAGTATGAATCTTCCAGTTTATCTGGCGTTCAATTTGGAAGCCTGGCAATTCAATTTCTGGGTGAAAATCATGAAGCAAAGTAACTTCTGTATGGAGCAAAGTAACTTTTGTATGGAGCAAAGTGTCTTCAATTATGGAGCAAACTGGCTTTTGACTATCGTGCCCACCTACACTTCTACAGTAATACAGTTGCCATCTTTGCTACGAAATTTGTCATAGGATTTCACGCATTACAGAGTAGGTTCAATAGTTCTTTTAATTACAACTCAATAAGTAAACACTGAAAACATTTAACTGGCCAGTTGCCATCTGATAAAGCTGACTTTGTAACAAAGAGGCTAGGATTCGCCATTATCGTAAATGATCTTTGGATAAGTGTACGTCCATTTCACAATGCCAACGATAAACTGGAACGATATCTAGAAAGGTACCTTGGCGAGGATGGCGAGGAGGATGGCGGGAGGACGTGCTTTAAATTTCTCCTGCTTTTATGCTTTTATGCTGTTCTTATCATTTACACAATTTGCTAAAAGACAACCTGCACTTCAAGAAAATAGAAAAATCCTTATCTTGAAGGATTTTTTGTGGTCAAGGCGATTTCTCATACCCGAATACACAAGCCTCCACAATCAATGGAAGACGAAAACGATCCGCCATCTTGGTCTGGTGTTACATGTGAGAGGTTTTCATGCGACCAGGACAAGTTATTATGCGAACTCGCACTCAACATTCCATCAAATGCGACTCTGCATAAGTGGGGACATCGACTTAAATCCTGGTCCAGATGAATGCTCAGTGTGCAATGAGCGTGTTGCATGAAATCACTGAGCGGTGAATTGAGATAACTGCAGCATGTGGTGTCACATAAAATGTGTCTCGATCAAACCAAGCGAAAACAAGATCTATCAAAGCCTTCCCTCATTTTCCTGGTGGTGCCCTACATGCCTTTAGTCCTCTTTACCTTTTGGCAATGAGACAACACTAGATTGCTCGCTTGACTCGCCCATAACTACAACATGTTACGATGATGTCCACGAACATGAAAATCTTTATCCATCACTTAAAGCGGACCTACAACTACCAGGTCTGAAGATCTCACACATTAATGTAAATGGTCTTCTTAATAAGTTACTGGACATCAAAGCTCTACTATTTTCGATAAATTTCAACATTCTAGCCATAACTGAATCCCACCTAAGTGAGGATATTTCTGATGATGAAATTGCTATTACTGGATACAAAACTGCCCGACGAGATCGAAACGATGGCCGAAAAGGTGGTGGCACGGTTATCTACTTTGCCGAATATTTAGATGCATACGAGCATCAAGACATTGATGTAAACAACTCTCTAGAAGCTGCCTGGATTGACGTTACGGTAGCGTCTCAGAGACTTCTAGTTTCTTCTATGTATCGCCCACCTGATAATACTACTTTCTTTGAATAAATTTAATCTAAAGAATGTCATTAATTAAGCAACAAGGATCACTGACACCTCCACAACGTTAATTGATCTGGTAATCTGCTCAGACACCAAGGTGTTTGTGACTTGGGAATTTCAGATGACCACTTCATATATGCAGTTGTAAATCTAGAAGGAAAACGTCAGAAACCAACGCTCAAAACAGTCTATGATTACAAAAAAGTAGATCTTGACTCATTAAGAGCAGACTTTGCTGCTGCCCCATGGAGCATCTGCAATGTCTTTGACGATCTGGACAATGCTACTTGGGCTTGGGAGTGTTTATACAAGGACATAATGAAATCTCATATTCATGCTCGACGAGTAAAGATGAGAAGTGGAAGCCTACCTTGGATGAACTCTTCCATACATAAAGAATTGAACAAACGCTATAAACTGCTTTATGGTGGCCCATCAACGCCATAGAAAAAATTGCTTCAGAATGGGTTAATTTTTAAAAGTACGCGTTTTTATTTTTTTTTTCATAATACTATTTGTTTTTTTTTCTTTTTTTTTAAAGATAAATAAAATAAAAATATAAGACTTCAAAAGATTTGAAAAAAAAAATTAAAAAAAAAAAATTACCTCCGTGGCCCAGCAACGCCATAGACCACAATGCACTGCTGCGATTCCGCCGTAATAATATTATGGTATTCCCTACACGTGCACGTGTTCGAGTTTGTCAACACTCCTCGACTGTTTCCTTCATCGTTATTCTAATTGAACTAACAGTCTGATTGACGATGTCAAAGCGGAAACGAGAATGGGAGGACTACAAGGAGAAAATATCCAAGAAAAGAACAGGAAAGAAAAAGGACGAAGCTGGTCCGAGTGGCCTGTGCGGGAGCATTACCGTCCAGAGACTGTCTGCGAATGTTGAAGGAAAGTGTCAGAAGTACTCTAGAATCGGTGCTTTAACTCTGGTTCCTTTGGAAGAAGAGGTCACTTTACCAAACATTAAAGCCGCGTGCAAAGCACATTTTGAAACAAATCTGGAATGCGACGTTCTGGCTGGTGAAAGAGGGCCTTCTTACACAGATGCTAGCCAGATTCAAAACTGGAAAGTTATACACATCAGATTTATTGAGAAGTCAAGCAAGCCGCTTCAGCGACAGAGTGAGCCGGCGAAGGATAAATGTAGTTCAATGGCAATAGAAAATAGGCCTAAAATTGCCAAATCTTCAATTGCAGCATCTGTTCCGCTTAGCAAGATGTTAAAACTAGGCAAGGTAATCGTACCGGAGGTGGACATTGTAACCCTGTCGCTGGAAGAATTTTCTATAACGGAAATGAAATGGCTCGAACCTATCCAAGCAACCTTTTCACTGGAACGGAAAAGCTTTGCCAGTGGAGGATTTCGTGATGCATACCTGGCAAAGGCCATTAGTGGGATAGCCAAGGGGAAATATGTCCTCAAGAGATACAAAGAAGATAAAGTCGCTGAAATCAAAGAGCTATTTGGAACGACGGAGGCGCATACAAGGAAAGTGATACAGATGAATGCGTTGGCCCGTAACTTTGCGCAGAATTTGGATCTGCAAAGGCCAATCTTTGAATATGGACCAACGTTTCAGTATTCGAAAGTTTATTACGCAAATTTCAATGGCAAATATGTCACATTAGAGGAATTTATCGAAGGGACATTTGCAAAGTATATAAACAACACCGGTGAAATTTGCGGCGATGAATCCAGCGAATTAAGCTTAAAAGCGGAGGCTTTTGTCCATTTTACTTACGTCAACTCCGACCAACAGCTCCTAGTATCGGACATTCAGGGTGTTGACTACTGGCTATGTGATCCTGAAATTGCTACTGCCAAGCTAATGGATGAAAATGACAGTTCCATTTTTTTCTGTTGCGGGAACCTGTCAAAGACTGCAATTGACACCTTCTTTCAGGCACACAACTGTAACAAATTTTGTCACCTGTTAAACCTCCCACCTCCACCGTGAGGAAAAAAAACTTTACTTACGCCACAGTGAAGATAGAGTGAAGAAAATAAAAGGAAAATCCAAATATTATGTTACAGCAATGGACATTAAGTTAACAGTTTTTGCCTATATTGATGCACCTAACGTTATACCCAGGGGGAGGGTGAGTGGCAATGAGGGCAATCAAGAGTTGCTCCAGGGTGGGTGACTTTGTGTCACTTGAAGGATATTGTTGTCTCAGGGTTGGGGCTTTGAATTTTGTTAGGAAAATGTCAAACCCTACCAACTGACAGGTGCATAACACAGTTTAGTTACAGTGCACATTTACAGTTGAGTTGATTAACATTGTTTAAAGTTGTCCTCTTATTGTTCAGATTGTTCAAAGTGATGATCCACCAACAAAATTAATGTTATAATGATAATTATTTTGTTTCACAATAACATTATTTATAGAGTGTTCCTGTTGTAAAATTTTGAAATAAATGATGACAGTTAGTGGAGACAAAGCACTTATCTTCATAATTAAGTTTTTGGTAAACCAACATCGGGAACAGGGACCTTTTTGAAAAACCTACAAAACCAATAATGATACATTGGATTTCCAACATTAAAACTTTGGAGGTTGCATCACTTTTTTAATGTTCATTTATCGAAACTTCTCCTGTGTGGTGCAAATTTTGTGCAACCTCTTTACATGCTAAAATTTGATTTAAGATACAGAAATGCATTAGGTGCTTGATCTGGCTCAATATCTTCAGTGTTGGGCAAATGTCTTTGGCATTCTTGTCTAAAATCCTCAGGTAGAAAGTCATCAGTACCATCAAGAACATTTGCCAATTCAGCAACCTCTCTCAGCTGCTCCTCTGTCACTATAAAACCACACTTTTCCCCACCATGACTCTCTGGGCAGGTATAAATGTGTTCTGGTACACCTGCAGGAAGTTCCTTCTCCTTCTGTTTACGTATTCTGTGGGTATTCCATACAGAAACCCGGAAAACATCAAGCTCCTTTTGTATCACTGGGATATAGACATAAGCAAGCATCTTCCTAAAAAAGAACACCAGAAAATATCAAGATCAGCTCCAAGTCACAAAGGCCTTTTTTGTTGTTGTCATCACAAAGGCACTAAATATTTCTCAGCTTGATCACTCAAGCTTAGCTAGCCTTAAACGGTTTACGGTCATTTCGCCCCATGGTCATTTCGCCCCCAGTCACTTCGCCCCAACCAAAAGTCAGTTCGCCCCATAATCAAAGTCATTTCGCCCCAAACAAAAGTTACTTCGCCCCATACAGAAGTTACTTCGCTCCATACAGAAGTTACTTCGCTCCATGGTATAAATAAAGTGAATATCCGCTTAGAAGACTGTATATGCCTTGAAGATGTTATAGTCGTGATGTTATAGTCGTGTTATATATTGTTCGTTTCACTCGCCCAAATCTCTCTCTGTCTCCCACGCCATGTTGTTTCTTTGCGCTCGCTTTGAAAACCATCCACGGTTTTTACACTGCAAAGTTTCAACTATAACCCTTTAGAGTATGCACAGCATGTTAAAACCTTTTTGTTAAGCATGTTCGCAGTCAAAGTACTTAAAAAACGACTGAGATCTTGACGTAGTTAAAGTGGATTGAATCGAAATATCTTTGTTTGGTTACGCGCATTGTTTAGGCATTCAGTTGTTGCCCTTACACAGCAACAAAGTCAAACAAATTCCGTTGATCGATCGATGGCCGATCGTATTTGAAAAACTTTGAAAACCATCCGCGGCTTTACGCGCGTTGTTTAATAAACTGCCATCAAAACCATTTTTGTTGAGTCGAAATGTATTTGATTTATTGTGCGTGTAGTTGCTATAGAGCGTTTTCTTGTCACACGTACCCACGCGTAATGTGTGAACTTATGTTAATTCAAGGTGAGACTTTTTTCAAAGACATGTTTATTTGAAAATCGGAATACGACCTTAACCTAAACTAAAGAATAAAAAGAATAAAAAGAATCTCTACCACTCTTGAATTAGTGAACTTGCTACGTAACGCCTTTAAACTGCTTTTAGTTTTCCAGTGCAACTTAAATAATTAAGACTGTATTGTTCTTTTCTTGTCGCACCTACTACCCACGCAATGTGCGAACTTTAATGGAGGTGAGACTTCAGTAATCAATTAGTAAACAGCTATTGATCCAATCAACCAATCCAAGCGCGTTTTTTTACCAAATTGAAATTTTCGATCCCAGGGAACTGTATAAAAGGTGATTAACTTTTACTCGGGTATCATATCAGCATTGAGCTACAATCGTTACTTTATCAAAACAGTCAAATATTTCGTCATCGTTAACATGTCTGTAGAGTGTATTGCTTGCCAGAATCCAGTACGAGCACGTCAGCAAGGCCTCCAATGTGATGGTTGTCTTCGTTGGCAACATCGTACTTGTGGAACGGGAATCTCCCAAGATGATTACCGTTTTGCTGTACAAAATGATGCTTCCATCGACTGGCGCTGTGTTACCTGCCTGTCCATGTCGCTGTCTGAGATTACGCCTGTTGCTGAGAGTACGCCTGTTGACTTCACCGAGTCTATGTCCGCCCTCTACGAGCCAGTTGCCGATCCTGCTTTTGAAGAATCATCTATCCTGGAGCCAGTACCCGCAGCCGTAGAGTACGACTCTTCCTTTGCCGTCACCTTCCAAATCCTGGAAGACACTACCACGAAAGGCAGATCGAAGCTGATAGACAACAGGGGCTACGGCTACAACATCAAACGCCGCAGAGCAAATGCCACTGACTGGCAATGCACATTCAGGCCTAAGGTGAGTATCGTTAAGTTATCTTAGTTCCTATTTATCAGAATTTTCCTAATTATTTACTTTACTAATTTAATAATTCTTTTTTTAAAGGTCAACCCGTGCAGAGCAACAGTGATAGAGCGCAGCGAAGGTAGTTTTCAGTTGTCAGCCAACGCCCACAACCACCCAGCAGACCCGGGAGCAGCAGTATCCGCCGCCATAACAGCAACAGTGAAGGCCAAAGCTGCAGCAGATATCTTCAGACCAGCCTCTGCCATCGTTGAGGAAGTTCTGCTAGATCAAATGACCGATGGACCCTGCTCAAGTTTACCCAGGCCAGAGTATATCGCCCGAGCTGCCAACAGAAAGCGCCAACAGCTAAGACCGCAAGACCCGCTGGATCTAGACTTCGAGTTAGAGGAAAGCCACATCCCTGAGGGTTTCTTCCGCTCCGACGTTAAAGTGCGTGGTCGCCGCCACCTGATATTCGCCACTGACCAGCAGCTCCAGTTCTTGGCCCGAGCAAAGAGCTGGTACGTCGATGGCACCTTCAAGCTGTGCAGACAACCATTTACCCAGCTCCTGACCATCAACGCGTTCGTAAAACACGAAGATCATGCCAAACAAGTTCCGCTGTTATTCGTCCTTATGTCGGGGAGGAACAAGAACGACTACTGCAAAGTCTTCAAGCAGCTTCTGGAGATCCTGCCATCAGCACCAGCCGCAGAGCAGATCACCTTAGACTTCGAGAGAGCAGTGTGGGCAGCCCTGAGGAACGTGATGCCGCAGGCCAAACTGCAGGGATGCGTGTTTCATTGGACGCAGGCTCTATGGAGAAAGGTGAGGTGCAATTTCAATAAAATTGACAACAAGATCCGACCATTTTAATTTGGCCAGATTTTTATTTAAACTACTAGTTTTAATCAGATGGAATTACAAACATTTTCAACGAGATTGGCTGTTATATTTATTGACGGAAACAATTCAATTCCAGACTAACAAAAAAATTTACCGAAATTGGTTGTTAATTGAAACGTTTTAACTAGAAAAAAAGTAAAAAAATTGTAATTTTTTCCCCTAGGTCCAGGAACTGGGTTTGCAGAGTGCCTACAGCCATGACCGAGGGACCTTCCACTTCATAAGAAAGATGTTGGCGCTGCCCTTCCTACCAGAGAACGAAATCCGGCCGATGTTCCACAGCCTCCAACGCCAAGCTCCTGGCGCATTGCAGCCCTTCACTGAGTACGTGTCCAGCAACTGGATCAATGGCAACACTTGGAATCCGGCAGACTACTCCGTGTTTAAGAAAGCCGTCCGTACCAACAACGATATCGAGGGGTGGCACCATGGCCTCAACCGCCGAGCCTCCGGACGTGGACAGCTGCCCTTGTACCTCCTTATCCAGCTGCTACACAGGGAGGCCAAACTAACTGCCCTACAGATCCGCCTTGTCTCCGACAGGAAACTGAAGAAAATCCAGCGACGAAAATACCGCCAGCTTCAGACCAAACTGTTTGACTTGTGGGAAGAATACGAAGCCAACGAACGGTCAGCCAAGCGGTTGCTGAAAGCCTGCTCCTACCTGAATGCACCGAGGGACTAGGTGGATAAACCAAACAAAAACACAAGCACAAACGGCTCCTTTAGGAGCCACCAAATAAAATAAAAGCAATGATCAACAATGCAACACATAGAATACAGACTTATCTTTACTCTAAAATTATTGTTTAAGTAAAAGAAAAACAACGAAGTAAAATTTTAGCTGTGCTTCATCGCTCTAAAATTATTGTTTAAAGCAAAAGAAAAAGAACGAAGTAAAAAGCGGATTAGCTGTGCTTCGTCGCTGTAAAGTCCTAAAACTTGAAGCGTACGTCGTTGCTGCGTTGTCATGGCAAGTTTTCAACCAATCACGAGCGGTAAAGGTGAGACGCCATTACCGAATGTCGAATTTGTTTCTCTCGAGTAAGCAACTTAGGCCGATAAAGATAAGAAAAACAGGGACACTTAAAGTATTCCTCCCGTTCAGCAACGGGGTATTTGAAAGGACCTTTGACGGATTACGACGTAAGAGAATTCGTGTTGAGGAATCGAACGAAATGATACTTAATGTTTAACGAGCAAATGTGAGTAGAAGCTGCATTAGTTAATAACCTGAACTGA
>CM042750.1:19356980-19378864 GCA_022496165.2 Catalaphyllia jardinei | reverse complement strand
TGTTCTTTTTACTCATAACCTTGTCTTTATCTCCTCTAAGAAGGAAGTGAACGATTACTGGACGTGGGGTGGCTTTTTCCCCGTCGCCGGTTGCAGGTTGAGCTTTTTCAACTCTATGAACCGCGTGAAAGTGCATGTTTGTTCAGCTTCTACAGAACTTTTGAGGAAAGGTCTGGGTGGGCACTAAATTTACACAGTTGAAAAACGATTTGTCTAAAATTAATTGGCATGTTTTTGTGTTTTTGATGTACAACTTTCATCTTTCTTTGGCTGAATTGTATGATTTCGTCGGGCAGTTTTTACATGTGTTTGTCACCTTTATGGTCTGTTGTTTTCTTAAATGTTATCTGTTTTAGTAAAAGAATGAAAATTCTGTTGTATTCGGTTTCGTTTTGTCCTCTGTGGTAAAAAATTAACTCATTTTTGTACATTCAATTTTCTTGGCTTTTGTCCCACGGCAAAAGTAAAAAATATAATTTCTTGTTTTCTTACAAGTTAAACACATCAAGTCGAGTTCTTCCTGTTGATATTTTTTAATATTTTGGCCGTTCCTGTATTGAACTTTGAATAAACGATGTCTTGAAACCTGATCTTGTGTCTGGTTACTGCGCATATGGTTTATTTTTTTAAAAGATCTGGAAAGAAGCAGACTAACAATAATTTTTATGAAAATGACGACACATTTCAAACGAAGTTTACAAGACATGATTTGGTCGTGCAACGACCATCTTCAGTTGAAAGTAAAATAATTGAAGTTACATTTGAATTTATAATATTATGCTAAATAAAGGTAAATAACAACGTGAAATAAAATTAGAAATCTTACAACATAGCTAGAGGTGACAAAAGAGTGTACAATAGTAACATGTTAATTAGAACGAGAGAGTTAAATTAACGTGATATAATTGCTTGTTTAAAGAAGGTTGCTCCCAGGAAATATGTAACGCTTCTTTTATCTTGACCTGAAATTTTGTGGTCGCATGTGAATCGCATGTGAATTATTGCTTAAGTGATATGTACAGATGTACATTTTGCCAATGTAATAAGGAGAGTAAAGGGGGTAAGTTTCTAAAGCAACTGTGGTGCTGCGTCGGTGAGAGTATTACAAGATAATTTGGTTTTATCAACTGGGTTGATAATGTGAATTCGCCACCGTAAAGAGATTCAGATCGAAGCTGACGTTCGAGCGCTAGCCCTTCGTCACTAGCCCTTCGCTCCGACGAAGGGCTAGCGCTCGAAACGTCAGCTTCGATCCCAAGGAGAGTGTTTGTCACCATGAAACCATTTATCCTGGAGAGCTTTCACAACATCAATTAACACATTGTGCAGAAAACCAATAGCAACTCCTTTCACAAGGTCAAAAACTTTCAAACCCTCAGTGAATTCAAAATTAAGCTAAAGCGCCACTTTAAACAGTAACACCTGTGTTACATGTTGTCCTAACTTAATTACTTAATTAATTGTGTAATTTTAATGTTCAATGTTTTGTTTTTGTGTTTTGTCAGGGCTCCATTTAAACTAGCTCTGCTAAATTGGATGCCCCTGGATAAATAAATTAATAAATAAATAAATAAAATAAATAAATAAAGGAGAGGCACCTTTTACTCCTGCAGCCTAAAAAGTCAAATTACAGCTGTTGTTTTTCAATCTAGTATTCACAAAGTAACACTTATTATTAACAGAGACAACCATATCAGAACTTTGGGAATATGTTTGTTCCAAAAAAAACAAAATTAATGTACAATATACATTCATGCAATGGCCTATGAAAAATTGTCTCCAAAGTTTTTTTTAAATTGGTAATGTTTTGCTAAAGGCCAAGTAATATGGGCAACATTTCCTTGCAACTTTTCGCGCAACATTGTTGCCCGTACCGCCCCTGCAAGCAACTTGTCACAGCAAATTTCAGTGTCGCGAGTTGCAGCAACATGTTGCAGGAAGTAGAACTCGGTTCTACTTTTGGCAACAAATCCTGATGTTTGTTGCTTGTTTTACCGCGAAAGTGTGTTCAGACCCTCTGCAGAAAACATGGCGGACGAAACTGCTGGTGATGAAGTCCAATCTCTAGATAATCGAGAAACTTTTTTGTTAGGCAATGAAACACAACCTTTACAAAGTTTTAGCAACTACCGTTGCCTATGGGACACAGCCCATATTGACAACAAGAAAAAGCGGCTAACGGTAAAGGCGCTGGAGGAACTCACAAAAATTTAACATCTCGCTGAACTGTATTGAACGACAACTGCACTCCGTAAGAACAGCGCTCACCAGGGAAATAAAGAAAACGAGGGCCAAAAATCGAAATGGAAATTTTATGAAACGGTCTCTTTTATGAAAGAGGACATTGTTCGTTCTCAGAAAGTGAAAGAAGCAAGTGAATGGTCTGATGAGGAAACAGAGCAATTGATTGAGTTTTAGAATGACCAGCTCTGCAATCACCATCTTGACTCGTACAGAGACAAACTTAAAAGAGCTTAATTACAAAAGGATTTGTGAAATTCTCCCTGCTGAAAGTCAGGAAGACGTACAAAAGCAATGGCATATACTAACAGCTATTTTCCATCGAGAGATCCAAAAAGAGGAGGACAGCAAAATTAGTGGAACCGGCACAGATGAAATGTACATCTCCCAGTGGAAGTTTCTGAAGGCTATGATGTTTATTAAGGACAGTGGTGATGTTAACCCTCCCTTTTCTACCCTCGCGAAAGTTGATGTAAAAGAAAACGAAACACCGAACAAGAAAATGCAGGCAGATAAATCACGAGAAGTTGAAGAAGTAAAAATGGAGATGTACAAGGAAGCAATTAAATGTCTTAAAAGCCCGGTTCCTGTTGTGGAGCAAGCGAATCAACCATAATGATTCAAACTCAACAAACTTTCAACTTACAGCAACTAGGCCTAAAAACTTAATACAAAATCGTAACATTGTTTCCATATTTTGTTTATTTGAGTTAGTGTTCAGTTGAAGCAAACATGATTCTGACAAAATGATCTCAAAACATATTGGCAAGACGTGTTTATTATGAGATCTTCAAACATTTTTGCAAGTTAATTTTATTTTCATACATTACAATAATTTGATGCATACTTTAATTCACTTAATTTGACCAACCAAAAAACATGTTTGGAATGATTCTGGGAGTTGAAAAAGTTTCAAAGTAATCGTAAAAATTTATCAGCTACCTAATTAGTGCTCAATGTTTATGAGCATAATTCATGCATGTGATCTTGACTTGCATTTTTTTAAAAAAATGCAGTTTTGGATGTTGTGATGCTTTATCTATTAGTTGTCACTGTTATCTCTACCATCCTCTTGAGTAAATTTTGAACAAAAAAAACATTGTTTGATAAAACAACTATCAAGAGGGGAGGTTTCCTTTAACCTCTGCCTCAATGAAGCTGTAAGTTTCAAATAGTGCCCCCCCACACAGTCTCCACTGCCAAGGCACAGCTCCCTCCTTGACAAAATAATCCATGTATTCTTCCCTCATGACCTTTGCTTCAGTTGAATAGTTGTTGCTACACTGTGGATGATAATCAAACCATGATGAAAGCTCAGTATCACTGCACCTCAGTAGTAATGGGAAGTGGTTTGCAGCTAGCCAATCAGATTGCAGTATTTCAAATTTTGACCAATCAGGGCGCAGTATTTCGCCCACGTGACCATTTTGGCTGTGATGTCGTTTTTGGAGGTCTGGTACGGGTAGAGATTGTAACCGAGTTTAGGTATGGTGTCAAGGATCGCGCGGCCACCATGGTAACGAGGCAGAGTGGGTCCTAGGCCCGTGCGGCCGAGCGTGGGAGCGAGGCTGGGACCGGAAGTGACGTCAAGACTGGAAATGAACGACAGACCACGTGGTGAGGGTGAAAAAACCATGTTATTGACCTAAAATCACGGCGGCCATCTTGGATTGGAAAATTCCATACAAACACTCTTCGTTGGCTCATAAAAAACAGAGAATGTGGGGCAGCTGCCCCAATTAACCTCGTATTCTCATCGTTCTGGACTCTGTGGAGGCGTTAGTCGAGCGTCCGTGGTGTAAGGAAAATCTTCCGGGTACTGGGTAGGAGACCAGAACCGTGTGAAGCGGATGTGCGTGATGGTGATCTCGTTGGGATTGTAGGGATAGGCGAAGGGTCCCTGCCTGGGTTCTTCTTGGATAGTATAGAACCGGAGTCTGTAAAAGTGTAACTGGAGGCACGATCTGACTTCGTCGGGGATGGTCTCATTAAACAGTCGGTAAATGGTTTTTCGCACGAATTGCACGGGTCGAACGGGTGAGTAAACGGCAGCGTGAATGAACAGGGGTCTTGGACCGTCAGGATTGGTGGAGACAAACCAATCAAGGTTAACCCAGAGCAAATACCAGACCATCACATCAATGGGGTGTGGTAGCAGTTCGCAAGAGGGAGTGCCTGGTTGATGTATTCAGTGAGCAAGAGAGCTGGCCCTGCGATCCGCGATGGCGGTTCGTGCCCTTTCGATGAGGGTGGGTCCACGCAATTCTGGAGGTGTGCCATAGACGGGATTGTCATCCAAATTGTTCAGCGTTCCGTTAGCTCTGAGGTCCTCGTCCATACTCGCAGTGCTGTTGAAGGTGTCATAATCAGCTACGACGCGACAGTGTCCACATTGGAAACTGATTTCACGGGCTTTTCAGAAACAGCGTTGATGAATGAATTTACCGCAGCAAGGCATCACGTGACAACGTGTAACAGAAGCGATGTCGAGATCCAATCGACAGATGAAACACTTGTCTTGGAACAGTGATAATTCTGGTCCTATTCCCAGTAAACGTAGACTTTGTCTGGAAGCCATACTTGATAGCGAGAGGACGGAAAAGTACAGTCTTTTGAATGAGTCGGTGGGGTGTCACGTGTGTTTTTTTAATGACGTCGCAAGAGGGAGGATACCCCCATCCCCCCTGTGACGTCACGGTGAAGCGGTCCCGTGATTGGCAGACAAGGGGCACATAAAGGAGCGGACTGCTGGCGTTTGTCACTCGCAGTGTTTCACTGGTCTTGAGCGTTACCATGCCAATCACCCGCAGTTACGAAACGATTTTGAAAGAGATAGACGAGAAGGTGGAGACATTGAGCGACCATTGGGAACGGGTTCAACCCAAGCGAAGGATGAGTAAAAAGGACTCCTTGAAGAAAGCCATGAAGAAATGCATGGACCTGATATTGAAGGTGATTAAAAAACTGCAATGGTGTCGTGGCACCAGCCCTGATAGGCAGAGAGCCAAAGAGGAGATGGAGAGTCGACTCATGGACTTGGACACATTAATGGAATATTTTAATAAATTACAATAAATTTTACAATCGGGGTTCCCCTTTGGGGTTGAACCCCGCCACATCTGTCGAAAGTCAATGATGATACAGAATCACAAAAATAACGTTTGATACCATGTCCAAAGAGCGTGACATTCGGTCATGGGTCAGTGATGGACTTAATCGTCTTTGTGAAACCCACAACTGGGTAGTAAGGCTTTGTTGGTGGATTGACAGGACATCGTATTTGGGACAACCCAATGTTTCTAGATTGAGAGAAGGAATGTGTAAGGATTGTAACAAGTCTTTTTCCACGTGACCTCCCTTGTAGCCTACGACAATTCTGGTAGGGGTCTTGTACGTTTTATACAACCTCTTGACCAAGGGTTTTAATAGCATGGGCTGGTGTGCATGTTGGTCATGGGTGGGTTGATAGGACAGTCCGTGGATCTTGTTCCGTACAAAGTGGAAGGTTCTTTTGTCTTGGTCGTTCAAAGCCTTGTAGGGGATGGGAATGAAGAAAGCATGGCATCCGTGGTCTTGTTTCCAAGTGTAATAACCCGTTTCTCAGACATGAAAAAACTTGGCATGGTTGAAGAACCCTTCCAAGTCCAGAATGAAACAGAGATTGTCCTGTAACTCTTCCATGTTTTTTGAAAAAATGGCTTTCGCTGAAAAAAGTTCCAAACCTTTATGAAAAGTATGAACCAATCAAGGGCGTACACGTCACCTGTGGATGGCTACCACTTGCGACCAGTTGTTACCTGTGTCAATGGGTGTGACCTTGGTAATCCCGTGAGTTTGTTCCGGGATCAGTTTTTCTTTAGGGGTGAACTGACCCATGTCTTCAGGGGACCAATTACCTTCAAATGGACCCCTTTTTGGAGGGGGGTTTCACTGATAACGTCTTGGAAGGTGCGTTTGATCACTCTGCCATCGAAGAGTGGAATGAATTTGTCACCTTCCAACCAGAGGCGTCTTTTGCCTGTGGGGTATTCATCGACCCACTTGAAGAACTCACACAATTGCTTGGTGCATTTGAAGAAGAGTCTTCCCGGGTTTTTTTGTGGTCATGCCTAACGAGTTGCAGCAGTAGCATTTCATCTTGTCCAAGGGCAGTTGGCGATATTTCTCGTAGAGTTGACGTTTGGCTGAGTCTAAGTAACACTCGACTTGATCCGCGGCGTCATTTTCAGCGTGGTTAAAATGACATGGAAAACTGGCAGCCCACGACCATTTCCGGTAAGTGAAACCATTCATTCTCCTGGCGAATGAATTCGAATGAAACGTTCCAATTTGTTATCTGTCTCAAATCGTAAAATCAAAATCTGTTTGCGCATTGATAGAAGAGTATATTAATCAATCAAATTCGAAAAGGTAATTCCTTCCAAAGAGGTGACGTTGTATAATTTGCTTAAGCAATAGACCACAAGTTTCTGTGGGTTATAAGCTGATCAACCACGCGGGATGTTGGTAGAACACGAGAAAAATTTGTAAACCACGAGCCGCAAGCGAGTGGTTTACGAATTCTTCAAGTGTTCTACCAACATCCCAAGTGGTTTATCAGCCTATAACCTAAAGAAAACTTGTGGTCTATTGTTTTTATATAATAATTCAGAAGATGCGCGATTTTTCCGTGGGTTTACCGGCACAATAACCCACAGCTGATTGACCAATCAGAGCGCGCGCACTAATTTGGTTATATAAAAAGGAATATTCAAGTGTTGTTTAATAGTCTTGAATTACTTTAATAACGACTGGTTTCTTGATTTGATTTTGTGAGATGGCATGGTAGGCGGGTAATTTTTTTCTTGAAAAGCACCTCCAGCTGCATTGAATGATACTGCATGGTTAAAAATACTGTAAAATAGAATTCGTAAACACCATTTGTGTTTTAAAGCCGGGAGCTCTTAGGAGTCAACACAGTCTCGCAGGTCTACGTAGACTCGGAAACAAGGAAGTGGTCTTCTCTGTACAGTAAAACATTAGGTGACATCTACTACTCGTGATCTTAAGAGCACATTGCCAAGGGAAAGAGCCAGGTCGGTGGTTCACTAACTTAGATGTGTCGGAAGGAACTTTTTCACATGCTACAAATCGGTTTTCTTTATAGGAAAAAATGTCATTGATCACTCCATCTCGATTAATTCAAAATACAAAGAATTTTCTATAGCCGAATGACTATCGACGAGCAAACTGTGTAAGACAACTCAAAGCAAAGGAAAAGGTTCTTTTGGCTTTTCAATAAAAGCACCTTTTTCCTGTACCGAAGGCAACCAGCAAAACTGGCCTGATAATTTCAAAACCGGATCAGTAACTTAAATTCCAGCACGAACTAAAACCTTCGAAAAATGGCCAAGTTGTCGAATAGGGCTAAAAATGACGTTCTTTATATCACCCAAAAGCTCTCCAAAATGAGTTCAACAATTTATTTCATTTCGCGAGTACTGAAAACAACGATCTCTATGTTTACAAACTGTCTTTTAACGAAAAGAAATCCCTTCTCAGTTTTCATGATCTCAACTAGACAGAAAAGGCGAGATGACGGAAACGTGTCAACTCAAGGAGGCCAGATTAATCAACCAAAAAGTACTACCTTGTCAGCCTTCTGGCAAGTGGGTATATTTCACTTAGTTGTGAGTTGGCATGGTAGATGTGGACTCATGTTTGGAAACCTCATCCAAACTACATTGAAAGATCCGTGATGATGCCAGCAACAGGCAAGATGACGGCAAACAAATAAGCCAAATGGTACAATTTTTTGGCACGACTGCCCTGTTCGGGCCAATTCGGTTGAACGGAAAGAGTGGCAGCAGTAAATGGAGGTATATTTTACTAACTTGTGAGAACGAATTATACGTTAATAAAAAATTCTAAGCCACCTCCAGATGCATTGTGTTTTTTCTTGTTTGAAACGCTGTAAACTAAAAATAGCCATCCGTTTACCAATGCTGTTTTAATTAAAAAAAAACCTTTAGATCCTTGTTAACCACGGCCATTGATATCTTTTCAAGAAGCAAGTTCCTAGAAAGATTTAAAAATAATAATTTTAAATTATTTCTTTTCTTTTTGACAGGTTTTTATCACTCCTAGGTGAGTGGGCATAGATAAAGTATCGTATCCGTGTAATGACGGCACCCCCGCCTCTAACACAACACGATACAATGTCCTAGGTCTAACGATCACCAGTCATCTTTGCTGTGAGTTGCTTTTGAAGTCATTAGGTGGGTTCGTTGTCAGTAGATTAAACCCAGGTCACTAATTATACGACGAGCTTTGAATCTCTTCGGGTGGTGGAATAGTGCTAAAAATGGCACTTTGTTAACCACGTGTTTTTTCTCAGAACTTAATGAGTTTAACACTTTGTTTCGTATCTCGAGAACTGAACTCAATGGTCTCTATGATTGCAAACTATCCTTCGACGAAAAGAAATCCCTTCTCAGTTTTGATGATGCCAACTACAGAAAAGGAAAGATCACGGTAACATGTGAACTCAGTGAGATTGATCAGCCATAAATCACGTTTTCTCGCTGGATACCAAACACAAAGTCTTTTTTATGGGCGAATGTCTTTTTAGATTAATGAAAAACTTTGTAAGAAAGCATAAACTGGCGGACGTTTGACGGTGATATTTAAAATCTTGCATATGTATTTAGTTTAGAGGCAATGTTAAGTCTGTGACTCAAAGCAATATTCAACACACAGATGAAATAAAAATTCTTCTGCTTTTAACACATGCACTTGTCCGTGTAATGAGGGCAGCCCCGCCTCAGCCAAAACTTGGTACAATTTTTTATGGTCTAGGTCTAACGATCACAAATCATCTTTGCCGTGAGTTGCTTTTAAAGTCATGAGGCGGGTTCGTCGTAGATTAAACCCGGGTCACTAATTATATCCGGTAAACTGAAAAGAAAGTACCACATGTACAAACAGTAGTGAAGTGAAGCCGGATCTTTGTGAAGATCAGGATGAGCAGTGTTCAATATAGTATAAATCTAAATGAAAGGCTGGTCGAACAGCTAAGGTAAATTTTAATGCCCAATATTTCGGTTAGGCAAAACTAACCTTCTTTAGGGGCTACACTGAAGCTAACTAAAATTATACGACGAGAGTTGAAAACTTGTCAAGTGGTCGAATGGGGCTAAAAATGGCACTTTGTTAACCACGTGTTTTATATCAGCCAAACGTTCTTAGAAATGATTTTATTTCATTTGGCGAGAATTGACCTCAACAGTCTATGTTTGCAAACTATCTTTTAACGAAAAAGAACTGCCTTCTCAGTTTGGACGATGCCAACTACAGAAAAGGAAAGATCATGGTAACGTGTGAACTCAGCGAGATTGATCAGCCATAATAAAAGTACTACCCGCTTCTGGCAAGATGGCTTTCCGGAAGAATGCATGTGAGGATATTTCATGGTGTAGTGAACTGGCATGGCAGAAGTTTACGCATGTTTTGAAACCTCCAACTGCGTTTTAAGATCCGTGATGATGTTAACTACAGAAAAGGGGAGATGACGGCAAACAGATCCGCCAAAGGCTACTTTTTTCGCACTATTGCTCTGTTCGGGCCGATTCGGTCGGCCGGGAAGGGTGGCAGCAGTAAATGGAGGGATCTTTTACTAACTTGTGAGATGGAACAATACGTTTGTAGATAAATTCTAAGCCACCTCCAGTTGCTTTATAATTTGCATGGTTTAAAACGCCATTAAAACAAGCTAAAGTTAAGATGTCGGCAGGATATGTCAAGTCTATGAAGACTCGGAAACAAGTAAATGTTTTTGTTTTCTGATTATTTAATTATTATTTTCAGTTGTTTTCTTGTTATTGGCGACATGGCCTTGTGGTCTTGCTGGACTATTTAAAATGGTTTGGGCGGCTTATTAAGTTTCATGTGTGGGAAGGAACTGTTCAAGATTCTGCCGCAAATTGATTTATTTTTGAAAGTGCCTATGAAGTAAAAAATAATTGCCACTTATTTAAAAGGCCTTTCAAATTATAGAAGAATGGCGTTTTTCCTTTTAGAATATCTTTTTTCGTTTTAGAGATATTTACGTTTTTGTGACTATAGTGATGACGTCATAGGTGGTTTCACTAAAATCAAGAACATCTCTAGAAATATTAAAGCGGTGTTCTTCAAACTTGGCATCAGGACTGTACATCACAAAAGAAGCAAAATGAAACCTGTCATGCCGTTGCCATGACAACAGTTAGGCCGCTGGTCCTGTTTTAATTAAGATTAAAACTCCCGGATTTTATCCTAAACAAGGATCATCCACTCACAACAATCTAATGGGGATAGTTAAGACAATATGGGAACTATTTGTGTGCCAAGCTAGACCCTCTGTCGCACTTCAAAAGATTACAAATGGGGATAGTTGGTTTTTCACAGAAAGAGACTGGAGACGAGAGTGTTGCAATGGCATAGTAGGTGTCATTCTGTTTCTTTTGTGATGCACATTTCTGGTGCCAAGTTTGAAGAACACTGCTCCAATATTTCTGGAGATATACAAATTTATTCCAAAATGGCCGCAATTTTAGTATTCTTTTGTTTACTTTCGAATTAGCCCTCGATGCCTCGTTTAGGGGAAAATATTCTTTTGAATTTCGAGTTTAAGAACGAGGCAACAAGGTTTAATTTGCAAGAAAACAAAAGAATACTAAAATGGCGGCCACTTTGGAATAAGTTGTATTCTTGATTGAGTGTCCTACTGTTTTAGTGAAACCACCTATGACATCATCACTTTCCTCATTTTTATAATACAAAAACGTAAATATCTTTAAAAAGAAAAAAGATATTCCCAAAAGGAAAATGCCATTCTTCTTTAATTTGAAAAGCCTTTAAATAAGCAAGAATTATTTTTTACTTCATAGGCACTCTAAGAAAATACATAAAAACACTTTATCTTGCTGGACACCAAACACAAAGTCTTGTTTTTATGGGCGAATTTCTTATTAGATTAGTGAGAAAACGGCGTAAGAAAGAATCAGCTGGTGATATTTTTGGCGAAACACAGTCCTGAAGCCCTTTCTTATGCTGTATTAATGCGTATGGGTTATTGACCAACTGAGAGGTCAAGATTGCTGGATATTGGCCAAGTTTTTATTTTTACGTATTTAGTGGACCGAGACGAAGTCGAGGTCCATAAACTCGCAAAAAAGAACAAGGCCAATTTCCAGTCATCTTGACCGAACAAACTTAATAAAGGATTTATTATATGGCTTTTGGTGAATTTTTGCTTGCGGGATACAGCGGGTAGTCCCGGGCAAGTCATGGTTTGTTGTTAAATTTTTGGCACAAGTCATTCAGTAATGGTTCTTCTAAAGTTTTGCATCATATTTCTCAAAAATTGTTGCCCTGTGACTCTGATGACCATGCTTGGCTAGATCTAGGACTAGGAGCTATAAGACAGCTATTTGACCTTAGATAGAACACTTGATAGGGTGTGGTATAATGGCTGCATTATAAAAGCTTGTGACTGTTTTTTTTTTATTTTTGTTTACATTTCATTGCTTGGCACACACACAAGAAACTTTACATACACACTACTGTCCTTGTGACTGTTATCTTTGAGACTCACTCTGCTTTTCTGTATTCAATATGTATGAAAGTTTTTTGATCCATTACGTTTGACATAAAGCTCTTCTTGCGTCAACAAAAACTGTTGTTTTGACTTGTCTTGTTGCAACTGGCATACCTCAGAGGGAGTCTGATGGAAACTTGTAAGTTTGCTCACTGCAGCAAAATCTTGTCACGTTGCAAAGTAAATTCTGCACTATCAATGTTACTGGATTGTCAAATTCTGTCAGTCATAGCAACTTATAAAGACAGATATGCCACTACTGTGGATCAGCCCTTAGGTATACGTAGATCACAGAAACATCTGATCGGATGAACGGTTACTTTTAAATTTAAGCGAACAAAGCAAATGAAAAAGTGAGAAAAAAAGCAATGGGCAAACAAAGAAAGCCTATGATTCGAAATTCGACATTCTCAGACAACAGAGCTTGTTGGTAAGTTAATATCGATTTGTTCCTCTACTATGGCCTTTCTTCTTTTTGATTCCTCGCATCGACTAAAATCCCTCCTTTGCATACGCTTCGGCATATTTCTCGATCCCCTTCTCGTCGAAAGTAACACCGAAGGACGCTACAAAGACGCCACAAACTGACGCCACGTCGTATGAGTTTACACGAATTGACCAATAACAACGCAGGCTTGTGGTCGAAACAAGGCTCTTCTAAGGCCCTCTTTATTCTTTTAACCATGGTTACCCACCCCATTTTTTAACCATTTTATACCTCAACATGTAATGGGTGGGTGATTCGTCTGGCTCAGACATGACGATGAAAATGAATGCACGAACACGAGGCACTCCAGGTGGAAAACGACCCAGATGCGTTCCTCTAGCTCCTTCACCAAGTGGCAGTTGACGAAGTAGTGGTGGAAGAAGCAGACAAAGCGGTGGCGGTAATGGAGGTGCAGGCGGTGACGGCGGCGGCGGCAATGGTGACAGTGGAGATGATGATGATGATGACGAAGACGATGACAATGATGATGAGGAGGCAGGACCCTCTGGGGTCATGGATGATGCGGCCATGCAGCGTCAACTGGCGCAACTCTTGCAAGATCAACGTCAGACTGCAGCTGGGCAACGCATTGCCGGCATCACCACGACCAACACGATCACCACGACATACAAAAACGGATGCCCACCCAGTGTGACGCACAATTCCACCGGCGTGCGCAACTGAACATGAGTACACCGGTCAGGCTGTTCAACGGAAAACGACAAAGAGTCTCCATCGATGCGGATTTATTATTTCGTCTGGACGATCTCTATGCCCATTACCACAAACAATGGTGGTGTCGTCGGCAAATGTTTTACTTAAGTTTTGTCACGGTTTCTTGAATGGGTTAGCGTTGCTGCTTATGGCTGCCAGTGTCATCTTCGGTTCAGTGCGTGAAAACAGTTTTGTGGTAGTGGGATTGACCGCCTTCAGCACCGTGCTCAAAGGATGGAACGACTTCAAGAAGTTTTACTTCACGGTGGACATGTGTCGCTTCGCCTACACCACGTACGAGAAGACGTTAATCGAACTAACGGCGTATGTCTGAGGGTTACCCATTGAAGAATTTGACAGTTTTCTGGTCAAGATGCAAACCTTGGACGAAGTCATCACCGATTTCACCCCTCCCGTGTTTGATCGGTGTACGCGTAAGTACAGCAAAGTCTATCAACACAGTCCCGTCGAATCACCGCCACGAGAGCATAAAAACAGCGTGAGCGCCGTGTGAAGGCATCAGTCATGTATAGACGAAGACGACGCCTGGTGAGACGAAGGAAACAGCGAGGGGGTCTTTTACCCCTGGCGGCCCTGATCCCCGCTCTCGTGGTGGGCGGAAAAGCCGTCGCTTTGGGAGCTGCCGGTGGCGCCGCCAGTTACGGCACTAAGAGAGCACTGGAAGCGGCTACCCGCAAACGACGGAGACGATAAAAGACGGCACCGAACAAGGTTGACTCATCACAACATGGCAGTCTGTCAAAGGAAACGACGCGCTCCCAAGAGAAGGAGAAGGAGAAAACAAGTTGGTTTTGGCATTTTGGGTATGTTGGCAAGCGCCGCCAAAATCGGATACAAACTGGGGAAGGACAAGAGGTATAAGAGAATGGGTGTCTAGGGTGCGACAGGGAAGTATGAATCTGGGAAGTATGAATCGATTGAGGCAACAACGTCCCTTCTTGGAGAGTATCCTCAAGGAAGCCAATCGTTTCAAACATCAAGAGTTATTGCAACACGCCAATGCCGATCAAGTCAATGCCGTCAGTGAGATGGTCTTGAACTTGTTGAAGAAAAGGATTCCCGTCAAGCCTGGCACGCTTTGTAAACTCCAATGTCATAAAAAGGTCTTGCGTGAAGTCGTGAAGCGCAGAACCTCTCTGAAGAGGCGACGAGCGTATCTCCTGAAACAAACGGGTAGCGGATTCTGGCAAGGACTGAAAGAGTGTTACGGACAATCCAAGGCGTCGATGTTGTCCCCGTTCGTCCCAAACCCAGTAAACTGAGTCAAGTCATGCGATTACTGCAGGAAGCCAATCTAGAAGAGAAGGAACGCGAGCGTGCGGATTACTGGAAACGGATGTACCAATGGGGCAACCAGGACTATATAGCGCTTCAACATCAAGGTCTGCTCAGACTCTCAATGCGTCAAAGACAACACGGAAAACGGGGATACATTCACGATCTGTTGCCTGTGTACTCAAAAAACGGAGAGCGTCAGGAGCCTTGGAAGGCAGTTGGAAGAGAAAGAAAAGGAAAAGAATTATTGGCAGGATTGTTACGAAACGGCCTTGCGTCAACTAGGCGATTTCCCGGATTCTGAATTGAAGAATGACGGAAGAAGTCATGATGATCCCCACACGAGAGTTTGAACGCTTGCAAGATTTTTACAAAGGCAAGATCACCGAAAGTGCCCTCTTGAACAAAGCTGCACACTTAGCCGCCGAAAAACACTTGATACTCAAGAACCCCAAGATCCCCAATGCCACGGCTGTCAAGCTGAGGAAACCCTTGGCGCGTGAGCAGGGTCGTTTGACCAAAAGGATCCATACGGGAAGCGCACCGACCGCCGGCATGGGTGCCCTGGCCGAATACGAGGCCATGGTGGACACGCCTTTGGAAACCCTCTTAAAACAGATCATCAAGACTCAACCCACCACACTCGCTGCACCCATAAAAAGGAACCCGCCACGCCTTTGAGAATCAAAAAGGAACTTGCCACACCCGGACCTTCCGGCATCAAAAAGGAAGTCCTTACCCCTCAAACGCCCAAACCAACCACGGAGAAGAAGAGCGGAGGCTTCAAAAAGGCCGTCTTGTCTGGAGCTGCCAAAGGATTCTTAAAGTCCGTCGGCATCGATCCCAAGTTCATCGACGACGAGGAAGACAAGCCTACCCCCAAAGCCAGACAAGGCAAGGGAAAGAAACCCAAGAAAGACAAACCGAAACCGAAAAGTTGACCCAAGGTTGGGAATCCTGGGACGAACCCACCCGTCGAAAACTGAGTTATGGTTAGGGGAAGAAACCCTAAGAGAAGAGGGAGGAGGAAACGTCAACGCAGCTATGGCTTCGACATTCAGAAAATGCTGGGTAAGACTGGGATCGAATTTCATTTGCCGGGCTATCAATACATGGGTCCTGGGACCAAACTGAAGAAACGCTTGAAACGCGGCGACCCTGGCATCAATCGATTGGATCGAATCGCCAAACAACACGACATTGATTACAGTAGAGCGGCGAACTTACAAGACAAGTGGAAAGCCGACACCAAGATGATCAGGACCATCGATAAGCTACCGGGGAAGAAGACCATGACAGAAAGGATCGTGAAAAGAATCATGCAAGCCAAAAAACGTTTGAAGTTGTAACACCTTTTTTATTGGTCATTGAAAACACGTTTACTTGATGTTTAATCGCTTCTTCATGACTGCTGCAAACTGTTTGTACATCACTTTCCCCACGCGATCGTACAGATAAGCGCGATTGACTATGGCCACGTGATCGGTGAGTCGTTTACCGTCAAACAAGGTGACAAACTCCTTACATTCCGTGCACTTCCCACGACCCTCACAGCATGTCTTGACCACACACTCCCGAGTGACGACATCGTTGTCCTCCATGCAGACACTCAGCAGATAATCCACAAAGTGGTGAAACACATCTCCGTTGCCGTCACGTTGCACGCGTAACGTGTACCGCTCGCGCATCTCCGAGATCATGTTCCAAAGGAGACCCAGCGAGAGACGCGACACGATGTCTTCCCAGTCACACAGCCTGTCCTTGGGGAGGGGAATCCAAAACGCCAATGCCGCCACGAACGCGACTCAGATGACGCATGGCTCGAAACCCTCGCACATTGAGGGCAATGCGCAATCCCTCAATTTCATCGGCGGTCATCGGAACACTGCCGACATGGTGCTTGAGGAAACACAACTCGATCTTATCCGAATCGAGAGGGGAAAACTGATTACGCTGGATCACGTGCGAACTCACTTTGGAGACACAACGGCACTTGGGACAGGTCGTCAAACCCAGTCGGGATCACACTGTTGAAGGCACTTCTCGTGTACCCCACTCTTGCAGCAACTGAGAACGAACGTCCTCTCTCCGTTCTTCATTTTCTCCTCGAGCAAAGGATGCAACTAGCCAAGTACTCGAGAGAATTAGAGGCCATCTGGAAAAAAACAACATTTTATTTTCTCAGTCACCTTTTTTTAACAAGTGGGACGTGTGTCACTTCCTTAGTGGAAGGACGGCCTGCTACTCCTCTACACAAGCAAGTATTTGAAGTATCAAATGAGGATTCAATCGAAACCACATGCCAGCCTTGACGACATCGCACTGAGCAATGGCCCCATCCAAATTAAAATGCAAAAAACTAGTTTTCTTCACCCCATTCAAATCCCAGTAATGTCCATACACGCATAGACACAAACTTGTTATCACACACTCTGGTACGAACGCTCATGCATCAAATCGGACCCTCCAACCACATGCGCTGCAGTTCAGCATACCTTCGTATCTGCTCGCACAAGGCACGACTCGCTCGTCTCTCACGATGATCGATTAATTCTTGACTGGCCTTATACTGTAAAATCTTTTCTTTCACGAGTGTAGGAAACAATGTCCAGTAACTGTCCGTTTGTTTCAATAACATGAGTTTGGTCTCAACATCCATGATCTAATAAAAAAATTATGTACAAAAAAGATTTAACATGATTGACACGTGACAAAGCTTGTTTAAATCCGTCTCCTAAAAACCATTGTACTTGCTCGCCGTTCTTGTTCACGCGACAACCCCTGATCTCGAGATAAGGGATGTTACAACAACATGTAATCACTTTACATTTGATGTGTCCAACTCTCCATTTGGCTTTCAAATGTGCATATGTTTTAATTTCGTTACATAAACGTTGCATCAAGTCTTTTCTCTGTTCATCAATATTTTCTTGACTTATTTTAAATTGTCGAATATAATCTTGGATCTCGATGGGTAACATGTCCCAGTGGCTGTCATAGCTTTGCATCAACTCTACCTTCCTTTTTACATTCACTCGAGACCTGCTACTAAAAAATAAAATAAAAAATATCATGAGATAGTCATGAGTGACGTAGCCATGCTATCGGGATCACGCACAGGTACATGTCTATGCCCCAGCACAAATGCATTAAATTGTTTCACGGCCAGTTCCATCATATCAAATAATTTTTCTTCATCGGTAAACCACACAAATCTTTGTTGCATTAATCGCCTGTGGAATCTCAAGGCAGGCATAGCCAACGCTCTCAACTCAATCAATTCTGCATAAAACTCAGTCTCCCCATTCTCTTTCTCTCCATCTATCCAACGCTTCGACGTCCTATTCAACCTCTTCAATCTCCTACCCCACAATCTATGCATCTGAAACACAAAGGACTGTGTCTCAGTATTCACCCTCTCAAAAAATCCATGCAACATAACTCACCTTCACGTCTTTTTTTTTCCTTGCACTAAAATGATCTCCTCCACAACAGCAAAACAACTTCAAGGTAAACTCAAGTCTGAATGCGAACGACCACGCAGCAAGCGACATTTAAATAGAGTCAGAATCAAGACACGTGACCTGACGTCCTATGACATCAGAGGGGGGATACCCCCATCCCCCTCTCTTATGACGTCAGACTAGTACCCAGTGTCGTGGGGTCAAGTGAGAAAGTATAATAGAAGAAGAGGGACGGAGCTCATTTTCAATGATGGAAGCTAAGCGCTGCCTTTGGTGTAAAGACCCTGAGATTTATGCTTTTACACAGATTATACCAAGTGTTGTGGTAAATTCTATCATTTTCATTGTCGAGTGAAGCACACATGGATTTATCCAACTTGGGAAGTCCATCCCAACGATCATTTTCTCATCAACATCAATTCCAATCAATTGAGACATTCCTATCACTCCAGTCGCATGCGTGTCCGTGAATGGATTCAGAATGATGTCCGAGTGCGAGAAATTATGCAACAAATTTCCCGCATGTTAAACTCCAACGAACAGTTCCGATTGGACAATTCCTTCTCCCTACACATTTCTCACATTCGTGATCCAGGAAGGGGTGCCGGGAACAATTGGATCCGTAAGGGTCAGATGGCGCTAGACAAATTGTTGGATCTCAAAACGAGTGTTGTCAAAATTATGAATGACGATGAACTCTGTGCTCGCGCCATCGTTACCATGATGAAAGCCTACTGCGATTTCGGAAGTCGGCACAGCCACTACGACAGTCTGCGACGTGGAAAACCCGTCCAAGAACAAGAAGCCAAAGCCCTCCATCGCGACGCGTGTGTGCCCGAAGGACCTTGCGGGTTGACTGAACTCGAAGCTTTTCAACGTCATCTCGTCAACCACCAGATCTTGGTCTTGTCCGTGGATCATCAATACCAGATCATCTTCAAAGGCCCCTCCCAACCCAAACAGATCATACTCGTCAAAGTGGGAGAGCAATACCACGGATGCAATTCTCTGCCAGGCTTTCTCGGAAAGAACCAATTTTGCCTCGAATGTGAAACCTCTTTTAAAAACGATGATGACCGTCACAATCCTTGCACTGGCAAGAAATGTCCCGCCTGCTTCCAAACCGAGTGCGAGGACTTTCGAGCTCGACCCTGCGGAGTCGCTCAACCACCCGTGTCGGAGTTGTCATCGGTTCTTCTTCGCGGAATGTTGTTTGACCAATCATCGCACCTACTCCGTCACCCATGGACAAAAACCCGACATCAGTAAAAGTATCCAAAGCGTTTGCGCCTCCAAGAAGAAATGTCCTCGATGCAATCGACTCCTACGTCCTAGCGAGATTGAGACACGTCACGTGTGGCACTGCCGAATGCCCCTCGTGCAAAGAATACCGTAATCTCTACACTCATCAATGTTACATCCAGAATCCCACCAAACTGGAAGAAAAGAGAAAACTACTGAAATCCAGAAAACGCAAAGCCAACGGATCACACAGTCTAGACACCAAGGACAACCTCTTTGTATACTGGGACAGTGAAACTATGCAAGATATGGGTGTCCACGTACCCAATCTAGTGTGTGCCGCCTAGTTTCGGGAAGATATTTTTCTTCAGCGTGTGTTACAAACTTCCCCTTCAGAAGGGTGAGATCCAGAAGGGATTCTGCTTTTTTGTCAGTGTCAATGACAGATAAAATCCTGCTTATCTGTGATGAATGCTGCTTTGCAGTTTTGCTATCTTTCTCTCCACCATCTGGTGAGTGCAGCCACTTTGAAAATGCGAGAATAAACAAAGGATCAGTGTTGTCACCTTTAAACTCGGCTTCTTCACTTTCCACAACTTCTACATGTACATCTTCATCAGCTCCCTCCTCAACTTCCAGGTCTGAATAGAGCCTCTCTCTCTTAGGCAAAGCTGCCTCATCAGCTCCCTCCGCAATGTCCAAGTGGGAATAGGGCCTTTTTCTCTTTGACAAAGCTGCATCTTTGTTAAATTCCTCCTTTACTCTTTTTTCAACTTCCAGGACTGAATACGGCCTCTTCCTCTTTGGCAAAGCTTCCTTCAGAAGCCTTTTATACTCATCAGTTGAAGGACTAATTTCATGGACATTTTTCAAATGGGCTGGCAATCTTTTGACACATGCTGAGCATCCCATAACAGGACAAATCCTTTTCTTGTGATAGTCCTTGTGGAGTTTGGTTGCTTTATCACCAATTTGTTTTCTTTTCCTGTTACCAGCTTCTGCATTCATTTGATTTTTGAAGGTGTACTTTTTCCTTAAATTAAAATTTGTCACTGCTGACCGGGATTGCGAACGAGACCAGTGATGGACATGTACTAGATGCCTTGGAACGTGAACCACCAACTTTCTGCAGTAGAGAACTGGGCACTCTCGTTTTGCTCTTCCTTTGATGACCGGTTGCTTTTTGTCCAGTTTTTGTGCAATGTCCTGTGAATCTACATTGTCCTCTTCATCTTTTGAGTCAACATGTTCATCTGCACATGCAACATCTACAACAAGTTCATCACCACTGGACCAAATGCCTCCTGCTTCGTCAGATTCACTGTCCACTTTATGGTCTGATACAACACCTTCATCTAACTCATCCCCAGCCTCACTATTTGATGAAACATCTTCATCTTCTTCTTGTGAGTAATCATTGGAATTTTCTTCACATGGAGTTAATACAATTGAAGGCTTAAATTTATGCAGTTGACACGCTTTGGCCAGAACATCAGTCCAAGTATTCCTTAGTTCAAAGACTTTCTCACCCAGCTGGCTGTAAAACAAAAAATAAAATTAACACTGCTAATACACAAACAGACAAAATTATCAAGTCAAAATTATCAAGTCAAGTCAAATTATTAAGTCAATAAGCTTAAAACACTTTTAGGTGGTTTTTAAATATTGTGATTGACGCATATGCAGGGTATTATGGTTGTGATAACTACAAACAAGTCATTCTAATAATCATCAATGAATCCATCAATGAATTTGTTTATGTGTTATCACTACTAGCTGACTATCCCTGCCAGGAACCCACAAATTTGGGACACCTAATACTCAAAATGTAAATAAATATTAAGTTATTGACAAGAAAAATACTTGAGGGTGGCTCGTAATTGAACAGTTGACCTATCTGTTCACAATGAGAATGTTCATTACCATTAAAAGTAATTGTTACAGTTAACTTATCCAGAGCAATAGGAATTTGAATAAGGTAGGTAAAGGTAAAGTCTGCATACGAGCCAAGTGGCCAGTCAGGCCGGAACATATCCCGGCTTCCCTAGCGTGAAGCGACTGAGAGTATTTCTACTCCTCCCTGGATGGGATGCTAGTCCATCGCAGGGTTACCCCCAGTATTAACTTCGCCAGTACCCATTTATACACCTGGGTGGAGAGAGGCACTGTGACAGTAAAGTGTCTTGCCCAAGAACACAACACAATGTCTCCGGTCAGGGCTCAAACCCGGACCGCTCGATCCAGAGACGAGTGCATTAGCCATGAGGCCACCGCATCTCCAACAAATAGAGAGATTAATGATGGTGGCAAGACAAAGTGGAGTCCAATTCGGTCTCTAATCATGAAAGTGATTAACAAAAACAGAAGACCATGAAGTGGGAGTCTGACTTGTTAACCCTTTAACTCCCAAGAGTAACAAACATATAAATTCTCCTTACAATCTGAATACAATATCACACAGATAGGTAGTGAGAATCTAAGAAAACTATTAACTCGGAATAGTGTCTTGACATAACACCAAATTCTCAAGAAAAGCCATCAAAGCTTAGTATGATCACTGGTTGGGAGAATTAACTTTCAGATCTTGGGAGTGAAAGGGTTAATAACTAATGTGATTACAGACTGACTTGGATGACACAATGTCCTGTTACCAATTAATCATAACCATTACCATTTCCCACAAAAATAAAAGCTTCATTTGACAAAGGAAATATCATAATTTGAGAGGAGTTTTCAAAATGACTGTTAAGTTTCTTTCAATAGTCACCAGAGACTAAACCTCCATAATTTTACGAAGTCAGTGTTTTAAATTGGTTACTATAGT
>CM042750.1:19333324-19356880 GCA_022496165.2 Catalaphyllia jardinei | reverse complement strand
AATCCAAGTTTGGATTTTAGATTATCCAAGTTCTTACAATATGGAGACCTTGATAACCAAACTGTCCGTGGAAATTTGTTAAACCCTATTAGACTTGTAAACAACAATCCATGTTTGGAAATTGTTCAGTTCAAACATGGTAATTGAAATTTCCACAAATAACATGGAAAATAATCAACCATATATGGATATTCTGTGGAGATCAAAATGCAGTAACAAATATCCATATAAAATCCATATAGTTTCCATGTCTGGTTTTTTAGATTTTATGGTTTTTCAAAATTCCACTGATCAACCACAGAAAATTCGGTGTGGAAAATTGGTTAATTTTTCCAGTGAAGTTCGCGGGACTTTTGTTTGAAGCGAAATTTCTTCGAGAAGCCAAGAAATTCGTTGAAATTCGCTTGCGTTACTTTTGCACAATACGGTATGAACTCAATAAATTGACCTTGCTCCCAATTTTTTTTTTTTGATGTGTGGCTTCATAGCTCAGTTGGCAGAGCATCGCACCAGTATCGCGGAGGTCATGGGTTCGAATCCCGTTGAAGCCCTGATTTTTTTCAGGCTTCTTTCCAATTGCTTAAATTGGAAAATTTACTGCAAGGATCATACTTCACTTGCATTTTCCACTTTGTTAACATAACCGATTTCTTTTAAGGTGTTCTTGCAGCTAGTGAGCAGAATGGAGAACCGCCACAGGGCTGAGCTATCCTCTGCTTTAATGGGTGATCCCTTGGTCAACGTGTCAACGTAGGCAGTAGCGATTCGGTAGCTTTGACCATGTCGTTTCCTAGGGAGACTTCTAGCTTCCTGGTACCCTTGCTTTGGTTTCATGGATAGACAACTGGAGAGTAACTCTCTAACTTCTCTTGATGTACACTGTACCAGGTAGTACAGTCTTTGGCTGTCACTGGTAGTTTTGCTTTCGATTACGTTTTGAAAGGTTCTCATGAATCCCCAGTACTCGACAGGGTCTATGTTAAAGGTAGGCACCTCTGGTTGAGGAAGCGTCAGGGCAAGTGTGTTCTCTTATTTTCTCTGAAGCAACTGTTGAATCACGGAATTCTGCTGGCTCTGAGAAGTTAGCAACCTTTCGAGAAATGTGTCGGGTGGGCCACAATCCTCTTTCGCAGGTTCCTCTTTAGCAGAAAGCAAAGAAGATGGCTCAACTACTGACGTTGGGTCGCATGGCCAACTGTCAGCATTTGGATCGAGAGCTTTGCTAACTTTTGGAACCTTAGGAAGACTCTGGGGCCCATTATTGGTCTCATCCAACATTGGCTCGTTTTTTGGAGGTCGGGATTCTGGTGAGGAATCGTTTACTGCACTGTGGGAGTATGTAGACCGGTTGGCAGCTGGATCTAAAGATCTAGGGGCTGCCATGTGATCTGCTTTTGCGTACACCAGCTCCTCAGCTTGTGCCTTTCCAATTTCTGTTTGGATTTTCAAAGCTGCTCTTCGTTGCTGAATGCTTAGCTCTTCATTTTGGAGGGCGTGGGAACTCTCTAGGCTGGCGGCTTCGGCTTGTAAAACTGCTCGTTTAGCGGCGGCTTTCATCTTAGCGGCTGAAATTGAACTCGCGTGAGAACTTACGCAGGGAGCAGTGGAAGAACTTTTTTCGAGTGGAGAGATAACTTTGAACTAGCACGAGAACCGGCGTTGCTAATTCAATCCTCAGGACAAACCTCTTGAGATTGAAGTAATCTTGTCTCAATGGCCGTTGACGAGATCCAGTTACCGACATCGCATGCCAAATCAGTTCTTAAGAGAACTGCGGCATCATAATAATCATTCGATTCTTTGATTTCGTTTTCATCGCGAAGTTGAGAATGATAAGCGGCATGGGTTTCTTTAAACTCTTGTAAGAATTGTTTGAATTCTTGGATTCTGTCTTTTACGAGATCGTAGGTGTTAGAATTCAGCATCAACTCTTTTATTTCATTTTGGGCCTTCGTAAGAATTCCCTTCTTAGCAAAATTGTAGCAGAATTCTGCATTAGAAATTCGTATAAAAACCAACAACTTGACACCAAACTCAACAACAACAACAACATTTATTAACTCACACTTAAGACAAGTTACAGAGGATCGTCATATACATCACAGGTTACTTAAAGAGAATAATTAGGAGATTTATTTAATTAATTGGAGCTTAGAGGTCAAAGGAACCGTAAGGTTTTTGAGTTGACCTCTAGTAACTATTTACAGTTAATTTTAGTAAAAAGAAAATAAGGAGCAACAAGAGGAAAGAGACCAGACCCAGTTAATAATACATATGTTTGATACTATTAATTTAAAATGCTTTTAGGCAACTCCTAAGAGTATTGTTTAAACAGTAGATATTGTTTTACTTCTTTGACAAAGGAGAATGTACTGAGATCTTTCAAGTAAGAAGGGATATCATGCCAGAGGTCAATCGCCTTATAGGCAAACATTTGTTTCCCAGTGTTGGTTTGAATATATGGTTTGCAGAAGTTTTGATTTGATGTGTACCTTGTGTTGCATGTATGTCGGCTCTTGGCATATTGAAATAAGTTATCAAACACCTTTGGTAAGAACCCTTTATGTCACATGTGCATAAATTTTAAAGCATGCAGGCGGTAAACATTATCTACTGTTAAAATGTCTAGAAGGTTTAAGATAGGGAGAGCACTTTCAGTGTGAGGCCCAGATTTTTTTTTTTCCCTTCTTCTTCTTTATTAGTTTCCTGCTCTTCTAGTAATAACATAAACTACTACGTCTCATATATCACTTAATGTACTTTACATTGGCATCCACAGTTACTAGCGTTTACATTTCTCTCGTGTATGACCTGAAGGCATTCCGCTTCTGTGAGGAACATTTTTTCGTAGCTAACAATCAAACTTTTCTATTCTGTATTTAAATAGAACTTTATCAACAAAGACAGAGAGGTGAATAGCTTGGTTGTGCATCTTACTAGTGTATATGTAGTACTTCATAAATAGGATCGTGTAGTTAAATTTCTTTAATATTTCTTTTTCGTAAGGGCCTGATATGATACCAAATAATTTCTCTTCAATTGTGGGTGCAAATTTTGAGTTGTTGGCAGCGTTAAACCAGTCAATTACGCTGTTTACGAAAATCTTTACAAATCGACAGTTAAGAAAAGTGTGCTCAATTGAATCTTTCTCACCACAGTAGAGACATTCATCGTCCGCCTTAATACCATATCGATGAAGCTCCTTTTTGGTAATTACAATCCTGTGAATTAATTTGAACTGAGATTCTTTCAATTTTGTCTCCTTACAGATGTTCTTTAGGGAGGTGAAAATTTTTTCCCCGGCATTCTCATCTAGTCTTGTTATGCTGTTCCATTTCATTGGACCAGTCTGGCCAACTGTGTGAATTTTCCGAATTAATAAGCAATAAAAGTCTCTAGTTTTTGCTTTTTCTAGTTGTATTTGTGTATGGGCGTCTAACGGAAACAAAAAGTTATTTCTTGTATATAGTTCGTTTTCAGGTGGCTTTGTATTTCTTGCTTTTGTTACTAAATACTTTGGAATTGCACTGATGACTTGATAAAACTGAAGAAAATTCGTATTGCAGTCATATTTGTTGATAAATCCCGGGAAAGACAGTAGCTGACCGTTGCTGTTCAGCAGGTCCTGGATAGACAAAATATTACGGTCAAACCATTCCTTTACAAAAACAGGTTTTCCTCTGACAAGAATTTCTTTGTTATTAAATAGGACCATATCTTGCATTCCGTCGTAGGAGTAGAGATTTTTTAACTCATCGAAGAAAGTAAGCATATTTCTATAAAACAAAGGCAAACCGTCTATATATTTTACGTCATAATTGCATCTTAACAGAAAGTTCAAACCTCCAAATTTTCTAAGGTAATAATCTGGAACCGTTTTCCAGTTTCTTATTTCTGGGGTCAAGAGTCTTGGGATCCAAGCTAGCCTCAGAGCTTTAATCATAGTTTCAACGTCAGTCATACATATGCCACCTTTTCCTCGATGTTGATAAAGTCCAGCTCTTTTGATTTTGTCTCTTTTATTTTTCCAAAGGAAGTTAAAAAGTTTTGTCTTAATTATCGGAGTTATTTCTTGAGGAACAGTGAGGTTTGAAGCTGAATAAACGAGTTGTGATAGACCCAAGGATTTTATTATCAGTACTCTGCCAAATAGCGTGAGGTCACGTGCCCTCCACATGTCGAGATTAGTTTGCCATTTCTGTAGCTTAAGGTTGAAATTCATTTGCTTATTTCCATTTTCATCGTAAGAGACGTAAATACCTAAGATTTTAACAGGACTATGCAACCATTTTAATTGTAAAGGGTTGCTTTTGTTTTTTTTGCCATCTTCCCAACCAAATCGCTTTTGTTTTTCTGCGGTTCAATTTTAAGCCTGCCATATTACCAAAGTTTTCAACTATTTCCAAGATTTTTTCGACAGAGGCCAAGTCGGCACAGAAGAGGTTTGTATCGTCTGCGTATTGACTTAACTTTAGCTCTTTCCCTAATATTTTAATTCCATTGAAGCCGGGTTCTTGGCGAACCTTGTTAGCCATTATCTCTGCTGAAAGAATGAACAGGTACGGTGATAAGGGGCACCCCTGAGGGACACCTCTAGACGGTCTGAACCAATTTGTTAGAAAACCATTATTTAATGCAGCGCTCTCAATGTTTGTGTAAAAAGTGCAAACCCATTTTTTAATGCTCGTTCCAAAATTGAAGGTGTCTAATGTTCTCATTATAAAAGGCCATTCTAAGGAGTCAAATGCTTGAGGCCCAGATGTTGTCGCAAAAAACAGTAATCTTAAAACTGTACTCTGTTTAGACTGCAACTTTTGCAAATGCGTTTTATAAGCACTTCCCCAAGCTATCACGGCATATGATAGATAAGGGTAGATGAGGTTGTAATAAATTTGTTTCAATTGATGAATAGATAGATAATGCCTTAGTTTTGAAATAATACCAATATTACGTGAAACACGAGAACAGATATAGGAGATATGATATTTCCATGATAGTGATTCATCTATCATAACACTTAGATATCAACAAATCTATCTCAGCAACCAGGAATTTCCAGCTGATGTTTTGGGACTGCCATCGTAGGTGTGAATTTCCAAGTCGAATAAGATGTTCACAAGTTGCTGTTTTGTCACTAAGTTCACCAGATAGAGTAGATACCAGGCAGGTTGGAAGGCCAAAATTTGACATAAAGGAAGAGACATTGGTTGAGCTCCGTTCTCTGGGTTTTAGCTGGGAGGGCATCTCTCGAATGTTACTCATCTCGTGCTGGACTATTCACCACAGGGTGTCAGAGTTTGGCCTTAACCACCTGTCCCGTTTCAGTGACATCACTGATGAACAATTGGATGGCAAAGTCAGTGCTTTTGTAAATGAACATGGCTGCTTAGTCGGAACTTCAATGGTTTTGGGCCATTTGAGATCTGAGGAGTTGAATATACAGCGAGAGCAGGTTCGTAAATGCCTTGCACGTATAGACCCTGGTAATGTCAGGATACGTTGGGCGATAACAGTTTCACGACGAGCATACTCGGTGGCTGGGCCAAACAGCCTTTGGCACCTAGACGGCCATCATAGTCTTATTACATGGGGATTTGTAATTCACGAGGCAATTGATGGGTTTTCACGGTTGGTAACCTTCTTGCATTGCTCGACAAACAATAGAAGTGGTACAGTGGCGGACTTGTTTCTAAATGCAACCCAGGAGTATGGCTGGCCATCAAGGGTGCGAACCGATCACGGAGGAGAGAACACGCAAGTTTGGCAGTTAACGGAAGATAGAAGAGGACCCAACAGGGGAAGCTTCTTAGTTGGTTCTTCTACTCATAATCAACGAATTGAGCGCCTTTGGCGAGATGTCTTTAGATGTGTAGCACACATTTTCTACTACACATTCCAAGCCATGGAAGAAAGTGGTTTACTCAAGATAGATAACCCACTCCACAAGTTTGCTCTTCATTACGTGTATTTGCCACGTTTGAACAGCGCACTATCAAGTTTTGCGTCAGCCTGGAATAACCACCCGCTAAGAACAGAGAACAACGAGTCCTGAGAGGATCTGGGTTAATTGGATGATGGATCTGAGAAATCATCAATTGATAGCAGTTGTCCACGTCATTGCTGAACAAGAACCATCTTTTGATGATTTGGCTTGGTATGGATATGACCCATCTTCACCTACCCCTATGGATGATGGATTGTCCACAGTTGAAATTGAGGATGTTGACATTGAACTTCCAGGAAATGTCATACATGATCTTACAGCAGCTGTTAATCCACCTCAACTGTCAAACAGCTATGGGATAGATCTCTTCACTGACTGTCTTAACTTCTTACAGTCACCTACATTGTATGTCTAGCTGAGAGACACATGTCATCCTAAATCAAATGAAGCAGTAAAATCTTATAGTCTGTTTTTTGAAAGTACTCACTACAATTGACTTCTTAGAAAGAACCACGTCACAAAGCTGGTAAAGTTATACCTAATTCGCTTGTAGGTAGTTACAACTACTACTTTTTTCCAGTGAAAATCAATAGTAAAGCAGGCAAGTCAACTGACACTTGTACATGTATTTAAGGTTTCAATGATGCATTATGGCCAGTAAAACAAACTTGATAATTTTACTTCTTAAAGGTGCTATGAAACTCAAAGGAAATTTTTTCAAACCACCAATACATTAGACTCCAGTAAGGTTAATCTTTATTGAAGAACTAAGACAACAGTTTTAATGAATTGTATTTTGTACCTAACACAACAGTTTCAATTGCAGTTTGTATAAGTAACATGTGTTACAATCATATTTTGTATGTAAAAGTATGTGTTAACATCAAGCGTAAAAGAAGTAGTTTCAACACAACTACTGTTACATTTGACTTGGATAAACACAACAGAAGTTTAAGTTTCATAAAAATAACAGTGATTTCTTTGTTACCTTTTGTTCTTGATGAGTCTTGATCTAACAGGAACTTGCTATTTAAAGATCTCTTAACAACTTGCGAGCAGTAAAACATGTACATATTGGCCTTTTAATAAACAAACTATTCTCCAGCACAAAACAGCTGAAAGTGCTTGGAACGAAGAAAGACTGTGCTTTCAGGTGTGAGACTACCTTAACCCTTCTTCAGAGCATCCAGGTGGTCTTGCACCTGACAGTACAGTCTTCTCATTCACATAATTTCAATATCTGCTGACTAAAACATTTTATTCATTTCCCCACAGCCAGCACATGAATAAGGCTACACCATAAGTGCCTTTCTATAATAAAGTAATGATTCATGTTAGAAACATTTAATATTAGTGATCAAGCTGTTGTGAATGACGAGCCTTCAATAACTGTCCTCATAGCTGAATCAAAAGAAGTATAGTTGGGAAAATGGTTTGCCAGCTTTAATTCAAGTAAACATGTTGAGGCAAAAATGGAATCACCACCATAGCAAGATACTGATATGCGGTGTGGCAAGGTGGACATTGAAACTTCAGATCTTTCAGTGACAAACTTAAGGAAATTCTTCAATTCATCTACAGTTAGATTTTTTACAAACGTCTGAAGCATTTGGTAAACTCGTCATCAATTACAGTATTGTGCAAAAGTAACGCAAGTGAATTTTGACGAATTTCTTGGCTTTTCGTGGCTTTTCAAAGAAATTTCGCTTCAAACGAAAGTTCCGCGACTTTTCCGCGAACTTTCAAGGTACCTATTGTTTTATTCCTCCTGATTTTTCGAACGCTAATTCGCGGTGGACGCTAACAAGTCAGGAAATTTCGAGGGAAAGTTCGCTCTTTTCAATCGTTAGCCGCGAGATTACGGGAGAAAATTCGCTCGGGTTGATAAGCGTTCTTACACAAACTAAGCAAAATATGACTACAGTTCGTGATTTGTTGTTGTGTAAAGAGACGTAAAGAACATCTGAAATTACGTTCATCAACTCGATCAACTATTACAATGTTCTTACCTGTTGAATGTTTTATTGTTAATACATTCTAGCGGCTAAAAAAACGTCAGAGATTCAGTACAAACTTACTGCTTCAACCACGTAAGCACTGAGGCAATTAAAACTTGGAGAGAGCGCCAAGTTTAGGGTAAGCCCTTCATGTAACAAATCATGACATTTCTCGCTGGGATTCCAGTCCCCACGCGAGCGAGTGTGACCTGCATTGTTTACACGCGTATCAATGCCTCTCGAAACGTTTAGTGCGTTAAACAGCTGTGTTTATCAAAATATCAGAGTACTGAAGTTAATTTGTGAAAACGAAAGAACCATTTCAGATGCTTACTCGGACAAAAACACGTGCATCATCGATTTGAATTGCTTGGTTTAGAGAAAGGGATAATTTTCTACGCAGCTGCACATCAGATGACTTCACAGATCAAAATTGGGCTTGTTTGGCATCTTCTCATGCATGAAACTAACTTCAAAGTCTTCACTCGTGGTAAGTTTTATTTGTAATTTGCATTCTTTGTGTTCGTGGCTGAACTCCAGCAAAGTAGTGCATTGAAAGCTTTTTGTATACTTCGTGTACGTTATATGACTGGGAGATCGAAGAGATCGTGTGGAGAATTGTTGTGCCTGTCTAACGCGAAATTTCGGACACCAAGTTAGTGAAATGACGCTGTTGTCCGTGAAATTTCGTTTTGTACCGAAAAGTCGACGAAAAAGCGTTCTTTGTTCCAGGGAAATTTCGCTTAAAAGCCCTCGAATTGTCACGCGAACTTTCCTGGAAAGTTCACGTAAACAAAGAACAAAATTCGCGCATTTCGCTTGCGTTACTTTTGCACAATACTGTACATTCTGCTTGCACGAATCTTGAAAATGTAAGGAGTTTAATACAAAATCATTGCTAAGGCCACCCTGGTGTACAAAAAACACTGTTTATTTTTTGCCTGATTTCATAAACACTTTGTATGATTGGCTCAAAATTACTCACAGTAACAACTCTAGTTTCCCCAGCCTCACACGTTAGCTGAATAAACTCTGATTCAAATGTTATTGCTGCTAGGTCACTGTCAGATGCATCTGATATCTGCAGAATAAAGGGAAATAATAGTAATTTTATTGCAGTCATCCTTAATTCCAACCAAATGAATAAGAAAAGCGCCTTTTACACAGGCAAATATGGGACTACTGTTTTACGTCATGTTTACATGAAATATCATGGGGTGACAATAACACTCCTGTTTGAAATTTTTGTAATTGGGCAAACTATGTTGTTATCACCTACATTTCAAATAACGTAATGAGCTAGAATTAGGCAAAAACAAATAAGGCAAAAACAAATAATTTCAATTGTTCCCGGAATACAACAGTCAACACTCTAAGACAAAATTTTAAAATATCTGTTCTGTCTTTCAGCACGTACATGGAAGAGGTTGACTGGGAACATTAAGTGCATTTAAATTTGTTTACCTTATCAATGTACTTGACCAACAGTAAATGGATGGCGACTAGTAGGGAAAACCAGGGCCACCTTGTACAAGACTATGGGAAATCATTTTCCCTAAAAAATCTCAAAGAAGCCATTTGCTACAAGCTCGTTGCTGAACACTGGCACTTTTTTGTATGGCTCTCCAGTAAATATGTGTTTAATGCCTTCATTGTTGCACAGCGACACAAAGACTTCACCAAACACTTGTCTCAGAACATCCCCTGCGTCCACAGCAAGTTGGCCTTTAACAAATAGAGATATTGGTACTAAAGCGTCAAAATCTGCACTCTTGTAATAGGAGCAGAAATCCATGACTTGATCTTCAGGATCTACTTTTAATTTTTCTCTCATCCCTCTTGGAAGCATTTTTTCTCAGCCTCTCAAATACCTGAGTACAGTTCTCTCCATTTACCGTAAAGACTCGCGGATAAGCCGCACCTTTTTTCCATAAATTTGTGATCAAAATCGTAGGTGCGGCTTATCTACGAGACCATTTGGGAAAGGTGCTGTTAATTTCCGTGAATGGACACTTTCATAGCATAATACTGGAATAAATGCTACATTACAACAACAAGAGAGTATTGGTCATTGCTTTTGCGAGTTTGGTGGCTCTTAAAAGAGCCGTTTGTGATGAGTATAAGCTTATTTCAAGCTTACATTTCTTGCCGTTAAACCTTCTTCGTTAACAAGTCTTTTAAACGGTTTATGGTCGCTTTTCTTGAACAGGAGAACCTTACACAGCATGGAATTTCCATTCCCCCACAAAGTTGTTTACAGTGTCGACGACGGCCTCTTACTTCAAGGGTAATTGATCCTCCACGAGCGAGAAAATACCACGCTATTCTTGAGTATTCGCGTGGTAGATGGCCCACTGTTTGTTCGCCGTTGAGCACTTTGATAGCAAATTTGTCGAACTGATTACCAAACTCTCTATGTGCAATGAGTTTTTCACCAACAGATGGCTCCCAAATATCTTTGTAGATATGATAGCCACGAACGGCAGAGACAAACTCAAACGTTTCCATCTTGTTTTGACCTGTTTTGCTACTGAGTAAACAAACCTACATTTATCATTCTTGCCCTAATCCCAACGCGGCTAAAGCTGAACCAATCAAAGCTAATTCTGTTGCTACGCAATGAAATGCCTTATTTGCATTCTGTCAACAATCCGATATTATGCCTGGTTACACAGCTTCGCACAGTGTATGCAAGAAAACAAATTTACGTGCAAAATTCTATGGAAAAACTGCCTTGAATGGTGAAATACCTGTGAACAAATACCAGGATAATATCAATCGTATGTCATAAGTGGTGGACATGATGTTTATTCTACTAAAGAGCTAAAATTACGGGTAAGACTTTCGAGTATTTTTCGATCCATTGTTGGCGAATTTGCTTGGATGAAGGATGAACTTTAGATTTCTTTTGAGTTTTTTTCATGAAAACTTTTTTTCCAAAATTTGAGTTGCTAAACTCAGGGTGCGGCTTATCTGCGAGTGCGGCTTATCCGCGAGTCTTTACGGTACTCTTTCTGTATCCTCTGTCATATGATCAGCAATTTTCCTCCCAGACACTGGGTTGGTGGCTACTGAATCAATTTCTCCTTCCGACATTCTGTAGCTGAGAAGGGAATTTACAACCCTCTCAATACTGCCATGAGGATGAAGAGCACTTCTAATGACAGGCAATGGTATACCAGGAAATACAGTGGCTATTCTTGTCACTTTTTGATCTGTGGTAAACAGGGAGATTGCTGCTGCAAACTCTGGTAGCTCTTCATCATCAATCACATGCTGCTAGTGGCACACCTGAAATAGAGGCTGAATTAGGTGCATTGCACAATCCGACAAAAGAAGTAGACGCATGAGAAGGAGTGCTGACAACATTCGCTCCACCAGTTGCCAGAGTGGCATCCTTCTGTTCTATATTCTCCCTGCTGGCGACCAGTCTGACATAAAGATGGCCATTCCCACACAGGTGGTTTACATGTACAAAATCCCATTGGTGGCCCTTCTTAACCACAGGAGTAGAGTTGATGTTTCTATCTCTCTTCAAAAATTCGAAGTCATACATGGTGATGCCAGGAAATTTTTGGCTGAAGATTCCTTCCAGTTCTCTTCTGATGTTTTCTTCTTTATGATTACTGACAAGGTCAAATTCTCCTTTCAGCAGGACCATATCGTCACTAACAGGATAATCTTCCAATTTTCTATCGGTGCCAATCTCAGCCTCCTCACTTGGCTTATCCAAAAGCCAAATAGTTTTTGGAATGCTCTGTATCTTTGCTGGCTTACTTTTCTTAAACCTCCAGGAGCTGAAGAGGATCGTTTAGTTCCACCTGAGCTGGAAGATCCTGCGCCATTCTCCGAAGGCGTCCAGAATGCTGGACTACAACATCTCGCACTGTTCGACAACAAATTTCCGGCGAGGTTCTGATCTAAGTCTTGCAGTTGAATCAGCAGCAGAACGAATGAGATTTGACGTTCTCTGGACTAAATTCAGCTCAAGTTCGTCCCTGACACATAACATCTGATGTTCTCCTCGTCCGCCATTTTGCATGGGATTTACTCTTGTGTTAGTTTATCCGGGATATTTAGTTTTACTTCTCCCCAGACTCTCCCGGTAGAAACGGGCCAGCTCGGACCCAATTTGTTGACGCAAAATTTTGAGTTGTTGATCTTGACAGGTTTTAGGTCTTTGAAAATTGGATATGATTAAGTGTTTATCTTGCAGCAAAGAAATTTTCATTGAGTTATTTTAAGACCGATTAGAATGTTGAAGTTGACAAGTTGATGGAGTTGATGTTGAGCGGAAATGTGTTGAATTAAAAATAGAGTTGTTGAAGTTGACAGGCAAACAGTGTTGATGTTGAGATAGATTTGTTGAGTTAGGTATCAAGTTGCTGATTTTGATATGAATTTCTCATGCTGAATTTTGCTACAATTTGGCTACCATACTTCTGCTCTTTTTGAGCTGTAGAAGTTTTTTTGATCGAACTCTGTCCCAGTCAAGAGTAACATTTTGAAGCCTGGCTGTGGTAGAAATAGTCGGAGGCGATTCATGCTCACTATCTGTGTTTTGTTCGCTTTCTTTGTGGGCCATAACCGGTGTAAAATTTCCACGCGCGTGTTGTGGAACAGCACATGTTCAACTGTTACATAAGCTAGCGTAGCCAAAGTCTTCACAAAAGTAGGGAATCCAACAATAAATGAACAACGCAAAACTTTACATCAAATTCAAACTGATGTGACTTTCCAGGAGTGAAGCCACGTGTAGCTTAGCACGTAAACCAAAGAGCTTGAAAAATTTGAACACACACCAGGTCGCAGTAAAATCAATTGTAAACGTTTATTGGAAGGAAGCGATAAATCAACAATATCAGAGGAATCAGGATAACAACATAGAGATGTGCGTGTGATGCGAAGTCGTAGATGTAGTTGCAGTTGTGATTAAACATATATACATACATACATATTTATTGCGCTCCCTGAAAAGGGCTGTTCAGCAGCAATATTTAGATATATATTAAAAATCTTACATGAATTAGAAATAAAAAAATCTGATAAGATGAAGGCTAAAAAAATATAAATGCAACGTTTCACGATAAATTATTTACAAGCAGTTCACATACATTCTGTTTAAAAGTCCTCAGTGAAGAAGTTAACTTTAGATCAAGGGGGAGCGAGTTCCAAACTTTTGCCCCTCGAAAGGCAAATGACCTCTGGCCAGTAGAAAGCCGACAATGTGGCAAGTTGAGTTGATTGTTATCAACAGATCTAAGTTGTCTATTATGAACTTGTGACCTACATACAAATTTGTCTTTCAAATAAACGGGCACCCGATGTTGTAAGCATTTATTCTCTACTTGCACAAATCCCATAATACAGATCAACAGATCTAAGTTGTCTATTATGAACTTCTGACCTACATACAAATTTGTCTTTCAAATAAACAGGCACCCGATGTTGTAAGCATTCATTCTCTACTTGCACAAATCCCATAATACACGTCTTTTACCCCCAAAAAATTTGCATAGGCATTGTTTTAGATTACTCTTGGGACATGTTCATGTCCCAGGAGAAATTGCAAACAAAGAGTATGCAAAATTTTTGGGGGGTTAAAGAGGTGCATTATGGTATTGTGCAAGTAGTGAATGCACCATGACGGCTGTGTTTAATCGTAGTTTATCCTCTATACTAAGCCACCCAAGTGATTTAAGGCCTTGAGAGATGTGGTCGAATTTTTTCAAGCCGAGTACGATCTTTCCTGCAAAGTTCTGGACCAGTTGTAGCTTCTTTACATTTGACTTGGATGTGTTTCCCCAAACAGTCGAACAATAAAAGAGTTTACTAAATACGAAGGCATTAATCATTAAAAGTAAAGATTTCGGATCTAATAAGTGCTTTATCCTATTTATTTGAACTAGTTTGTAAACACAATTCGAGACTAACTTTGATGTATGTTCGTTATAGTTGAGAGTCTGGTCGATATAGATACCCAGGTCTCTGGCAACAGAAACAGGTTCAATCTCCTTTCCAAGAATGGTAATGGATAGACGCGGCAAATTACGTAAGAGCAGCAATAACCAAGAATTTAGTCTTGTCAGGGTTAATCAACAGTGAATTCTCGCAGCACCAACAGGATATTTCCAAAAGGCCTTGATTTAACGCATTGCTTGCATCAGTAATATCACGAGTTGGAAGAGATAAGAAAATTTTTGTGTCGTCCACGTAACCTGAAGATTTGCAGTGCTTAGGAACCGACAATAAATCGTTAACATACACTGTGAACAGGACGGGTCCAAGGATAGAGCCTTGGTAAACCCCGAAATTTAAAGGTAATGGATCCGAAATAGCGTCCTCGATCCTCACGAATTGACTGCGCTTTGTCAAGTGACTTTCAAACCAGGTCCAGGCAGCAGTGGAGGTGCCGATTTTGTGGAGTTTCATAAGTAGGCGCTCATGCTGAGTACTGTCGAAAGCCTTCGACATATCTAATAACACGATCAATGAAACTTTCTTCTCATCCATGTTCCTTAAAATGTCATCTGTGAATTGAAGTAGAGCCGTCTCGGTAGAGTGGAATTCATGATTCCGGCTTTGAAACTTTGAGATTTCTCCAGAGCGATTCAGAAAATCAATGAATTGACGATGGGCGAGACTTTCACAGACCTTCGATCATTTTGAAAGTAAGGAAATAGGGCGCGTATTTACTGGTTCGTTGAAATCGCCAGACTTGGGAACAGGTATGACTTCAGCCATTTTCCACGATCGTGCAAAAGTACCAGTGGCAAACGACTTGTTAAACAAATTGCGTGATTATCGGAAGTATTGCAGGAAGGCTATCCTTAAGAACTCTAGATGTTATTTTGTCGACACCAGGAGCTTTATTCGAAGGCAGACCATTAACGATATTTTCAACTAGAGATTCAGTTACTGCAGAAAACACAAAAAGCTCTCGATGGTCATTTTCGTGGACATCATTTGCATAGTTGTGTAACAAGCCATGACCGCTTGGAGAAAAGCCAAATTCCCGAGCAATCCATCTTGCTTTATCCGCTGTAGCTTTACCAACTGAAGTGTGGAACTCGTTGAACGTTTTGGATAGGCTCAAAGGGTTCTCGGTTTTCAAAGGCGCTCCCTTCCTTGGTAAGCAACGGTTGATCACTTTCCAAATTGCATTCGAGTTTCCTTTGCTGTTTTAAAGCTTAGTTCGAACGTACGCTTTCTGAGCGAGTCTAATTTCACGCTTGACTTCCTGCCAAAAGAATCTGTAGGCATTCCAGTGGAGGCGATCACTTGTTCGGTTAGCGGTTTTGTGCCATAAATCACGAGTTTTCATCAACTGTTTGATCTCTTGGGTGATGAATGGGTTGGGGCGTGATTTAATTTTTATGCGTTTGAATGGTGCGTAAACATCAAGAACCTCAAGAAATAAACAATTAAAAGCATCAACTTGGTCATCCAGGTTTTCGAAGAAATAAACCATATGAAATGGGACACGATAGGTCCACAAGGAAGTTGTCGTGATCGTAGTTCTTGTAGCTTCGAATGGTGACATACGAATGACGAGGTCTTGGAGCTTGTAACTTAAGGTTAAAACACACCAGGTTGTGATCGCTGATAGACAAAGATTTTACAATGTAATTTTCAACAAAGTCCTCATTTGTCGTTAATACAATATCAATTATGGATTTAGAAGTTTCGGTGATTCGACGAGCTGAGTAAGATTAATAGTGGAGCAAAACTCAGTCAAGGCTCTGCCTTCGCAGCAATCTTCCAAAACATTGCAATTTAAGTCTCCAAGCATCACAACCTCTGACCCAACCAACAGGGAATCCATAAAGGATTTCGACAGGATCTCAAGAAAACTAATTGGAGTATTCGGTGGTCAAAATACTGTACATAGAAGAAACGACTTTAACTTTTTGCAAATGACTTTAAGCCACAGTTGCTGAAAGGAATTTTCGGAGATGCTAGAAAGATTGCCAATAACAGAAGCCTTGTAAATGTCCTTGATGTAGACACAAAGGCCGCCACCAAGTGATCCACGATCTTGCCGAAACAAAATATATCCAGGGATTTGCAAGTCAGAATCATTTATAGATGGGTCTAGCCAAGACTCAGAGATTGTCAATATGTCGAGGCAATTGTCGGTTATCGTCTGCCAAACGAGGTAAAATTCTCTCTTGTTCTCATTGAGCAGACATTGAGATGAGCGACAATAACATTACAAGTTGAGCGCTGTCGGGCTTTTTTGGGTCTCATGGAATTGTTTTCCGGTCCAGGTCCAGGATGAGGATGAACGTCTCAACTTAGAGTGACTATTAATAGGCAAGGGTTGAACGATGAAGAGCCGTTCGTTGTATATAGCACTCTTCCCTTTGAGAATCTTTGTCGAAGGAACATGTACGTGCACCTTCCTAAATAAACACCAGTCGAAAAATTAAAATAAACATCGCTGGACTTCAAATTCTTCTGCTGGATATTGCAAGTGGTGCCATTCAGAAATTCTGAAATTCTGTTTTGGTTTTTGTGATATCCAGAATAATCAAGGTCGTGGTAGGGGCTACCAGCCAAAGGCTGAGCCGGATAACCCTTACCAAGAATTTTATTATCCTAGATATCACAAAAACCGAATCTAATAATTGAAGGGCTGAGTGCAAAAGCATGCTAAGTGACAATCTTAGGTTTTTTTCTTTTTTTCTGCAAAAGCCCCTTAAATTTTGCATGCCCTTTTCAATTGAATAGAAAAACAACACACGGTATTTTTTTGTTGGTTTGCTCTTCCTTTTCGGAGAAATAACGTATGCAAACAACCCTCAGTTTTCCAAGCAGAAACCTTTTGTTTCAGAGCAAGCCTGTAGCTTTCCAGACGCCGTCTGTGATTGGAGAACGAAACAATATTTGATGCAACAGAAACAATGGAAGCTACAGGTCAAAAGGAAGCTACAGGTCAAAAGGACAAATGAAACTAGAGGTCTGGAAGAGCTACAGGATTACTGTTCTTTCGCTGAAGGATGAAGTCACTATAATACCTTAATCTCTTACTATTGCTTCGTTAGCACAGGTAAATAAGGCGCTAGCTAGACGGGCCAGATTCAAATTTGTTTCGCCGTGACACCGGCTCTATATGAGGTCACTCAAATGTTTCTTTCCTCCTTTCAAAAATCAAGATATCTATTCAAAAAAATTCCGAATGAAGCTAGAACTGGGGAGAGTTTTTATAGAGGTTGTTGTGATGTGAAACACAACACGTGAATTTCGATCGAGCGTCAAAGCAGAGAGAAGTGATGCATTACAGCTCTTTTGACGAACATCTTAAGTATTGTTTTTAAGTACCTTGTAGCCTGCCTTTGTGGTCGAGAGACATCATGAAGCCAACACGTTTTAAAGAAGCAAAATGTGTGCTGTAACTTCCAACGCAACTGATAAGCCACTTATCGGTGTTTGAAGTCAGGTCGATCCAAGCAGGAAAGTCTAAGAGCAGTTCTTGCCCAAGAAAAAAAACTTTGTGGTGAGTTGTGGCCCATTTGCCAAGCGTTGCTAGCATCAAAGTTTGGAAAGTGAGAACTGCTTTTAGACTTTTTAAATTTGTCTTGAATTGTCGGCCATGTTTACCCGCGCACGAGGTGTAAAAAAACCTTCCTGGCATGCATTGCGATCACGTTCTGCAGGAAAAGACAAGACAACACAAGAGACGGCCAAAATTTATTAACTTACACTTAAACTAATTTCAGAGCTTGGTTTTTCCTTTTTTTCTTTCAACATAATAATGGCCAACAGGACGCGATCGATTGAAACATAGATCTGTGATCCAGCTTGTGTTGATTTTATTTCAAATCGGCATGATGTGTAGTGTTAAACCTCTGGGATCAGCGGCCATGTAGATGAATGGAGACCTGTACGTTGTACAAAAGGGTTAATCTGTTGATCTGTCAGCCCTACATTTTTGAGCGTTTTTGCTGTTCTCTAAGGCCCGGTCCATACGTCGCATTTCTTCTGTCGAATGCAACTGAGGCAATGGATAATGAGATAATTTGCTTCATTATCTTTTGTTTGAATTGCATTCAACACGGCAGAAATGCGTCGTGCAAACCAGGCCTAAGTGAAATCACTCTCACGCCTTGAAGTCGACGTTTTTGAGCATACCCGCTGCGTAAAATGAAGATTTTGCTCATGTTTAACCCATTGGCTCCTGTGCTGCCCACAACCGCCCGTGCAGAAACCCACCCCCAATTTCATGTGCTGCCCGTAACCGCCCGAAAAAAGCACATGAGGACTAGGTCCTCTCCCTACTCCCCCTCAAGGGATTTTGTTATTTTGTTGTCATAGAGATAAAAAGGGGTAATTAGCCAATCATGTGCCGTTTTTCCGCATTTTTTGACAGATGATGAGACGGCCCACAAGGTGGGGATTTCTGAAATTTTTTTCTTACGCACACCAATCAAATTGTGTGAGGCGATGGCTGAGGATGGAGAGAACCTGATCTTGCGGCTATTTTTGAAGACTCAGGGGATGAAGGAAGCTTTGATGGGTTTGAGGGTAGATGTAGTAATGATAGTGATAGTGATGTAGATCTTGAAGGCTTAGAGGGCGACTATGGCGGCCCAGCACCTGGAGGTACCGACTACGAAAAAGCAGCTCGATGGACTAACCATCTCAGCGACTTCCCCATCCCAGACTTCACAGCAGCGACTGGCCTTAATTTTAACTTACCTGATATTCCTAATCCTTTAGATTACTTTGTAGAGTTTGTAGATGATAACCTATGGGATTTATCTGTTGTAGAAACTAACCGCTACGCTCTCCAAAAACTTTCAAATTCACCGGAGCACCTCACTAATTTCCTTCCCGTTATGCGTGCAGACACGGTTACTGGGCCGGCGATTTACTCCCATTAGCGCGGGCTCATAAATACACTGTGGATTTGTTTCTTAGAACTGCGCGGGTTCATAAATTGGCAGCAGATTCATGTCTGAGAAAAAAAAATGGCAGAAAGAAAGAATCTTGATCTGGGAGAGACCAAAGGGCAAAATGAGCGTGATGATAGTTTTTGGAACCGGTCCGTTGTTCTGTTGAAGTCGACAGTCCAACCGCAATGGCTAGAAGTGGTCCACAACGCAAAATAGAAGCCACACTGGAATGCATTGCTTAAATGGCATTATGGAGGAACGAATGCTCAATAAATCGAACTAGTTGGCCCGGTCGTCGATTCCTACGTCAATCAAGCACATGGGGAATCTGATTTACAGCAAATTAGCAAAGTCAAAGAATGCTGGGCTAATGTCGCCAATAATGCTATTCATTCCGTAGTCCATTTTTCGTCATATCTGCATTTTAGTGGTTGGGTATGGCGGTGACATGAAGACGACCACCCTCAAAATCGTTTTAGCGTTATCCTCTGACAATACTGCTAAAAAAGTATTTTCGCCAGTTAGGATGAAAGGCACAAACTGTCTCAAGAAACTAGTGTACAAGTCTGTCATGCATAAAGGAAAAAGAGTAAACCTATTGAATGGGAGAGCTGCTGTTGTGGTAACAGATAAGTCCCCAATCTTGTGTTGTTGTAACAGAAAGAAGGAATGCGCAGTCGTTTTGTTTTACGTGCAACAATATGACATCAACGATTTTGCCATTGACTTGTCCTTACAGAAACTAATCAGTTGAGCTATGTTGTGAACAGACAATTTCATTCGGTGGACATTTGTTTTTAGGAAAGTTTAGGGCCATTGTATTTTAACCCCCACACTTTTCATATCTCCCCCCCCCCCCTTCCAGTTGTTGAAGCAAGTCACCATCCCCAGAGTAAAAGGCAACTTACAAGTATTTCCTAATCTCTTAGGAAATATTTTTAAGAACAAAGACTTCCAGAGAGTGCCTCGGAAAATCCCATCCATAGGGTCTGTCTAATTAATACCCTGCGAGCAGTCTCCTTCGATCTTCTTGTCTAGGGAGGGTATCTATTTAATTGAATGACCTTGAAAAATATTTTTTGGCAGACAGCTGTTTAGGGAAAGTTCATTTAATGTGACAGGGAGGGGACGAAGATATTGAAACTCGAAGCTTGAAGTTTTAGCAGCCCCTCTCACTAGCAGTTCAATTTTTTAGGAGCCCCCCCTCCTGTTGGTGTAACAACAACAACAACAACAATCCTTATTTGACCTCACACGTACTTGCTTTAAACTAAAAAGGTTTTGAAGTATACAAATTTTCAGAGTCCCCCCTAATTTTTTCAGAGCCCCCCTTTCGGGTGTCTAAAAATTTTTGGAGGCCCCCCCCCCTCAGTATCTTCATCTCCTCCTTGTCATATTAAATTAACTTTCCCTCATTGAAATTGCACATATACGTTTGTTAATTAATAAGCCAGATATTTTAATAACCAGCATTTGTGTTTTGTGATTAGGGTTATTGCTTGGGTTGTAGGGAAAAACAACTGGTTCTCTTGTTTTGTAAAAACCAATCAAATGAAAAGAATTGTTTTTCACTGACTTGACATGTCCATAGAACATACAGCATGGTTTTGTTTTAAAATGCAATGTCATGTACAGTATTGTGCAAAAGTAACGCAAGCAAAATGCGCGAATTTCGTTCTTTGTTTGCGTGAACTTTCCAGGAAAGTTCGAGTGACAATTCGAGGGCCTTTAAGCGAAATTTCCCTGGAACAAAGAACGCTTTTTCGTCGACTTTTCGGTACAAAACGAAATTTGATGGATAACAGCGTCATTTCACTAACTTGGTGCCCGAAATTTCGCGTTAGACAGGCACAACAATTCTCCACACAATCTCTTCGATCTACCATTCATATAACGTACATGAAGTATACAAAAAGCTTTCAACACACTACTTTGCTGGAGTTCAGCCACGAACACAAAGAATGTAAATTACAAATAAAACTTACCACGAGTGAAGACTGAATTTAGTTTCATGCATGAGAAGATGCAAAACAAGCCCAATTTTGATCTGTGAAGTCGTCAGATGTGCAGCTGCGTAGAAAATTATCCCTTTCTTTCTCTAAACCAAGCAATTCAAATCGATACACATGTTTTTGTCCGAAAAAGCATCGGAAATGGTTCTTTCGTTTTCACAAATTAACTTCAGTACTCCAATTTTTGGATAAACACAGGTGTTTAACGCACTAAACGTTTCGAGAAGCGTTGATATGCATGTAAACAATGCAGGTCACACTCGCTAACGCGGGGACTGAAATCCCAGCGGGAAATGTCATGATTTGTTACATGAAGGGCTTACCTTAAAAAAATGGCGCTCTGTGCAAGTTTTAATTACCTCAGTGTTTACGTGGTTGAAGCAGTAAGTTTGTACTGAATCTCTGACGTTTTTTAGCCGCTAGGATGTATTAACAATCAAACATTCAACAGGTAAAAAGATTGTAATAGTTGATCGAGTTGATGAACGTAATTTCAGATGTTCTTTACGTCTCTTCACACAACAACAAATCAAGAACTGTAGTCATATTTTGCTTAGTTTGTGTCAGATTGTTTATCAACCAGAGCGAATTTTCTCCCGCAATTTCGTGGCTAACGATCGAAAAGAGCGAACTTTCCCTCAAAATTTCCTGTCTTGTTAGCGTCCACTGCGAATTAGCGTTCGAAAAATCAGGAGGAATAAAACAATAGGTACCTTGAAAAGTCGCGGAACTTTCGTTTGAAGCGAAATTTCTTTGAAAAGCCAGGAAAAGCCAAGAAATTAGTCGAAATTCGCTTGCGTTACTTTTGCACAATACTGTACATCCAAGTAAATGGAACTGATCATGAAAGTGTTAAACTACCATATGCAATAAACATGTTAAAGAAATGGCCATGGATTTAATTTGTTTGGCATCTCCCTTAAAGCAGGTGTTCAAGTCTGTTAACAGTTTTCACCTAAGTTATCTTTATCTTTGCAAAATTTTCATTGTAACATTCATAACATAAAACAGAACTAAGGGTTTTGAAGGGAAGTCAAATGTATAATAATGTTGTAATAAATCCCAACCCAGAGCTACTGTTTTGCATCTTCAATTTTCATGTGAAGTTATTTTTTGTGCATTTAAATCTTTCCCTTGGAGAGTGGTGCTCTTACCTTTTATGGACCAAGCAAGGAGGCTCCAACAGAAATTGGTACATTTATCAGGCTGGAGGTGTATTAAACAATTATTCCATGATTGTGCATTGGATATGAGACAACAAATGAGGAGTGTTGGAAACTATCTCACATCCAATAAGCATGAGTGGATTAATTGTTTTATTTATGATACCCAATGAACTATTGGCCACAGTCATTGAGAAAACGATGCATACACCCAACACATTTGTGGTCCATGGTATTTGGGGCCGTAATACCCTTGCCTGTTAATCAATACAAAACAATGTAACAAGTATGGTGGGGTATTTAAAAGTTTCTTGGACAAATTCTCCTCACCTTGCCAAAGTGCCTTTTTTTCCTAAGTTGCTCACTACACCAAAGTATGTGAAATGGGCACCATTTTTATGGCTGCTACATGGAGGGAAGACTGGTATGGGTAAGCATTTGGACTTAAAGCCTCCCCATATAGAAAGCATTGTTGAGTAAACCCCCTACCCTACCTCCCCCCCCCCCCCCCCCCCCCCCCCCATGCGGACTACAAACTTTCTGAAGGATTCCTAAAGTGCAGGTACCCTTCTCTGGGCTCCAACCATAGGGTAATCATACAAGTAGTGTGTCTGTATGTTTAAAATATAAAGAAAGGTGCGGGAATATTGAAAAGTCTTGATATCATAGACTTACATCAAGTAATGTAATGTTAAAGCTCGAAATAAACATACACATTACAATATAAGTCTACAATAAAAGAAAATCATTTAGACTGTTCAATATTCCCAAACATTTCTTTATATTTCAAACATAGAGACACTGCTTGTATGGTTACCCTGTGGTCCAACCCTAAGGCAATGGTTGAAAACAGGTGCATGATAAATTTACATTACAGCTGGTATTTGCTTGTAAATATATGGCTCAATTTCCGAAAACCGGATAAATGAATTAAGAAGACCAAGTGTTCATCTGCTATTGCACCCTCTAGTCTTCTCACAAGAATATCCTTGTTGCCTGTTGTACAAAGTCTCCTTGCACGTAGTTCAGTCTTAAGTTCATCGACTTTCATGTCTTTTAGTGCCTTGCTGACTGCTCTTATCTGTGTTTGGGATCCATGGGAGGCCAAGTGTGATGCCAGTGTTACTTCATCTGCAAACTGGTTCTTGCATATACTACATTTTACAGAATGTCATGGACCTTTGAGTTGTTTCTTCTGCGCACACAGAACAGTTTCTATACTCTCAAGGCAATTGGCACAGCAATCAATGTTGTCTTCCTTCGTTCTGCCACAACTGCAATAGCACTCGAGGTTACAGTGAGGTGGAACACAGGATTTAAAATGTGAGCTGTAACAGCTGGGCATGGGCTGATGTTCTGGAAGGTAGAAACTATGTATGTAATTTGCTCGCATGACCTGCCACCATTTCCCAGTTGCATCTGTTTTGTTGGATCTGTTACTTAACCCTTTCAGTGCCAAGGGGTGTCCCTTTGGCGAGTAAAATTGTCTGGCGTTAGACAGAGTAAAGCCTGTAAGTACATCCTTGGCACTGAAAGTGTTAA
>CM042750.1:19289860-19333314 GCA_022496165.2 Catalaphyllia jardinei | reverse complement strand
AGACAGAGTAAAGCCTGTAAGTACATCCTTGGCACTGAAAGTGTTAAAGCTATATCAGACTTAATCCCTGAGTGTTTTGCTTTTTTAGCCTGCAGGGGGATTATTTGATACCCTATTCTGTACTTGTCATAGATCTTCAATGCATGATGGGGGATTGCATAAGCTATTGTCCAGGTAGTAACATTGACATAACTGGGGAAAAACAGACAGTACAAATTGAAGTAAAGTTGACAGTATTCCTTGAGCTCTAGTACTTCAGCTTTGTTTGTTGACACTTTGTTGAACAATGTACAGGCCTGTCGTAGGTAAAGTACAATCCTGCCCAAGGCCAAAGTCCTCTGGTGCTGGGCAGGTGACTCATCAGCACATTCCAAACCATTGATCAACCGATACCCATAACGGCCCAAGGAAATAGCTTGATCACCAATTAGTCGTGTTGGCAGCTGATTGTGCCTTTTGCTTTCATCGGCGTAATGTTCCTTTATAAAAGGTACAAGGTACCAAAACTTGAATCAAAATATAGGAATAAAATATTGAAATCAAATGTGGAGCCAGACCAAAACCCGGGACATCACTCTGGAACCAAAACCTTGAATCATTATTGGGAAAAAATATATAAAAATATATAAAAAATATAAATTATTTTCTTATGTAATATATAATGAATCTGTTTAAAACAAAAAATGTGATATTTGTAAAGAGAAATTTAAAACATTATATTGAATGTTGGTGTGGTGATGATTTTTGTTTGATGAAGAAATGTTTGCTCAAACATATTCAAGATTGTAAAAATTATGAGATGACTTTGAAAAGTAAAGGATTTTTTCCAAATAAAACGAAAGCTGAGATTTGTGGATGTAAATTTGCAAGAGTATTAAATATTATCTATTATCTATAGTAATATAAGATGACTTGCAACACTAATATTCATGATGAAATAAAGAGTATGGGGGACTTAATATGCCCCTTTTGTGATCAACAATTAGTGGAAGTTGATAAAGTGGTTGAGAAATGCTGTAGTGAACAGGATGCGGAAACTGTAAATGGTATGAATACCTGTTTGAATTGTGGTTTTGTTAATGGTTATGATTTTGTCACAGAGAACTTCAACTTCTATGATAAAATGCATTTGATACGAAAAAAATCGGTATATCATACAGTATTGTGATAATCGTTGAATATCGCGCTTTGTTCTTGCGATATATCAACGATATTTCTTCGATATATCGCACATATAGGCGACGTGTTGCAACGATAATTCAACGAGATATCGGCGCTCCCCTTCAATATGTCGCCGATATATCATTCTTGCGATAGTATCACTACAGCGATATATCGTACAGCGCGCTACGGATTCCATACGATATATCGCTCTAGCGACATATCACTATAACGATATATCGTAGAGCGAGTAAAAACTCGCTGAGCTGGGTGGCCAGCATCCAAAGAAAGTTTTTTTGTTCAACAAAGCGAAACAAGAGTTTGGACCTGGGTTAGACACTATCGACGAATGACTCTCCTAAAGCAAAACTGATGAATTGAAAGCTATGAATATGAAAAGCCGTGTAAGCTGCTCAACAGAATTATTTGTTAGTAATCATCCATGGGAAAGTGAACTGCAACCAGTGAAGTTTATGTGGAAGATGTTTTTATGTCATTTAGGAAGTATTGTAGAGGGATAGCGAACCTGAACATGAGCTTCTAGATTAGAATATTCACTCATGCGAGAACCTTTTATCGAGTATTCACAGGCGTTGATCGCGACCGCATCAGTCACAATTAATTTATGACAAGATATTTTTTGTTTCCAATTGATGTTTACTGAAACACTCCTCCATTAAACAGACGAAACTGCTTGTTGGATGTTTAAATGCTCCTTGAAAATCGTTTTACGTTAACTTACCGTTCATACGACTTTTTACTACTGTCTGTGACATTCTGAAAACTCATCTGCAGTCACGCTGTTACTCTACGCTGATTGGATGATGCTAAAGAATGCATCCAATCGGGATGGAGCAAACAGCGTGACTGTTGCTCCTTGGGACACGAAATCCTGGCCGCAGATGCTGGTCGCTTCGAAAGCTGCATTTCTCGAAAATTATTTGGCGATTAGCACTTGGATTTAAATGGATCTTCGATTAAATGCCATGAGAAGAAGCATCAAGCTTTCAGTTTATCTGGTGTTCGAATTGGAAACCGGGCCATTCAAATTTCTGGGTGAAAATTTGCTTGGCGCTGGAGAGGTCGAAAAAATTATGAGCTTTCCACCTTTGACTCCTTCTCACAACGTGTAGCAAGAGTCGACCCAAAACCCACCAAATCGCTCAAATTCACCATTTTGAGACCAAAAAGCTTTATAACAAGTAAACAGTTTAAGTGGAAAGCATAATTTCAAATACTTCGGAAATCTTAGAGAAAATGTACGCAGAGTTACGCAGCATGCAAATAACATGTCTTTAATCTCGCATGTAAACAAAAACCTATTCACGTTTGCATCTGCAAATGTCTCAAATTTTCGCCATGCATTATATCTTTTGATCTTTCCGCAACTACAATTAAATCTGTACGCATTTAGTTATTTTTTCTTCAAGGAAAACGTTTGTGGTTTGGCATGCGTTGAGCGGCTTCGGCGGGTCTTTCCAAAATGTTTAGTCTGTAGCATTCCAAAGATCCGCACCGAAAAAGAGATAATCTCTGGCTTTTATATTTGACACAAACCGTTTGTTCAAAGAACAAATTCTCTTCTTTTAACTAAAGGATTGTTTATTAAAGTTTCTTTAGCGTGCCGCAAACAAAGTTTTACATGCGTCGCCAAGTCGGTTGCTTAAACCGAGTTTACTTTCTATCGAAGTTGTTATCTATTGTGTTTGCTCTATGGAGAGTGGATTGTTGAAGCCTCTATTCCCAGTACTATTTGACAGAAAGCAACAAATTTGGATTTGAAGGCCAATTTCTTACGGATGATTCATAATGTACAGAGTAAAAAGCCGTGGATGGTTTAAAAAGTTTTACAAGTATAATTGGTCATGGAGAGATTGGGGTCGGTGAAACGAACAACTACAAAATACACAAGCATACGAACACTCGTGTCATCTTTTAGATACATGTAAAGGTGACATTGTAATCGCTCAGAGCAAACGATTAAACGCTCGGAGGAGCAAACGATATATCGTTGAGAGCAAACGATAAATCACTCGGAGCAAACGATAAATCGCTCGGAGCAAACGATATATCGCTTGGTGAAAACGATATATTGCTTGGTGAAAATGATATATCGCTTGCTGCAAACGATATATCGTTCAGAGCAAACGATAAATCGCACAGGACTTAGCGAAATATCGTAACTGCTACAACAATAGCTCCATGATATATCGCGCGATATATCGTTCCTAGTTAACTATCGTTCAAATATCGCCGATATATCGCGATATTCGTCGATTATCGTTTGCATTACTTTTTCACAATACTGTAAGTTGAGAATAATATAACATATCAGTATATGGATATCAATAGAATTAAAAGTCTTCTCAATAATGAAATTAAATCCAGAAATAAGATGAAAAAAGTCCATGAAATCATCCATACTCATCAAAAAGAAAAACAGGATTCTCAACTCGGTACAATGGAAAATCTTGAACCTTACATTGAATACAAAAAAGAAGTCAGAAAAAAACCGATGAAGAAATCAACGAAAGACAGGATAAACTCATCAAACAATTGCAAGAAAATCAAGAAAAAATAGCCGAAGCTCTTGAATTTAAGGGTAAACCTATGGAGCCTTTAACATATGATGGTAAAAAATTGCCGAAGTTAAATTGGGATTATCATAAAGGTGATGAAGAAGATGTTGAACGTGAAGATGAAGGTGAAGATAAAATTGTGGAGGTGGAGGAGGAGGTTGAAGACAAAGTTGAAGCTGAAGATGAATTTGAAGATGCAGTTGAAGAGGTTGAACCAAGCACAAGTAAAGAGAAACCTAAAATTATAAATTTGGATAAAGGTATTTCAGATGAATATAAAAACTTATTGGAATCAAAAAAGTTACCTTTACCATCTGAAATTTTCAATAAAGGTTTAGATCCAAACTCATTTATAGATAATGTGAATATTAAAACAAAACGAAATGAAAAATACATTAAAGAACATTCAAGAAAAAAAGGGTAAACCTTAAAAAAAATTTGGAAAAAAGGCAACTTACAGCATTTTATCGAAATAAAACAGAAATACCATACCTCAAAGATTATTTGGTGAGATTAAACCATATAAAAGAAGCCCCAAAATATAGGGGTGAAGGCATCTACACACAAAAAAAGAGAAATGCTTAAAAGATATCGAAAAAATGGGCAGTATGGTGGTCTGGTTATTGATCCTATTAAATTACATGGAAATTTAAAAGTTGAGGCTTAGATAAACGGCCAGAAAGTACCGGTATATGACAAACAAGCTGACTTTGACACACTTGATCTTCTAACAAAAAGATTCAACAGTAGAAAGAACTACTCTCAACTAGCAAGATCCGTGTTCAATGATCTTAATAGACTGAGTGAAATACCAATGCATAGGACATCCAAGAAGTATTCAAAATTGGGAAGTGGTGTGATCTACTACAATAATCCACAAGATTTACTTTCACGTCTTGAACTACTTGGAGGATCTATGTCTGCTGGAAACGACAGCAGTGATGTTAGAGAAGCGTTTGTGAATATAGTACACAGGTTAAATAAATTGGATGTCATAAATAACAAACAAATGATTGACAATTCTTATTACGATTTTCATCAAAAAACAGACAAAAGCATGGTGTAAGTTTGAGTCATGATTTCACCACTATATTCAACAATCCCATCTCACTATCTTATGATATGAAGCATGAACTCGCTGTCAGAACAATATCTATGACCTACAGTTGGTATAATATCAGACAATCATGTGGTAACAATCAAATAAAATACAGTCATAATGGTGGCACAGATTGGGAAACAATAACGTTTATTGATGGTATGTACATTTATGATGATATTGATGAATGTATCAAAAATTATATGAAAGACAAAAAACATTTTGTTAAAGATGAAGAGGGTAATAATACAAAAGAGTATGGCTTCAATCTGTATTTTGTTTTATCAACTTATCGAGTACTTATTGAGCTGTATGATACTTTTCAATTAGATCTCAGAAACACAAATTTCGGAAAACTGATTGGCTTTGATTCAAGAATAATTGACAAAACAGAGTATGGAACAAATCTCCCTGACATCACAAGAGGAGTAGATGAGATACATATTAACTGTGATCAAGTAACAGATAGCATCACTGATGGTGAATCTTCCAGTACAATTGCTGTCATCACAGTTGATAATCTTGTCAGATCCCTTCCATTCACTTACAAACCTCGTTTTCTTTGATACATTCCATTATCAACTAATTTTATATCTTCAATGCGGTTTTATGTCACTGATTCTTCCGGTATTCCAATTAATTTGAATGGGATAGATTGGTATATTGAGGTTTTCATTCGATCAACATAATAATCTAACTTATAATATATGATAAGACAGTGTGAATTTAAACTACGGTATGATCCAGAAATGGGTAAGTATGTCAAAAAACATATATACGATGAACATGTTCACGGTAAAGGTCTCAGCGGTGTTTTCAAGTTAGATGGAAATAAAATCCTTAGAAGAACTGGAAAGAAATTAGCCGAAAGTGCAGTAAAAAAAGCAGCAACTGGTGAATATGCTAACAAAAAGGCTGGTGATAAGAAATAAAAACTTTTAGAACATCAGTTCCACCAGTCATGGTTCAACCGAATATGTCAGCATCAAAATCCAAAGCATTAACCCAACAGGAGGTAAATGATAGAATAAATCAAATACTTTCAGGTGGAAAGCTTAGAAAAAGGATCTATTAATATAGGATGAATTACAGAAATCCGAAGTAGGTAGAAAGATATGAGGATGTATATTTCGAACCTGATTCAGCATTGGCCATAAATCCTGCAAATAGTCAACAACAAACCAGAAATAATATTAAATTTGTCGCTGATAATACCGGAGAATCAACTCCTTTTGATTGGTATAATGCCAGATTTAATGTTGATTTCAAAATAAATGCATTGTTGGATGGAGCTGATATCAGGGGTGCCAATGGTAACACGGTTGATAATACGATTGGGATGGTCAATTCTTCCTTCCCTTTAATTAAAAGATTGATAATCAAGATGAATGGTGTTCAAGTTTATGAATGTGACGATGCCAACCATGCAGTAAATATCAAAAACTTACTTGAATATTCTGTAGGTTATTCCAAAAGTCAAGGAACAAATGAGTTCTTTTATTTAGACACATCAAGATACGCTCAACATATGGAATTTGCTGTTCATGATGGTGCTGGTAAGGCGGCAAGAGAACCCACTTACAATCGAGGTTATGCTTTAAGACATGCACAATTGTGACCTGGAAAGCGAAAAGCACCACTAACGCTTTACCGTTTAATGGCTTAAAAAAACGGATTGTAAACGGTTTTAAACGGACTGTAAACGGTTTTAAACGGTTTGGGTATCCGTTAAAAACGGATTGCTGAAAACGTTAAACGGTTGGACAGAGTTCAAAAACGGATTGCATGAAGCGTTAAACGGTTGTAAAAAAATTTAAACGGAAAGCTGAAAACGTTAAACGATTGAACCAAATCGTTAAACGGAATGTTGAAAACGTTAAACGGCTGAACTAAATCATTAAACGGCAAGGTGTAAAAATTAAACGGTTGGAGCAAATCATTAAACGCAAAGCTAAAAGTGCTAAATCTCCGAACCGAATTAGAAACCGAATGTTCGCATCAGAGAGTGGTATCGCTGTTAAAACAATCGGTAAATTAAACAAGAATCCTATGTACACAGAAAATGTTGTGTTTAATAATGTGTGACCACTCTTGATTATATAACACAGCTTTGGAGATTCCATCCGTTAATAGATGATTATGAAAAGCCAAACACTTACTGTGGTATTCCCCGGGTGGTATTCATATCATTCTATGAAATCGTACAGCTTACCTTGAAATGAAGCGCACTATGTCTCACTCTGCCTGTTCGATTTTCGCGAACTATCGTCAAACTGTTAACATTGTTCAAGATTACGGCTAATTTTCTCTATTCGCCGTTTTATCATGATACAGCTTTCCTATCTTTATCGCTCTGCCGGTTTTCTTGTTCAGGCCTTTTCGTTTGGGCTTTAGTGTTCTCAACCTTGTCGCCTCAATTCGATACTGTTTGTTTACGCGACCGACACGCAATCTCTTTCCCAGGGCCTCTCTTTCTGGGCTAGTGCTGAATGTGGTGATGCCCGCGATCAAGCGAACACGCGTGAGTACGATCAAGTTTTGTTTATCTGTGTTTTTCTTTACCAGACAATCTTTGCCGCAGAAGAAACTAACTAGCCAATGTCAAGCTTTTGACGAGTTCGTTTTAGAATTAAAGGAAGTGCTCTGAAGTTTTGAGGTGTTTGCTTTACTGTTTCAAGTGTATATTATTTGCTAGTAGTTTCAAGTGTGAATTATCTGTTCGAATGATTATTATCTTTCGGTCACCTTTGTAGCATTTAATGTCATTCATTTCAAAAATTTATTTGTAACTGACTGAATGATTTGAAAAACCCGTTTATCTAGATACTTAACATGTTTAAATATTTAAACGCTAGCTGAAAGACGCTTACTATCCGCATGTTTGTTTATTTACGATGGAGTTAGTATCACGGCTAATTTCTTGACTCGTACTCGCCTAGATTAAGCGAGTGTTTAATTTTTGACCGGAAAATAACGTCTAATTCTTAGCTCAAAATGTTAAACGGATACCCGTTTCAATTAAACGGACGAGGAAACCGTTTAAACGCTTTGCCCAAATCATTAAACGGATGCGAAAATTTTGTAAACGGTTGAGAAAAGCGTTTAAACGGTTTGTCGAAAACCTTAAACGGATACTTGTATTTTGTAAACGGATGTGGAAGATGTTTAAATGGTTTGCTCGAATCGTTAAACGGATACGAGATTTTTGTAAACGGATGAGAAAAGTGTGTAAACGCTTTTACATGATCCGTTAAACGGATACTAAACGATACTAAACGGTTTGTTCCGTTAAACGGTAAAGCGTTAGTGGTGCTTTTCGCTTTCCAGGTCACAATTTGTTGCCCCACAAGCCAATCGACAACCTGAGGTGAATGCGGAAATACCACTCAATTGGTATAGCTTTTTTGAGAGTCTTCATGGTGAAATTCTTCCAAATGCTCGAATGGACTTAGAACTTGAATTTGAAAAAGATAACAACCTTGTATGGCGTACTGGAGGAGCTAATCACCGATTGATAATTACCAAACTTCAGTTGATAATCCTTCATATGAAATTTAATTCAATGGGACAGTCATTGTACATGGAAAAATATCTTGTTACAAGAGGATGGACCTATCTTCGTGAAAGGGTAATCTCAATGAATCAAACGTAACAACAGGAAGGAAATTTCCGTATTACAACAGGAATCAACAAACCAAGACATGTTTTCGTTTTCATTGTAAATGCGGCATCTGAAAAGGACCAGACAAAAAATACATTCTTGTATAACACATTCCATCCAGCTAATCAGAATTTAACCAGTTGCCATCTCGAAGTGGGAAACGGAACAGAATATCCAAATGTTAAATACAAGCCACATGAGGAACCATCACGTGTATTCCGAGATGTTTTGAAATATGTTCATGCCAACAGTGAATGCGCCAGTGATACTCTCCTTAATAGGGTGAACTTCAATTCCATTTTTCCATTTATTTACTTTGATTTGACAAATCAACCATTGGATATCATAGATGGCATGACCAAATTAACTTTCAAATATGAACTGAGTGGTGCTGCCAATGCTAACTATATCTTAAAGGCACTTATCCTCTATGAACAAGATGTTCAAAACAGAAATATTGATGGTAAAATGATACTGAGGTCAAAAGAAACATAAATCTAATTCAATTTATGATTATAATATACCCCTTATTTCATATATGTTTTATAATCATAAAATTATATAACATATATAACTAAAAATGACTAAGCTTTTTGAAATAAATGTGAAACTATCAGAAAATCGGAAGAAGAATATTAGTGATGCTTACCATAAAAGAGAAACGATTGTAATTAGGCTTACAAATGACTCTCTTTGTGGAAATGACACTCTACACGTTCCAGCGATGGTGAAGAAGAGATTGGAGAAGAATCGGAAAGAGAATAAAGGTATGGATATCAAGCTGTCAAAGACAAATATTATAAAACAAGTTGGTGGCAGTTTACTAACCTCTGCTCAAGCTCTTGCGCATGCATTTGGACCAACCATCGCAAAAACAATGGGATTGGCAGCTTTAGCAGGAGCAACTAGTACAGGTGCAAGCCAAATTGTTAAAAAGATATCTGGAGGTGGGGTACAGAAAGGAGGATTTCTTATACCACAAAATAAGATTGACAAGTTAATTACAAACAAGCATCTTTTGACTATTAAGCAGAAGGAAGACATTGTTGCTGCCCTTCAATCAGGTTCAGGTGTTCGTATAAAACCAACAGCATAGCAGTCAGGTGGTTTCCTTGGTACTCTGCTTGCAAGTATTGGGATTCCAATGGTTTTGAAAGCTTTGACTGGTAGAGGTTTGCATGTTGAAAAATCAAGACCAAAAAGATCGATACCTGTATATGTTCCCAAAATGGACATGAAAAGGAAAGGTGGAAAGCATGGAATGATAATGCCATATCAACCACCACCATTCTTTGGTAGTTGGGATGACTACCCAAACCAGATTGGTCTTGGTAAAAAAAAAGAAAGGAAAAGGTCTTCTAGATCCAAACAGTCCTTTCAACAGCATTCCATTGATAGGAGCCATTTTATAAACAAACCATTATCAAATTATGATCTGAAAAATTGGGTCAAACAACTTGGTATAAAATACTTCAGAGGTGTTTTCAGGAAGGATACATTACCATCACAAATTAATAATAAAAAATGTGGGACAGTAAATCTTGATAACCACATCGGACTTGGTACACATTGGGTAGCTTAGAAACATTGATAGATTTTTTGAATACTTTGACCCATTTGGATTAATAATGCTGCAGGATGTTAATAAATATATGGCTACTAGTGGAAAACGATCAGTATATTCAACGGATGAGATACAAGAACGTGATTCAGTGTTATGCGGGTATTGGTGTTTATACTATCTACTGGACAGACAGAAGGGAAGATCCATTCTTGATACAATACGTGATGCTAAATTCGATATGTCAGACACAAGTGTCAATCATAGATTCATCATCAATTATTTCAAAAATATCAAAATTATGTATATAATGGTGAAATCATATTGTGTTAAACAGAAGAAACAAACTGAATGTGTTCCAGTTAGTGAACGATACACCAAAACCAAAAATGGTCGAACCATGATGAAATGCACTTGTGCTGATTGTGGGATAACAAAGACCACATTTGTGAAGAGTGGGAAACAAGGATCAGGATTTGACGAGCTTGTTGTTAAAGGATTGGCATCAGGTGCCAAAGGACTTTTCAACTTAGGTAGAAATAAAGCTGGTGAAGCAATAAAATCAGAGACTGCCAAAACTAAAATGAAAGAAATTGGACAAAAGTATTTAGACCAAATCATTGATTCAGTCGCCGATGATATGTCAAAAAAGATGTTGGGTAAAGGAAGAAAGTCGGGAAACTGATTGAGCCCTCACAAGCTGAGGGCTATCAGATAGGAAAAGGATTACCAATACCATTTCCATTTGTTGATTGGAAGAAAGCTTGGAATGTTGTCACTGCACCTGGATTGTTCAAAGGACCTGAAGTGAGTGCAAAAGAGGGTAGAGCCTTAGTTGCTGAATACAAGAGACAATACAAGGCTTACAAAGATGCTGGAGGCAGTAGATCACACAACTCATGGATTAAATGGAAAGGTTATGGTGGAGGGTTAGACATCCATGATGCCATTCTCAAGGTTGCACCAAAGAAAGGGTTTGTGATGCCTGGACATAAGTATACAGGGCCTGGAAACCCTCTTGAAGAGCAACTGTGAGGTATGATCCCAATACTGGTCAGATACTTGAGATATATCAACAACCAACAGGTAGAACAGATGCAGTCAGTATGCAGCATGATGTTGATTACTCAGTTTGTGGTAATAAACCAAAAGCTGATCAAGTGAAATGCAAAAATGAAGCTGATCGTAAGATGGTCAAAGCTCTCGATGCAATTCCTTGGAACGATCAACAATGGGGTCATACTGTGGCTAGGAACACCATAGCAACTAAGTCCAAAATAGGTATGGGTGTTAAGAAGCTAAAAAACGGGAAAAGCCGTCGAGTGAGGAAAACTGGCAAGAAAAATTAGCAGATGAGTTACATACACCCATAAAATGCAACTTCACTCGGCGGCGTGTAATCACAAATCATATCGATGAAATATGGGCAAGTGATTTGGTTGAAATGCAGCAGTTTAGTAAATGAAACAAAGGTTACCGATATCTTCTAATGGTTATTGATGTATTCAGCAAATATGGTTGGATCGTTACGTTAAAAGATAAGAAAGGTGAATCTGTCACTGAAGCATTCAAAACAATATTCAAGGAAGGCAGAAAACCACAATATATTTGGGTTGACAAGGGAAAAGAGTTCTATAACAAACATTTGAAAGACCAATTCGAGAAAAATGGGATACAAAATGTACTCAACTGGGAATGAAGAGAAGTCATCAGTAGTTGAAAGATGGAATAGGACAATTAAATCCAAAATGTGGAAACAGTTCACAGTTCAAGGTAATGCAATGTATCTAGACATGTTACCTGAACTAGTAAAACAATACAGCAACACAAAACATTCAAGCATAAAAATGACACCAGTTGAGGCTTCAAAGAAAAAGAATGAGGGTACAGTTTTCTTCAATCTATATGGTGATATGGAAACATCAAAACAGAAACCAAAATTTAAAATAGGTGATCAGGTCCGAATATCTAAGTACAAACGGAATGTGTTTGACAAGGGTTATAAACCAAATTGGACAGAAGAAATGTTCACAGTTGATGAGATCCAATACACCAATCCAATCACATACAAAATAAAGGATCCCAGAAATGAAGATATTCAAGGGAATTTCTATGAACCCGAATTATTAAAAGCCAAACAGGATGTTTTTCGTATTGATAAAGTCATTCGTAGAGATTATAAGAAGAAACAAGCTTTGGTGAAGTGGAAGGGATATAGTGATGATTTCAACAGTTGGATTCCTATGAAGGATTTAAGCGTAGTGTAAACACATATAAGTATATATTATGTAATCTTATGTTGATAAGACGATATAGTATGATTATCATATATCGCGAATTACAGTTATCAAGACTGATTATTGCTATCTATTGGTAGCCAAAAATATTATTATTTTTGTCCATTTTTGCAATGTTTCTTGTGAACATATTTATAACCATTATTATAAACTCGGTTGCAGTTAGGACATCGGTATTCTTTGTTTTGCCTTTTTTTAATAGATTCCAACTGGTGTTTCTTCCTATCCTCATCTGATAATCTTTGTGCTCTGATATTAGCCGATTTTTTGTAATCAGCTGGTAAGTCTTCTTGTTTGATATATTCAAATGTATAATAATAACCATCTTTCTTTGATTTACCTGATTTACAATTGTTGATACCTTCACAAGCCATTTTTACGATACCAGCATTGATGCCTAAATGTTGATTGACTGAATACAAACTGTTGAAGTATGAAACTTCATTTGTATTCTTATTAGTTGCTTTTATACTTTTTTTATTTTTACAATTATTTGCAACAAATGTATAATCCCTATATTTAGCTGATTTCTTAAGATTTTGTTGATGGGTAACAAGCTGGAGAGTGAGTAACCTATTATCATCTTTTTTATTATTAATATGGTCAATATCTTTTCCATCTGGTGTAATGCCATTGAAACATTCCCAAACAAATCGAGGGGCTTGATAATTTTTCTGCCCTGATTCCCCATGCTTTCTCACACAAAAATTAATAACCATTATTTTTCTTGTTCCCTCTGTGGGGCACTTTCTTAATGATATTAATAATATTTCCATCACTGTCTGCAGCATATAAGTCAAACTGGATGAGCAGTGTAAACGCACTCTTCAACTATAATTGTTGTCATTATAATATAGATTACATAATATGTCTTTAAATCTTAATCAAAAAAATTTTTCCATTAAGACTTAAAGATAATTTTTTTCATTCTATATTATATATAAAATACTATCTCAACATATAGTATGAACACACACGATCTCTCAAAACTAACCAAATCTCAACTGATCAACATGTTGTTGAAGCAGAACGAGAAAATAAAACTATTATTTCAGCAAAATATAAAACAGCAGTTGAAAAAGCCAGTCCCAACTCCTAGGAAAAATGTAAAACAAATGGTTCAGGATTATGAAAACAACATAATTCCTCCACCATCAGAGTTTATAGATGATTACAAACCGGTCCCAGTTCCGAGGACTAAAAAACCAATCCCATTTCCAAGAAAAAATGTGAAAAAGATGGTGCAGGAATATGAAGACAACATGATTAAACCAGTCCCATTACCAAGGACTAAGATAGAGGAAACTGCTAGAGCTCTAAAAGGTTATACGAAGTCCTTCAAAATCAGCATCAGAAACAACAAAGATCCTCTTGAGCAACTGCAAAACACAAGAAAAGCAGTTGAATATCATATTGTGAGGATGCTTACATCTATGAAAGGTCTGAAATTCGTTGAAACACTCAAGGTGACATTAAAAAAGTTAGCAAATAATGAAATAGTGTACAAAACCGCACACTTCAATAGCAAACCTCAAACCATCATCAATAACACAGAAAACCCTAAAGCATTAGAATTATCAAAACAACAAATCCTGAATATGATAGCTCAATGGATTTCTGAAGGTTCTGGTTGGACTATTGAATCTGTTGACAATCATTATCTTAATACTGTACAGTATCAACCAATGAAACGCTCATCATATATTGAACTTCCCCCAGAACTCAGAAACAGTGAAAAGGGATTCATCAACATGAAAAATGAGGATAATGAATGCTTCAGATGGTGTCACATCAGGTGCTTAAATCCCCAAGATAAAGATCCACAGAGGATCAAAAAATCAGACAAGGAATATGTTAAAAATTTAGATTATTCAGGAATTGAATTTCCAGTAACCACAAAGCAATACAATAAAATTGAAAAGCAAAATGAGATCAATATTAATGTATATGGATACGAAAACAAACAACCATATCCAATATTTGTTTCAAAAGAAAAATATGACAAACATATGCATTTATTATTAATAACTGAAAATGATAATGAACATTATGTTTTAATTAAAGATTTCAACAGGTTCATGTTCAACCAAACGAAGTATGAACATAGGAAGCACTTTTGCGCGCATTGTCTCCAGTTCTTCAGCTCTGAAAGAGTCTTGAACAATCACAAAGACAATTGCATACAAGTCAATTGCATACAAGTCAATGGAGCACAAGCAGTAAAAATGCCTGATAAGGATAACAATATCCTAAAATACAATAATCATAATAAACAACAGCCTGTGCCGTTTGTGATCTATGCAGACTTTGAGGCTTTAACAGAAAAGATATCTGGTTGCCAACCCAATAACAACAAATCATATACAGGGGCATACCAGCAGCATACAGACTGTGGATATGGTTATAAGGTTGTCTGTTGCTATGACGATAAATACAGCAAACCTGCTAAAACGTATAGAGGTGAAAAGGCAGTTTTCAAATTCATGGAAGCTATGTTGGAAGAAGTCAAATATTGTAAGAGAGTGATGAAAAAAGAATTCAATAAACCATTGAGAATGACAAAAGAAGATGAAAAGCAATTTCAAAAAGCTGAAGAATGTCATATTTGCGATAAAAAATATACTGATAAAGATAGTCGATTTTGAGACCACTGTCATATCACCGGTAAATATAGAGGATCCGCTCATCAAGATTGTAATTTAAAACTTAGAGTAAACCCAGAAGAAGTAAAAATACCTGTTATATTTCATAATCTCCGCGGCTATGACTCATTTCATCATGCAGGAGATTGGAGCTATTGTTAAGAAACATGCATATACAAATAAGAAAGGTGAAAAATGTCAAATGAACATTGTTTAGGGAGTCATTCAGACAACAACAAGCGCCATTAACTCTCGAGCAAGCGAACCTGGCAAGCTGGTGTTTTATTTCCAAATAAGGCAAAGTGCCAATGAAAAGATATAAAGATCACCGATGCGTGACTTCTCGTAACATTTCCCTTCTCATGCAAAAGAAATAACAGAAAATAAAACTCTAAACAAAATAAAGCTTGATGTGACCATGAAACAACTATGGTCACTGTAAAACGAAAACGAACAGATTAAACTAACAACATAAACCGATCTCAAAATGTTTCAATGTTCAAAGTCTTCCTACACATACAGACTAAAAGAAAAACTAAGCCTAGGTCTTGACAAAGTCCTGATAGCGGGAGGGTGGTTTGATGACCCTTGTCCTAGTCCTTGTAACAGGTGCGACAGGTACATGGTCTTGTGAACTGGTGGAACTGTGAGTCTCAGTAGGTGTTTGCTGAGTACTAGGTGAAGTACAGGTAATGCTTTCAGCCCCAGGCGCGATTTGAACTGTTTCCTCAGCAGCATGTGAGGGTGGCATTGGGTAGGACTTTGCGGGCTTTGGCGGTGATGTAGGTTTCAGACTTTGTCGGTTCCTACGAACTGTTTCTTTCGAGGTCCTCACCAAGTAGGAACGGTCGGATAGCTTTTGCACACACGTTGCGCTCTTCTATGGCTTGCTGCGTTCTGTAGGTGCAACTCTCACTTCCTGCCCAACCTCTATTTCTGGCAGAAGTTTGGCTGTGCGATCATGATAGTACTTGGCCTTCTGTTTCTTCTGTTTCATCTGGTCTTCAACTCCTTCCACAACTTTAGGGTGGAGTAGGCTGGTTGCCGTTGGTAACAATGTTCGTGTTCTCCTGGACATCAGTCTCTGAGCCGGACTTGATTTCATACCTTCAGTGGGGGTATTTCGATAGTCAAGAAGGGCTGACCAGGGATCTTTGCCATCCTTGATAGCTTTCTTAAACAGATTCTTTGCTACTTTAACCGCTGATTCCGCTTTACCATTAGATTTGGGATAGCGAGGAGAGAAAGTAACATGCTTGAACTCCCAGTCCGTAGTAAACTGTATGAACTCTTGGCTAACAATCTGTGAACGGTTGTCTGTCTCAAGACAGTCAGGGATTCCGTGGCGACTGAATTACTCCTTCAAGAACTGGATTACTGAGCAAGCTGTGGTGTCCGGCAGTTCGCTGACTTCAAGGAAGTTAGAGTAATAGTCTACAAGGACTATATAGTTCTTGCCATGAAGACTGAAGAGATCAGCTGCTACTCTGCTCCAGGGTCTGTCTGGGATCTCGTGTGTTTGTAGTGGCTGTCGAGGATTGCGAGCTTGGAAATCTGCACATATCTGACAGTTGGCAACACTTTCTTTGATTTCATTGCTCATGCCTGGCCAAAACACAACATCTCGGGCTTTTCTCAGACACGATTCTGCGCCAAGGTGACTGGAGTGCATTCTAGATAGGATCTCCGCTCGTAACAGCTTGGGAACAATAACACGGTGATTCTTGAAAAGCACTCCGTTGTGCACAGAGATCTCATCTCGGTAGAGCCAAAACTCTCTGATAGGAATAGGCACTTGTTCCCTTAGCTCAGGCCATCCGGTGATGATGGTAGTCTTGAGTGTCATCAGAACTGGGTCTTGAGCTGTACATGTTTGGAGTTGGACTAACCTCTCGGGCGACAACTTAATACCATCAAAGGGGCTCGTGCTCTCCAACTCTGTTGCGAACACTCGAAATTCATCGGGCTCCTTGCTTTCATTCTCTTGATCAAGTGGAGCTCTGGAGAGGTGATCTGCCAAGTACATCAGGCTGCCTTTCTTGTAGATGACATCCAGATTATAGCGCAACAGACGTAATAGCATCCTTTGAAGACGGCATGGCACTGCGTGAAGAGGCTTCTTGAATATGGGCTGTAATGGTTTGTGATCTGTTTCGACGACAATCTTGTCCTTTTGGGCGAGATACTGATCAAAACGTTGACATCCAAAGACGATCGCCAGACACTCTTTCTCGAGCTGTGCATAATTCCGTTTGATGCGTGACAGTGTACGTGACGCGAATGCAACAGGCTGACCACCTTGGAGTAATGTAGCACCAAGGCCGTACTCGCTTGCGTCGCACTGCAGCGTGACTTCAGGTCCTGGATCGTAAAACTTTAACACTGGGTGATCAGCTACTAACTGTTCGATGTTGGCAAATGCTGATTCATGCTGTGGTGACCACAGGAAGGGTGTGTCTTTGGCTGCGAGCTCACGTAATGGCTGAGTTACCTCTGCAAGCCTGGGTAGAAATTTCCACGAACCCCAGAAGGGTCGCTAGTTCCTTCTTGCAGGTTGGTCTAGGCATCTCGTCAACTGCCTGCACCTTGTCTGGGTCAGGTTTTAAACCTTGGTTGGTGATGACATGTCCCATGAATTTCACCTCTGGTTATCTAAGCTTGATCTTAGACTTGTTTAGCTTCAGGTTTGTTTCTCTAGCTCTTTGTAGAAGCTTGATCAGGTTGTTGTCATGGTCTTCAATAGCTTCTTCTTGAGTCTCTCCATATCCCATGACTAAGACTTCGTCTTGCAAGACCACTACACCGGGAAGGTCGTCTAACTTCTCATGGAGCTTGCACTCGAACTCTTCCGGAGCTAGGCTAACTCCAAATGGCATTCTCAAGTACCGATACCGCCCAAAGGGGGTCCAGAATGCAGTTTTCATGCTGCTTTCGTCATCAAGACCAATCTGGTAGAATCCGTCTTTTGCATCCAGTGTTGAGAAAACCTTTGCCTTTGCTAGTCGAGGAAGGATTTCTTCCAAGGTAGGCATCTGGTACTTGGGTCTTTTTAAAGCTTTGTTTAAGTCTCGGGGACCTAAGCATATTCTTATCTTGCCTGGTTTTGCTACTATGACCATGCTGCTTATCCATTCGGTAGGAGTAGTGACCTTCTTGATGATGCCTCTCTTCTCCAGATCCAGTAACTTTTCTTTCACCTCATCTCGTAAGGCGACAGGAACACGTCTTGGTGTGTGTTGTACTGGTTTCACAGTCTCATCAGTCACAAATGTGGAGTTGCCAATGTGACCCAGTCCCTCAAAAACATCTTAAATGTGTTTAAGATGGCATCTTTGGAGAGAGGGGGCTTAGGCGTACTTTCCACAACATGGACATCTTGCGGAATGTTCCGGTTGAACTGCAGTAGACCCAGCATTTCACACAATTAAGCTGACAAGAGAGGTTTGTTTGGGCTATCCACCACTTGAAACTTTAGGGTGTGGTAGCTGTCATTGTGTTTCACTTTCAAAACCGTTTCTCCAATGGGCCACATGATTGAGCCATCGTACATTTTGAGTTTGACTGAACTCTGTTCTACTTTGGGCTTCCCGTTCTGTAGAAGAATTGAGAGGTCTCGATAGCTGATCACGTTACACGACGCTCCAGTGTCCAGCTGACAAACCACGGATTTCTTGTACTTAACATGGTCTGCATCCTCTATGCAGAAAACCAACTCGGTAAGAACTTGTTTGCCTTTGCCGGCTAAGGTTGACACAGTTTCCACTTGAAGCACAGAGAGATCCAAATCAGAGTTATCTTCGCTTAGAACAACATTCACTGAACTTGACCGTTTGGAGTTGCAGACTGATGCGAAGTGATTGCTTTTATTGCACTTACAACACACCTGTCCAAACGCAGGACAGTCTCGTCTTTTACGGTGCATCTGATTGCCACAATACTTGCACTTTCCTTTCGAAGTTGTTTTGCCTTTTCCATCTGCTCTTTTTGATGTCTGATCTGGTTCCACTTTCGAGTCGTGTGGTTTCAGGGCATTTTGATTGAAGGTTTTTTTCGGCTTCTTGTGTCGGCCTTTCGATTTAAACTCGTGTATCTCTTCCACGCTGTTCTTCTTTTCTTCGTTTTCCAAAGATTTTAACTGCTGCTTCGTGACTTCGTTTGACTTGCTAATTTCCAACGCTTTCTGCAACGATAATCCTTTTTGCCTGAGTAGCCGACCTTTCAAATCCCTGTCTCTTACACCGATCACCAGCCTGTCACGAATTAACTCCTCGGTAAGCGCGCCAAAATCACACGAGGAGGCTAGTTTTCGCAGGCGATTAACATATGCGTCCACATTTTCATCTTGGCTTTGAAGACAGGAGTTGAAAACATATCTTTCGTAGACAACAATTCGCTGCGGCTTGAAATAAGCTTCCAGTGCTTCCAGACAGCCTTGTACACTCTCTTGCTGCTCGGGCGTCAAGCTCAAATTTCTGTAAATTTGCAAGCAATCTTTACCCATGATCGATCGGAGTGAAGCTAGTCGGACTGCCGTTTTCTGCTGAACTAGCTCTGTGGCGACTTCATAATCTTCCCATTGTTGTCGGAAGAATTCCCAATTTGAAGCTACATCTCCTCTGCAATCCATAGGAGCCGGTACAGGAAAATTCGACGGCACGAATTGTCAACCATGTGCTTGGTTTGGCGAGACAACTCCAGCGGCTGCGCTCGCTTGACTCGGGGGAACATTCGCTTCTGTATCTGACATTTCTGCATAAATTCGAAGCTTCTTCGCCGTTAGTCCCGAACAGTTTTTTGTCTACAGCGAGGGATCCGCTTTTACCGGTTCTGACACCATGTTTAGGGAGTCATTCAGACAACAACAAGCGCCATTAACTCTCGAGCAAGCGAACCTGGCAAGCTCGTGTTTTATTTCCAAATAAGGCAAAGTGCCAATCAAAATATATAAAGATCACCGATGTGTGACTTATAGTAACAAACATCAATGCTATACCCAACAATATGGAGAAATATATGGCTTTTATGCTTGGTTATAGCTTAGTTTTTCTCAACAGTTTTAGATTTATGAGCTCCAGTTTAGAAAAACTAGTGAGCAATATGCCGAAAGAATCATTGAAATATACATCAGAAGTATTCAATGGCAAAGAGCTAGATCTGATGACTAGAAAGGGAGTTTATCCTTATGATTATATGGATAGTTTTGTTAAGTTCAAAGAACAGCTGCCATCAAAAGAAGAATTCTACAGTATTTTAAACAATGAACATATATCAGAAGATGATTACAAACATGCTCAAAGTATTTGGAATAAATTTAATTTGAAGAATATGGGTGAGTGTCATGACTTATATTTGAAATCAGATATCTTACTATTAGCAGGTGTATTTGAGAATTTCAGGAAAACATGTTTAGAATTACAAATTAGACCCATGCCATTATTTCACATCCCCTGGTTTGTCATGGGATGCTATGTTGAAGATGACTAATATCAAATTAGAACTCATGACTGATATTGATATGTTCCAGTTCATTGAAATGGGACTGCGTGGTGGTATCAGCTATATTCTGGATTTGGAAAATTGCTTGGGATCTAAACCCAAACGTGAGAGCATTGATTTCACCTGCTCATACTGTTTCTTTACATTACGTAATTCATCTCTAACTACACTAGCTTCCTTTTCACTAGCTTCCTTCACTTTCTGCAGTTCTTCCAACTTGATAGCTGTGTAAAGATTTAAGCTAAAATTATTATAAAACACACCATAAAGTGCATAAAAAATTATCCACCTTGTTAAGTTTAATCTGCAAAATGTGAGGATAGGAAAAGTAATCTTCCTCTAACAAGGATGAATGATAAATACAGTACCCTTACAAAAAGAAACTATCTTTTTAATATCTTATGACTAGTTTATAAAACTATCTACAAGGTATCTCTTATCTAGTTTATTCCTATCTTCATGTCCTGTGTAGCTACTATTAACTAATGACTACCTAAAGCCTATCCTATTCATAACTAATTTCTGGTTATTTGGAACCCTGCAGATAGGCTATCTTAATACTATCCAAAAAATGGGATCATTTAATTGCTGCAATAGTTAGCATTTAGATATATATAAGATAATGTAAAACTAGCTTTTGATAGACTAAAAAGAGTTTTTAGATAAATGTTAACTAGAGGAAAGATAGCTGATTTAGTACAAAACTAGTTATTAGCTACACATAAACTAGCCATTGACATGAGTAATAGATGATAGATAAGCAATAAACTAGGCATAAATTATTTAAAAGACAGTGATTGGATACCAATAAACTAGATATCTGATAAGTCCAAACTACTGATTGGATAGCAATTAACTAGATGTTAGATAGCTGAAAAGTAGTGATTGGATAGCAACAAACTAGATGTTAGATAGCTGAAAAGTTGTGACTGGATAGTAATAAACCAGATGGTTGATAGCTGAAAAGTAGTGATTGGATAGCAATAAACCATTTTTTGATAGCTGAAAAGTACTGATTGGATAGCAATAAACCATTTTGTGATAGCTGAAAAGTAGTGATTGGATAGCAATAAACTAGATTTTTGATAACTGAAATACAGTGATTGGATAGCAAACTAGATGTTTGATGGCTGAAGTTAAGGTGGTGAATTGACTCTTAACAACTTTATTAGTATATGACGTTGGCCTCGAGAAGGTCAAAGTTCAATTGACTCTGTCCACGTGCATTGAGGGTGAAACCACGTACCTTGCATTCCACTTTACCTTGGTGGGTTTTGTACCCACAATTCTTGGGGCCAGCGGCAGCGAACTCGACGATGTGATCGTCGGGTTTCAATTCGCTGGTGAATTCGCCTAGATGATCGCCGGTGGGTAGCGTGGGTTGACCGGGTCGTTGCAAGAAGATGATGGACTCGGTGTCGAAGTAGAGGACTTGTTGGGGTCGGAGTCGACTCAGTCCTTCTCGGTAGAGTTTGAGCCTGGCCCAGCAGGTGGTGAAACAAGCCATGAAGATGTTGATGTTGACTTGGATCTTTTCTCCATCGTCGACGCGCCTGTGGACCACTTCGATCATTTCATCATTCATGACGCGTAGGTTTTGTATTTCATGTCATCGTTTAACAATTTGTACAGGCACCCTGGTGCAGAAATGGCTTCGACTTGGCTCTTGTTGCCTTGTTGCCTGTACTTGCCCCAGAAACTGTTGAGCATCATTTTGGCGAGGGAGCGTCGGCCTGGATTCTTTTGAATCTTGTCTGGATCGAGTTGGATGCCTTCCTTGACCTGGTAGTCTTGGATGTATTGTTTGCGTTTGTCGGGATCGTCACCCACCCACTCGGGCCATCCGCTGGCGTCTTGTTTCATTTTCAGGAAGGTGTTGACGCAGAAGGAGAACAATTGATTGGATTTCTGCGGGAAGTGCCAGACTTCGTGCACATGTTGAATGACGTAACCTTGATTCACTGCTTCTTGCAATTCGGGAGTGGGCCAAGTGTCCAGGAGACAAGCCTCGTCGTCGGTGTGACTGCAATGGTGACTGCGTTCGGTCAGTGGTTTGGGTTGTTCTTGTTTCACACAGGTTCGACAGAGGGGAAACGTGAGTTTTCTGCCGTGACGATAGGGTAAGACAGGGTGGTAGAATCTTGCATTGCACTAGACCGAAGTAACCGCTGATGTCGGTGTCTGGGGGTTGGTAGTAGATCTCGGGATGTCCCACGGGATAGAAGCAGTTTTTGTTGATCCAGGGGTAGAGGGAGGTGAAATCGAGGTAATAGATCTTTTCCCTGTCGACCACCACGTGATACAGTTTGATGGCATTGGTGCGTCTCGGGGTTGGAGTCTGGGTACGAGTCCGAAGGAGTTGAGGAGGGCACGCAGAGTGGCGTCGTTTTTCTTCATGGCTTGCCACTCGCATTCCCACATGACGACGACGCTGTGGCCCATGGCGAACAGAGCGTCTTCTTTGCGTCGGGTGACTTCGTAGACGTCACGCATGGTCTGATCGTTCATTTTGTGACGCATTTTGTCTCGTTCTGGGTAACATTTGGGACAGCCGTGCCAAAAGCATCCGTGGAATTCGTACCCGTCCATGTGGAAGGTCTTACCATCTTGACGAATCACGTGTTCTCCCCCATTTTCGAGCGTGACGAATGTGACCATCGTGGATGTGATTCAAGTAGGTCAGCCATTCCATGGCTGCGTGGGAATGGGGTTTGCCTTGACCGTGCCATCCGTGGATGGGTTCAGAGGCCAGTTGACGTTCGGGCATGTGCTTGGTGCGGTAGAAGAGATTGCAAGCGGAGGCGACGGTGAGACAGCGTTCTAGGGGATTGAAACCGCTGATCTCCTCAAACTCTTGGCAAAAGACTTGACAGGCCCCTTTGAGCAGCAGCACGTTGGATTCGCAATAGGCCAGGAGTTCTTTTTGGAAATCGAAGACATAGTGAGGATCGTGTGCATCATACCATTGTTCGAATTCTTGAGTGCGTTCGACGGACATGCCTCGAGGATCGTAGTACTTCTTGTCAGGTAAGGGTCCCATGTAATCTTGGTGGTCGGGCGTATTGAAGAAGTGAGGGAAGAAGCCTTTTTTTGTGTTCCTTGAGCCCTAAGACTTTGGGGAAGGCGGACAGCGGCATTTGGAAGAAACACAACGAGTCTTTGAACACAATGTCTCCATGATGGACAAGGATAAGATCTTGGCTCCATTGACGAGTTGCTCGGGCACGACATATTGTTTGTAGAGTTCGTCCAGGATGAGGTAAGAGTCGAACCCTTGGGAATTGTGGGCTAGGACCGTGAGTTGGAAATCCAGTGCCAGTTCCCTCAACCAATCGAGAAAGTCTTGGATGCAAGTGTTGGAAGTGGCGGCACACACTAGATTGGGCATGTGGATACCGGTGTCTTGCATGGTTTCACTGTCCCAGTAGACGAAGCGTTTGTTTTTGTCTTGGGAACTTGGTGTCCCGTCGGCTTTCCGTTTTCGGGATCTCGATGATTTTCTTTGTTCTTCCAATTTGGCAGGATTCTGGATGAAGCATCGGTGAGTATTGAGATCGTGATATTGTTTGCAGGATGGACATTCGCTGGTACCGCACACGTGCCGCATCTCGATTTCGTGTTCTCGGAGTAGTCTGTTGCAGTGAGGGCACTTGCGTAGGACGACACAGACGGGGTTGATCTTTTTGGTGGCACCGGCTCTTTTTCTGTCGGCGATGGAATAGATGTAATGGTTGCCCATGCACTGTTCACCGAAAAATTTGCGATGGCATCGTGGGCACGTGTGACTAGCCTCTTGTCCGGGACTGTGTAAGTAATCGTGGCATTGAGTTTGACAACAAGCATGACATTTCTTGCCGTTGCAAGGATGATGTTGGACATCATCGGTGTTGAATTGGGTCTCGCACTTGATGCAGAAATAAATGGACCCGAGAAATCCTGGGAGGGAGTTACATCCGTGGTAGTGTTCTCCCACTTTGATGAGTATGATTTCTTTGGGTCAGGGAGGTCCTTTGAAGATGATCTGATATTGCAGATCCACCGAGAGGACGACGAGACGGTAATCGGACAGATGTCATTGAAAGGTCTCGATCTCGGGTAGTCCACAAGGACCTTGGGGAATGCCAGCTAGACGATGTAATGCTTGGGCTTTCTTTTGTTGAATGGGATGGCCTTGCTTGAGATTTTTGTAGTCTCGGTCTTGAGTGTTCCAGTTGGCGTCGGCCAAAGCCTTCATGGTCACGATGGCGCGTGCGCAGCATAGTTGGTCATGGTTCTTGATTTTTACTACACTCTTTTTGAGATCCATCAATTTCTCCATGGCCATACCACCTTTGCGGATCCGTTGGTTCCCGGCGCCTTGTCCTGGATCACGAATGTGAGAAATGTGTAAGGAGAAGGAATCGTCCAATTGGAACTGTTCGTTGGAGTTCAGCATGTGTGAGATTTGGTGCATGATTTCTCGCGCACGTATATCGTTGTTGACCCATTCCCTGACGCTAATGCGACTGGAATGGTACGAGTGTCTCAAACGATTAGAATTGATGTTGATGAGAAAATGATCGTTGAGATGGACTTCTGGATCGTTGAGGACTTGAAGACGCTAGTGATAAAAGGGGATAAGTGACGTTTTTGGTTGTTTCTGTTACTCTCGCTCCAACTCTCGCTCCAAATTAGCTGAATTTTTGCATGTGGCCTTCATTTCAGTTGAAAAACATTGCCCCGTAATTTCTTTCGCTGGCTTGCTCTTCGTTTTCGAGAAATAACGTATGCAAAAAACCACCTAGTTTTCCAAGCGGCATCTTTTGTAGATGTATTGTTGAATAACCAACGAAAGAAACCTTAAGCACAATTAATTTGTTGAGCAGCAAACAGACAGACTTTTTTATATTGTATGAAGTCAAAATCAAATCCCACAAAATAGAAAATGTCTCCCACTATTCACCACAAATACACAAATATTCTCACTCTACTGTTCAAAGAGCTAAAAACAAACAGCAAAAGTTTCATTTTTGCTGTTAGCCGTTTGACGTAACTTCAAGCCTAATCTCTCTATTGTGACGTCGGCTTTTGGCGCGCAAAGCATCGATTATTCAGAGCTTACCTGTTAATCAAGCAGAGTTTGCTTGTTATTTCCACCGATATTCGAAGCTTATTCGAGGAATATTTGCGCCCGCCTGGTAGGAAACTTGGCATCATTAAGCCTTTGACCCTCTATAAGTCACCAGTATGCCTCAAAGAACCGAGGTGTGTTTTTGTTCCGAGATTATGGCTTAACTTAGCCATTGATCGAGGAGCAAATGAGCCAGGCGGTAGAGTCTAGAAACGCTTCTTCTTCCAAAGCAAAGCATTTGTCGTGGACTTAGGGCTCATTTGCTAAACTTCGGCGTGTGTCAGTTTTGGAAATTAGAACTGCTTTCTAGACTCGTATTATTTTGTTGAAATTCAGCCATGTAGCATCGTTCGCTGCCAAAATTTCTGGGATATCCCATAATAATCTTTCATACGTAAAGCCAGCGCCATCACTATTGTGTGTGTGTGTGACTTTCAACGTGACTCAAACATGGCCGGGAACTGGTGAGAAAGGCGGCCAGGCAGCAAAGTCCTTGAATTTGACCTGTGTTAGGTGAAAAGTTAATTTCAACAGATTCAAAGCCGTTTCTACGGGCCAAAAAAAGAACGCAGGTCGGTTAAATTGGCAAGCAAGCGTTCCGTGAGTGTGTATGGTGGATTTCCAAGCAGATGATTGCTTTGAATTGTGATAGGATCGAGCCCGCCGTGAAGGAAAAAAGACAAAGAACGCCTGATCGCAGGTTAGGAAGAAGAAAACTTCAGCTCAAATGTAAGTTTTGCTTTGTATTTCAGCGTTTTTTTGCTGGTAAATTTACCGTTTTATGGGCTTTTCTTCGGCATGAGCAGCGTGTTAGCTTAAGGCTTCCTCTTTCTGTGTTGTCAGAATTAATCATTTCATGGAACGAGCAGTTTTGTGTCGGCCAAAAAAATACTTTCACCTAGAAACATTTTATAAATCACTGACGTAGCCGATTTGCAAAACGTTTAACGTCTTTCTCTAGGCACTAATCATTGACTTGATTTAGGCATCAATTCGTGCAATAGATTCTAACGTATCCTGACCTTAACTCTAACCTAATCCGAAGCGCTACCCTCGACCCGTAACCCTGAGTGCAAATGCTAAGCCTGACCTTGTTCTGTAAGCTTAACTTTCAATGCTAACACTAGTTTCGAGTGGTAACCCTAAACCTAACTCTAATAAGACTGGGAACTCTTAACCCTAAGGGTTAAAGTCAGCTGCCAATGTAAGTTTTGCTTAGTATTCCAGCATTCCTTTGCTGATAAATTTTCCGTTTCATGCGCTTTTTTTTCGGCAAACGCTAAGCCTAACTTTGTTCTGTAAGCCTAATCTTCAATGCTAACACTAGTTTCGAGCGGTAACCCTAAACCTAACTCTAATAAGACTGGGAACTCTTAACCCTAAGGGTTAAAGTCAGCTGCGAAGTTTGGACCTGTTTTTTTAGCAAAACATCTAGGGAACGTTCTTGCACGCGGCCTTTCAATTGGGCTTACATGTTGTGAAATGAACTTCTCGCTGTTCTCTAAGTGAAATCAAAGTCCTTGCGGTGGCTGGATAATGTGAAATCAAAATTCTAACTGTCAGTAAATGACCTGATATCAAGAGTGTCTAGCTTGCACATTGCGTGAAGTAAACCGTTGGCTGTAATTTGAGTGAAGTTAACGTCTTTGTGGTCGCACGTTAACCTGAAATCAAAGTTTTAATGGTTTTTACCAGTAATCGACATTTTCGAAGGTTACACGTTGCGAAAGATCAATATTTTGCTGGATAGCAATTGAATGTTTTAAAGCGTGAAACAACGCGGAGAAAAGTTGGCAAATAACGGCAGCTCGAAACTGGTAGTAAGCAATGTCCCGTAGTTTTTCGGCTAAAGTTTTGCTTCATTTTCGAGACATCGCATGATTTTAGTTGATGCACAAATCCACCCGTTTTTTCCTAGTGGCGTGCCTTTTTTGCATACGTTATTTCTCGAAAACGAAGAGCAAGCCAGCGAAAAAAAAATACGGGGCAATGTTTTTCAACTGAAATGAAGGCCGCATGCAAAAATTCAGCTAATTTGGAGCGAGAGTAACAGAAACAACCAAAAACGTCACTTATCCCCTTTTATCACTAGCGTCTTCACTTGTTCTTGTATGGCGCGTTGGAGCGCTTCTTCCATTTGGTGGGGTAAGATCTGTCGTTGTTGTTGCGCGGGTAAAGGTGCCCCGCCCCCACGTTGCATCAATCGTCCCACATAGTTTCTGTGTCGGACACCTAATCGACGCACACGTCAATCCAAGTGAGGTGTCAAGAGAAAATCAAAACCTCGTTCTACATCGTCTAGATGTTGAGCTAAGAGGCCGTTGTCTTCCTCGTCGTCGAGGTCGAATTCAGGTCTGAATCGTATCATGATGGAGAATGTGGGGTGGATGGACTTGGAGCTTTATTTAATGACTCAGACGAGCCAATGAAAGACACACCACACCAAATAAGGAAAAAACAATCCTGAAATGAATGAGAAAAAAATAGTTTAATCACGTGTTTGATGACCTTTTTTTTACAGATGGGACGTGTGTCAATTCCCTAGTGGAATGACGCCCTTACACTGTACGAGGGTATACATGTAAGAAAATGGATGCATTTGAAACCACAACCCGGTTCTGAGATCAGTGCAGTGTTCCAGGGCTGCCTCTAAAGAGAAACCTAAGAATTTGGTTTTTTTTTTCACTCCTTGCAGATCCCAATAATGGCCGTAAACTCGCATATGGAAGAAATTGTTACCGCACACACTGTGGCGAAAAGTTCAACATCGTATGGGACCTATGAACCACTTTTTTTGTAATTGAGTATACAGTTCTATTTGATCACACAAACTGCGATTGGATGGACGTTCGCGCCATTCGATTAATTCTTGACTTGCTCTGTAGGCGAGAATCTTTTCTTTTATTTCTGGGGGTAACAAAGTCCAATAGCTGTCCATGTGCTTCATCAGTTCCAATTTGGTTTGTACGTTCATGGTCTAGCCACAAAAAAAGAAAGAGAAAAAAAGTGTCATTCTGGTCCTGTCAGGGGCTCAATGGAGTTGACTAAACCGTAATCGAGGAATTTTCTTTTCTTTACATTGGTTTCATTGTCTAGGTAGAAACCGAAGACTCTCAAATGATGTCTGTCACAAGTGTCACACCTCCGTCGGTCCGGAACGCATTGGATATGACCGTGTCTCCATAACCTTTTCAGGCGTGCATAGAGGTGGATCTCGCAACACAACTGTTTCATCTGTCTTTTCGTTCCTCGTCGATGACGAGTTGGGCTGCTCTCAACTCGAGTATGTATTCTCTTATTTCCGGGGGTAGCATGTCCCAATAGCTTTCATGAACATTCATCAAATGCACTTTAGTCCATACATCCATTCTACTCATCGTTTTATTTATTGTTTCTGAAAAAGATTTTTTACCATAAAAAAGATTTCACATGGTTTACACATGACAAAGCTTGTTGGTATCCGTGTCCCAGATAGATTCTACATTTATCTCCATACTCGTTGGCATAGACACCAAAAATTTGTAGATAACGAAATGTCTTGCATTCACAACTGTCTGGTTTACATACAATGTGGCCAAGTCCCCACTTGGTTCTCAATCTACCATACAACTGGATCTCGTGACATAAACTCATCATTAAGTCTTTTTTATCTTGGTCTATCACCTCTTGTTTTATTTTCAATTGTAAAATGTACTCTTGTATCTCTGCTGGTAACATGTCCCAGTAACTCTCGTACGATTTCATCAATTCCAGTTTCCTCTTCACGTTCATATTTCTTCTAAAAAACATTTGAAAAAATTGTTATTTTTGCTAAAATGAAAAAAGTTAATTTAATTTTTTGAAATAAACATGAAAAAAATTTTTTGTTGTGAAAATTACATGAATATGAAAAAAGTTTTATCTCTTATTACAATTTTATTTACAAAGTCAATGATTTAAAATGTTGGTGTCCACCAGAGCAGAAGTGACTTCGTTGGGGTCAGTGAAAGGCGATGTTGAATAATCAGTGACAAGCTTATTATATGCCAACACTAGCTGATCCGTTTTTATGTCCAACATGGTATAATCACTGTTGCGTATGAACTCCTGATGGTTTAGACAGTTGCATAACTTGATAGCTGGTTTTAAGTAATTACATTTCAAAATCATCAAGTCTTCATAGGCTGCGCATTCCTCATTTTCTTTTTCTTGTCGCATCCAGCTTTTAACCATTTTGTTGACAAGTTTAATCCGCTTCCCCCACAGTTCATTCAAACTCATCTGAAACACAAAGGATTGTGTCTCAGCCACAACGCTCTCACATAGCATGCTTAGGACAAGAGATCAACTCACCTTGACGGCTTCCAACAAGAACTTCAACGGTAAGGGCTCTTCTCTTCTTTCTTCAGCAACAACTGCTCACTCTGAGACTTTGAATGCGAATGAACCCCGTAGTGCGTTGGTTTATATATCCTCTGACCTGGTCTGACGTCATGTGACATCAGAGGGGGATACCCCCCTTTCCCCCCTCTTTTATGACGTCAGACTAGTACCCAGTGTTTTGGGGTCGAGTGAGAGAGTATAAGAGAAGACGAGAAACAGAGCTCATTTTCACTGACGGAAGCCAAGCGGTGCCTTTGGTGTAACGACCCTGAGATTTATGCTTACACAGATTATACCAAGTGTTGCGGTAAATTCTATCATCTTCATTGTCGAGTGAAGCACACTTGGATTTATCCTACTTGGGAAGTGCATTGTCCTAATTGCGGCGCTTTGAATTTCAATGAACCTGTGGGGAGATTGTTGGGAAGTGGTAACAAGAAAGAAAGTGACGACAAGAAAGAAAGTGACGATAAAAAGAAATCCTGAATAAGGTGAGTGCTTCGTGGTCTAGTGGTACAAGACGTCGCGTTGTGGCCGCGAAGACTCAGGTTCGATTCCTGGTCAGAGCAATAATTTTTTTATTTATATTATTTTCAGATGGCTTGCACATGTAATACGTTCGAGATGGGGAGTTATTGTCTCTTGTGCACGAGATCATTGGCCGAGGAAGGGGAAAAGATGTTGTTGTAAGAGCGGTATCCATGATGTGTGTCTGCGTAACCAATTTCCAGACCCGCGCCTATTGACTTGTCCCAAGTGTCACATCCGCACCGAAGTCAGGGGTGAAGTCATACAACGCGACAAGTTTTCCCCCGAGGATTCATATAAGATAGAGGCTTGTTTCCTCAAACATCATGTGGTGTGTGCCATTCCCATGACCACCGAAGAGATGAGCGGGTTGCATATTGCCCTCAACGTGAATGGGTTCAGAGCCATGCGACACATGAGTCTTAACCCTGGCATTAGCGTTTTGATGGCCTCTGCCCAAGGAAAGGGTGTGCGAATGGGAAGATATCGCAGCCCGCCTCTCACTGGGGTTGCTTTGGAATATGGTGGTCGAGATGCGCAAACACTACAAGTTGCGCGTGGAACGCGATGGGCGAGGGGATGCCTTTCACCACCTACTGGATTACTTGTTGGAAGTGGCCGTGGTGGATGACAAGGTGAGTACACGTGATTGTATAGTGAAAACGTGCAGCAACAACGAGGGGGAATGCCAGGAGTGCCATGGGTTTGCTAGCGTGTTTGACCAAGGGCGTTTTGGTTATCCCATGGCTTTGGGCAATCGTACCTATCTGTACAAACGCGCGCCGCCCCACGTGTATAATGAGTTTGTGGCCATGATGAAGAAGATCAACGGCAAGAAATGAACATTAAGAACATTTTAATTACTCAACTTGTTGTTTACATGTATGTGAGAGAAGAAAAAAAAATGAACGTTTTACAATTTCAAACGTTTCTTGGCTTGCATGATTCTTTCGGTCATGGTCGATGGCTTTGATCATCTTGGTGTCGGCTTTCCACTTGTCTTGTAAGTTCTTGGAACGACTGTAATCGATGTCGTGTTGTTTGGCGATCCTGTCCAATCGATTGATGCCCGGATCACCTCGTTTCAATCGCTTTTTCAAATGTGTCCCGGGTCCCATGTACTGGTAGCCTGGCCAATGAAATCCAATGCCTGTCTTGCCCAACATTTTCTGAATGTCGAAACCGTAACCGCGTTGTCTTTTTCGTTTCCTTTTAGCTCCGGTCTTTACCATACTTCAATTTCCTCTTGGTGGGATCGTCCCAACCTTCCCACAATTTTTGCGTCTCGGTTTTCTTGGCTTTCTTCAAGGGTTGCTTTCCTCCGGCTTTGGGTGAGTAACCTCTGTCATCGTCGTCGTCGTCGTCAATGAACTTGGGATCGATACCAAGGGTCTTCAGAAAACCTTTGGTGGCTCCCGACAAGGCTGCCTTTTTAAATCCTCCGCTCGGTGCACTACCGGGTTTTGGTGGAATGGGAGGTTTGGAGGTGGGAGTGGTCTTTTTCACGCCCGAAGGACCGGGTGTGGCGGGTTCTTTCTTGATCCTTGAAGGGCCTGGTGTGGCGGGTTCCTTTTTGATCCTCGACGAACCGGGTGTGCCGGGTGCACCCGTTTCCTTTTTGATGATCCTCTTCAAGAGGGATTCCAAAGGACTGTCGACCATGGCTTCGTCTTCGTCTGGGGCACCGACTCCACTGGCGGGAATGTTACCCATACAAATGCGTTTGGTCAATCGCGCTTGTTCCCGGGCCATGGGTTTGACCAGTTTGATGGCCGTGGCCCTGGGAATCTTGGGATTTTTGAGGATCATGTGTTTCTTGGCGGCCAAACGTCCCGCTTTGTTCAATAAGGCACTCTGGGTGATTTGTCCTTTGTAGTAGTCTTGCAAACGTTCAAACTCTTGGGTGGGGATCATCATGACTTCCTCCGTCATGGTTCAAGGCTCCGTCTGGGAAATCGCCTATTTGTCGCAACGCCGTCTCGTAACAATCTTGCCAGTAATTATTTTCTTTCTCTTTGTCTTCTAATTTTTGAGTCAGCGTCTTCAGGGTCTCCTTACCTCGTTGACAAGCTGAACACAGCGTGTACGTTTCGCTGGGATCCGTTCCATCTTTGTCTCGACGACAATCTGAACAGAGATCCTCGAATTGAAGAGCTATATACTCCTGGTTGACGTGATGGTACATGCGTTTCCAGTAGTCGGCGCGATCACGTTCCTTCTCTTCTCTCAGATTGGCTTCTTGCAAGAGTTTCATGAGTTGAGCCATCTTGTCGGGTTTGGGTTTGGGTCTGGCCGGTACGACGTCGATGCCTTGCAGGGGATACCCGTTGCCATCTCGAGTATTCAATGACATTGTCCGTAACACTCTTTGAGTCCTCGCCAAAAACCGCTTCCCGTTTGTTGCAGGAGATACGCACGTCGTCTCTTCAAGGAATTTCTGCGCTTCCCCACCTCTTGTAGCACCTTTTTATGACGTTGAAGCGTGCTGGGCTTGACGGAATTCTCTTCTTGAGTAGGTTCAAGACCATCTCGCTGAGGGCGTTGATCTGATTGGCATTGGCGTGTTGCAACAATTCTTGTCGTTTGTGTCGATTGGCTTGTTTGAGAACGCTGTCCAAGAAAGGAGCTTGTCGTCGTAAGCGATTCATCATGCACTAATGCAGTGCGATTGCTTGCACAGGGTATTTTATCACCGTCTCCCTCGCATGGCAGCTCGCAAGGCTCTCTTGGCACCGTAACCGGCAGCTCCTCCAGCGGCTCCCAAGGCCACCGCTTTACCGTGGCCATTAGGGTGGGGATGAGGGCTGCCAAGGGTAGAATCCCTCCTTTCTGTTGTCTTCACCTTCTTCGTCGTCGTTGTACTCGTTTGGGCATGTTGAGAAAATGAACAGTCATGGCTCGCACTCCATTTTTATAGGTATCGTCCCATCAGACTATCCTCAATCTTTTCCTCCATCAAAATGTCTGATTTGTTTGGATTGCAGGGGAGGTGGTCTTTTCTTTCGACGTTTGAATATGGCTTCGAGTCCTCGTTTGGCACCGTAGCCGGCGGCTCCTCCAGCGGCTCCCAAAGCCACCGCTTTACCCGTGGCCATCAGGGCGGGGATGAGGGCTGCCAAGGGTAGAGTGCCTCCTTTCTGTCGTCTTCTTCGTCGTGGTGTCACTCTTCGGGGCATGTTGGAAATGAAAAAGTCATACCTGGGTGACGGTCCATTTATCGTCTCGCTTGGGGGAGGTGACGGGAGAGTGTCGATAATGTTTGGAATACTCGCGCGTGTACTGATCGGACACAGGCGGTGTAAAATCCGTGATGGTATCGTCGAGTGTCTGCATCTTGACCAGGAACCTATCCAATTCTTCCAAAGGTAATCCTCGAACATAAGTTTTCAATTCGATCGAAGTCTTTTTGTAGGTGGTGTAGGCAAAGCGACACATGTCTACCTTGAAAGAGAATTTCTTGAAATCATTCCATCCTTTGACGACGGTCCCCAAAGCCGTTAATCCCATGGCAATCAGACTGTTCTTGCGCACGGCGCCGACGGCCACACTGGCTGCCATGAGCAACAAAGCTAATCCATTCAAAAGTCCATGACACCACTTGTATCGAAAAAACATCTGTCTTCGGCACCACCACTGTTTGTGGTAATGGGCATACAAGTCATCCAAACAAAGGAGCAAGTCGTCGTCGAGGAGTTGATGACGTGATCCGTTCAACAAAGTCACTTCGAGAGGCATGGTTTCAGTTGCACACACTGGTGGAATTGCGAGTCACACTGGGTCGTTGACCGTTTTTGTAGGTCGTGGTGATCGTGTTGGTGGTGGTGATACCCGCAATGCGTTGACCCGATACCCTGTCTTTGATCTTGTAAGATTCGGGCCAATTGTTGTTCCATCTCGGCGTCGTTCAAGAGTCGATTGGTGCGTCCTCGTTGTCGTTGTCGACGTCGTCCTCTGGAAGGCCCCGCTCGACCCAAAGCCGAGGAGTCCATATCGTTGCCGTCATCATCATCATCATCATCACCTCTGCCACCGCCTCTACCACTTCCTGCACTGCTTCGTTCTCGACTGCCTGGATCACTGGGAGTAGAAGGGGTGTTTTGATGAGGAACACTTCTGGGTTGTTTTCCACCCCTGGTGGGACGTGTGCGGGGTGTTTTGTGTGCCACGGTCGCTCGTTTGCCTCTTGCAGCGGCGCTCAGATACCCTTGTCCGGGTGGTGTGGAGACTCTTCCAGGTAAATTACGAGTGTTGAGTGAACCCACCACCGTCACAGTGGCTCCTTGGGTCGGCACCAGCGCTGGAGTGCTGGTGTGTACAGGTGTTCCAGCCCTGGCAGGAGGGGTGTTGAGAACTCCATCCGTGGCCCCGACGGTGCCTGCTCCGGGAGCTATGTTGACCAAGTATTGTTCCAGAAGATCGTCGTTGGCGTCATACGAGCCCATTTCCTCCCAGGAGTATGGTGATCGGGCTCTATGGGTGAAAAGGAACCTATGGATGAGAGGTCAGAAGGTAAGGCTTGAGCGACGATGTCGGGGGAAGCACCCACACCGGCGGGTGACATGGAAGAAGCGCGACTCATCGTCCTCACAGTCGACCGTTGATTCTCAACTCTCTTTCCACTAAGAACTGAGCCAAATCTAGTTTCAACTGAATCAAATCCGTGTAAGCTATTTCTTTATAACGGTTCAAGAAGGTGTACATGTCGCGTTGACCATCACATCGTAAAATCGGTTGCATGGCCTTGTAGTCCATGTCTTCGGGTCCCATACACCATTTCAAGCGACATTGACAGAGGCGCAGAAATCTCGGGAACCACACCACTTCACTGCGTAGCATGTTGCTTCAACTGATGACATCGCATGGATCCCTCCTCTTTTAGCAGGTGACTCAAAATGCGCTGATTGTCGCTGCTCTTGGGATGAAGATCCAACAATAAGTATCCGAAAGGGCATTCCGTCACTCTGCGATAAGTGTCTCGCACGTCTTGCCACCGTGTGGGAAAGGCCTGCAAGAGTAGATTGCGCATTCCCAATTGATCGCTTGTGTTCTTGGAACTCACGATGTAATGGGCATTGCGAGAGATGCTCTTGGCGAATTTGCCAGGTGGAAACATGTCTTGGCACAAGTACAACACGGTGATGTTTTGGTGATGAGAATGTTTGGTGAAAAGATCCAAGACGCGTTTGTCATTGCCTCTTTCTTCCATGAGATCGTCCAAGACCAGCAATCCTCCTTTTCTCCTGGGAAACCAGACGGGTAGCAGTTCGGAATCCGGAATCCCTTCGTGAAACTTGATACCGTGCTCTTTCTTGCGTTTGAACCCCTCTTGCCACGATCCGTATCAGTAGTAGATCCGTTGGGGCGGGGTCTTGATGAGATCTGAGTTCTCCATTAACAATTGAGTGGTGAAGAATGTTTTTCCACAACCCGAGGGGCCCACGATCATCATGCTGGACGGGGTGTGGAATCGGAATGCTTCATGTCGTGCCATGGTCAAAATGACCTCAAGAGCATGTTCTCCGGTTCTAAAATAAATAGAGGGACTGAGCGAGGAATCAAACCTCGCACCTTCGGGTTATGAGCCCAACGCACTGACCACTGTACCACCCAGTCCATCGTCCTCTTTGGAGGATGAAGATAAAAAAAATAAAAAGTTGACCCTGCAGGGAATTGAACCATGATCTCCCGAGTGACAGTCGAGGATACTAACCATTGTACTACGGAGTCATCACACGTGATTTTTAATTAACTTTTTTCCTAACATTACAACAATAAATGTCGCACGCCGCAGCGAGAGGCGCACGTGTCTTGCTCACACTCACACTTGGGATGCCAGTTGTTTTGTTGTTCGATCAATGTTTTCAACATCTGTCCTACTTTATGATCATTGTGCACGTAATCGTGCTTGTCGAATCGATTCAAGAACTCTTTCATGCTCTTGCCCTGCGAATGGTCAATCAAGAAAAATAACGCATAATCACCGCAACTTTGACTGTAAATGGATTGAAGACTCTGGCTGTTTTGGATCACGATCTTCCAATGACGATCCAACCACGACAGTAAAGGTCCCGTTGTCTGGTAAGTCTCCAAGGGTAAAGCGTAACTGTCCAGGACTTCGCACTCGTCCCCACACATCCACAGAGCAATCCAATGGCGACCCGGTTGACCCTGTCAATCCATGTTGATGATGTAAGCCACGGGTCTCTTGTCGTCGGGCGGTGGGTCTGGTAATCGATTGCAGTGTCTCGTCCCGTAGAAGTAGGGTCTCAGTGATGGTTGACTTTGGGCTAATTGATCCAATTGTACGTTGTTCAAAGCTACTTTTTCCATCTTCTTCTTCTTCTTCTTCTTCTTCAGACTTGGTACATGTCGTACTGCACTGTGTAGTTACTGCTGATCTCCATCAGATTTTCAAATTTGGCGTAGACGATGGCCCTCACGTTGGCACCCTGATCGGCAACAAAATCCAACACCAATCGTATTTCTCCGCTCAGCTTGGGGTTCAACACTGGACTGTTCAAACAACCGTTGGCAGCATTCTCAAATACGAACAGGGTGCAGTTGTGACCCTAGGCCCAATCTTGGGCTCTCACCATATTGCCTCGACTCTTTCAAAGACTTCCCGTGGCTTGGACAAACTGTCTGTATCCTCTCATGTTCTTGCTGTCATTGGTGTGGATCAATTCCAAGGGCACATAGGGATAGGTTTCACCTCTCACCATTTGATACTGGTCAGATTGTAATGCTTGAAGGGGAAAGGGTATTGTCCAGCATCACCATCGAAAGCCGTCAAACTGACCAATCCCACCACCACCATGTTGGGTAAGCGATTCTGGAAAGGACTGTTGATCTAGTAGTGACGGGTGTTCTGTTGGATGTTGTAGGTCCTGATCTCACTATTGACGGTGGGGTAGCTCACCACTTTCTTTCCACTGTCTATGACACCCATGAGTTCCCTGTAGACCAAGGGATTGAGTCTCACTTGGCAGAGATAGAGCTTAACTTTGATATCTTCAGGATTCAACCGAAAGGCCTTGGCACCTCGATATCGCACACTCCAGATATCCGGTGAATTGAAGTACATCTGAACACCAATCTGCACATTGGGGACCAACAGTTTGCTCGGGTGGAAGACTTCGATGTTGGGTGTGAAGCACAGGACTCGGGATTTTCCTCCGGCATGCTTGGCGTTTTCCAGGGCCAATGTTCTCACAACGTGTTGGTTTTCCAAACTCGAAGCAGTAAAATCGGCATGGGTTTGATCCAGTTGATTGGCTGTCAAGGCGTCCGGGAGATAGATGGCATTAAACCATCCTTGAGGTTTCAAGATGGTCTCACTGTCATCTCTGTTGTAATTCAACAAGGTTTCCAAGTAAGCCTTGTAGTGGTTCGTGTCGGTCTGTGGACTGATGAGCGTACCATTGAGTCGAACATTGATCTGCTTGAAGAGGGAGTGAGCGATGTTGTTCACCAGGTAGGTGTTCTCCGCGGCTGCAGTGTCGGCCCCAGTGGTTTTCTCCCATTTCCATTCCAATTCAAAGTAACTGCGAGAGAGATCCATGTAATCTTGTGGATTGATCTGGAAATCGATGGGGTTGATGCCCGTGGTGAAAGGATGGATGGGGACCATGCAATAACTCGAGATGCTGACATTGGTCAGGGGACCCGGGACAGACTCAACACGGGGTTCTTGACCGCCACCAAACCGGCCACGGGAACGATGTCTGTCATCGTCGTCTTCTTCTTTTTCTCTTCCGAGACAAAGCTGTCCTGACCCAATCATAGTTCAGGCATTTTGTGCATGAAGGGAGAAAGGTACCTCCCTTTTGTACTCTCCGTCTTCTCTCTCGTGTCAAGTCGCTGATGATGGGAGGAATGCGACGAACGCGTCTCGAATAGATGGGGTTCATGGTCCAAAGATGTCGTTGAGTTTCTTTTTGGCTCTCCTGTTGATATCTTCCAAGGCTTTGCGTTTGATCACTTGTTTGCCAGCGGTCTTAGCACCGCGAACACCTCCTTGGACGTTTATGGGTAACCCGAGTGGCGTACCTGTTTTTAAACTTTGCCAACCACCACTCGCCGACGAAGACACCAGATCTCGAAAGAATCCGTGTCCGATTTGTTCGTCGGGTCGAAACCGAGTCAAACTACCACCTCATGTCTTCTTGAAATGCAGTGTCACAATGGTGTTGCCTTCTCCAAACTTGACCAATTCACCTGTGGTCTCTGCCACTTGCGTCCCCACAATGTCAATGACATCATTACGTACCGGTATATATTGCATGTGAAGAGGTTCAAAGTACTGGGAACCTTGACCTTTGCGCAGCAGACTCACCTCCCGCAACAGATCCGTGACTTGATTTCCCACCACGCTGCTACCACCCATGTCGGAGTAGACAAACAACGAATGTGAACTCGCTCCCACCACTGATTCGTAGGCTTTGTTGATATTCAGGAATCGCCAGTTGCAAAAGACATCGAGTCTGACGAATCCACCCGAAACCATCCAAAATTTTTCGTTTATCATTGATCATGTCGGATGTTGTATCCGACAATTCGGGGATGGTGCTTTGATTGAATTCTTGCTGAATGTTAGGTCCTAATTGATATATTTTGATGTCCTCCCTATACCGGATCCACCCCATCATCTTGGCCAACTCCAGATTGATGATAAACCTGAGACGATCTCCAACGGCCATTGAAGTGATGGTATCATTGTTGTCTATCACCAGTTCGTCTTCTTCCCACTCAAACCGAATGTGAGTATTTTCACCACCGCTAGTGACATATTTGGCTCCTTCCTGAGGTCTACCGTGGTTGTAGATGCGACATTCGAAAAAGGCGATCATGGTCTTCATGAATCCAATACCATCCACATTGGAGAGCACTTGTCTGAGATCCACACAGTCAAAATTTGCTCGACTGAATGTATTCGATACACCCTTCTTTCCAATACGTATCCATCCACACTTGAACAGGACCATGCGATTCTGTTCTGAACAAGGTTGGTCACCAATCAACACAGCCACGCTCGTATCCGGAATGGCAATGCTGGCCAAAGCCACTTTCCATCCTGAGCCTTCCAATCGGATGGGATGCAGTAAACGAATCTTGAAATGATTGGATACATTGTTGGGAAACTCACTCTTGCTGCTGTGACTGGGTAAGGTGATGTAAAAGTCACTCATACTTGAAATGCAAGGTCACGGTCGTCACACCCGACACAAAATCCACCAGCGTTCCGTCGTTCTCGGCGACTTGCGTCTCGATAATGTCAATCACGTCGCTGCGCACCGGCATATATTGAACCATGTCGGGTACAAAATGTCTCTCCTCCATGGAGTAAGGGATCTCTCGCACCAGATCCGTGACTTGATTGCCCACGATCATACTATGCATGGCATTTGAGTACAAGTACAGGGGTCAATGATTGTGTCCAAACGCTCTCTCGTAAGCCCTGTCCAAATCCATAAAGACCACACAGGTCGGGAACTCTCCTCAAATTAGGACCCAGTACGCTTGTCCACTCTGCAAGGTTCCCATTTTCACCCAACCCATGACCTTCGCCAATTCCAAACCGATGGTGAACTTGGGATAGTGCAGAGAATCGTTGACCTGGATCGTCGTGCAGATCCGCGAATTGTCGAGGCTGGCTTCCCCGTCCTTGGCGTGGTTCATCACCGTGTACGTCCATTGGTTAGGATCTCCTTTCTTGTGATATCGTAGATCCGAGATAGTTTGGTCGTTCAAGGCCCATAGATATCAATCCCGTACGGCATTGAAAAAGTCCGTGCCAGTCTTGGGAGGGGATGGGAAATCGGTCTCCTTCACTTCCACTCTCTTGGGCGCATGGATTCCCGCCTGCGGATCCGCCAAATCTTCCCAATCCATACGAAAAAGGAACGGATTGTCCAACTTGATCCTTCGAGGGGCTTCGGGCAAAAACACGCTGGTGACGCCCACTCTCCATCCCGGTTCCTTGAACTGTAACGGGTAAGGCATACGGTTCTTGAAGTGGTGGGGTGTATTGGCCGGGAATTCCAACGTGCTTGCATGACTCAACAATTGCACGTAAAAGTCTTTCATGATTGCAATGCGCGTTTCTCAACCCAAGTGTGGTACTTGTCTGGCCAACCTTTCCAACGCACCAACACTTTATCCCCTTTGCGTTTGACGATTTTTTCCACCCTGAAGAGATCATCGTCCTTCACCGTGACTTTTTGCAGACCCTCTGCGTAAAAGGTTCCCTCCACGGGCGTTCTGTCCCACTCCTTGATCTTGTAGGTGGACACGATGCCTGTCACGACTCGACTCACCACAAACACTTCTTCCGTCCAACTGGGTAAATACCCCTTTTTGAACATTCAGTACTTTTTGTTCAATCGCACGCGATCGTCCACTTTCAGTTTGGGTGGAGTCCGTTTGCCTTGCAGTCGTTGGGCATACAGATTCTTCCACACTTGTTCCTCGTTCTGTTTCGTCACCTTGACGGGCGCCATCTTGATACTCCGATGGTACGAGTGATTGTACCCCATGACCAAGTCTTTCAATGCTGGTAAATAACTCAACGTGTTCTTCACGGTGAAATAACGATACATGCGTTGTTTTCAACGCGCCGTCACATCCTTCCCGGTCTTGGACTTGACGGGTTCCACCCACGCGTACTTGGACAACACGTCCACCACTGTCAACAAATAACGATACCCTCGATTGGATTTGGCAATGTTTCCCACCTCGATGAGATCCGCCACCCACTGATCGTCCATGCCAAACACCAACACGGGGAGGGTACGAAAACCCCGTCTCGTCGGTTTGTGAAGCGTGTAGCCCAAATCGGCTTCCAACTTTTCGCGGACTTTGCCCACCGATAACTTATGCGACTTGGCAAATCGTTCCACGCCTCCCAGACTCCCTGCCACGATAGGATCTCGGTACCAAGACAAGACCTTGGCATAACGATCCACCTTCTTCTTCTTTCTCTTCATGATAGACTCAAATGCACCAGGCAATCCCGGAAGAGGTCGGGATGATTTTTACAAATGAGTGCATACCATCCAAATGAAAAGGGTTGCTTCTTCAACCACAATATAAACACCACGAAACGCCCCACATTTTCTTCCACGTGCGTGGCCAAAAATACCGCACACGGGTCATCACTCAAAAAGGTGGGAATGGGAGTCGAACTGTATTTATCGTACACACTCTCGCAACGCGCGCACAGAGCGTTCCATTCAGTCAAGTCAGACATGATTCCAAAAATGACTTTTATTGATCAATACATTGCACTTTTAATCAGAATCGGGCCCCCCATATTCGATGGGAGTTTCCCTTACATCAGACTCCTCGTACAATTCGTCAAAAATGTACAACTTATAATATTTACATTCTTTCTGACAACACCCATCCCCGTGCATTTTCCACTTCAAAGCTAGACTACAATCGTCCTGGGCGTAAAACGCCACTCATGTTTTCCTTCCAATCACTGCAAATTTCACGCTCGTTGGCTTTGAGAGCATCGAAGAAGAACCGATCTTTCCAGTCCGAGACCTCCTGTCTGAGTCGAAGCGCCAGATCCACCATGTGTTCACACACATCTCGGTACGTCCTGGCACGGCCCAAATTCACGGGACGTTTCAGACGGAAACTCGATCTCTCGACCAAGTCAGGCACATACGTAGCAGGGGCCACCAATCTCCGGATCTCTTGACACATCATGAACATCAACAACTCGGTGCTCAACAGACAATCACCATCTTCCAAGGTCTCGGGAGGACACAACATCTGTTGAAACAAGATCTTGTCCAACTCCTTGATGTAACTCACCAAGCACCACTCGTGAGTGAACAGGTAGGCATACTGTCGAGCTTTCAACAAATGAAGAATCTGTCGTTCCCACTCGGGACATTTCCCCAACAATTCGTGCACCGTCCATTCCCGCTCCGGTCGCTCATAGTACAAGAGGTCAAACAAGAACAGTACCCTGGGTCCCTCAAGATCATCCAAGGGCGTGACCTTCCATCCACAAGCAGACTCAATCAAACTACTAATCTCGTTACTGTTACTGTACAACACTCTTCATCGTCGTGGTCATCGCAAATACAACAAAAAAATGATTTACAAAGATACTTATATACACATGCATGTCCCTATTCTGATTGGTGTATACGACATGTCCTTACAAGGGCATACAAAGTCACCATTGGTCAGGAGAAAAAAGGGTACGTGCAACATCACGTGCATCCCATGCCTGAATCCACTCCTGGATCACTCGGCACCCAAAGTTGATTGTTCATCTCTTTCATAAACACATCCACCGTCGCTTTCTCGTTTTCTTTCTCCCTATACACTTTCCAACCAGCTCGATAGGCATCTGCCAATCGACTCACATCAGAGGGATTGTTTTCGTGCTCTTTACCAAACTCAAAGACAGCTTTGGCCAGGACTGCTCTGTACCTGTTCATTTTCAAACCAAGCGCAGACACTTCTTCCATCAAGATGGTATCAATGATTCGCTGCAACAGCAAATACAAGAAATTGGGTTTTTCCTCCTCATTCTTCTCAGCTTCGTTCTGAGGCACTTCCATCTCTTCACCACCAATCATCACCCAAAAAAAGTGTGTGTACGCATGAACTCGCACGTTCACCTTTATACCATCCTTCCTACCCTTATTTGGTCATAAACACACCTCATTGGTCAGAATCATCCTTACCTTATTTGGTCAAACTCGCACCTCAGTGGTCAGGTTTTATGCGTGATCGAAAAAGTACTGCTCACGGGATACCCAACCTTCATAAAGCGCAACACTCACCGTGTCGTCACTCATTTTTTCTTTCCTCCATCACCATGAATGAGTGCAGTGTCAAAGAACAAGAATCTCCCACACGGTCCATGTTACCGAAAGGTCAATTAGGGCAAATGGTGGACCAACCAACCGACACGCCCCCAAGAAAAGAAAAA
>CM042750.1:19274860-19282360 GCA_022496165.2 Catalaphyllia jardinei | reverse complement strand
ATGCAAAGAAGATTGTCATTCACACCATGTACCTATTAGCTATGTAATTCAGCAACCATTCCATGTTAACGCTTTTATCGAACTGATCGAAACGTCTTTTGTTCAGACGTTTTGTTTTCAAAGGCAAAATAGCTTTTGACCCATAATTTCTACCCAGGAAAAGAATTTTTATCTAAGGGGCGTATACTAACAACATATAAGCTACCTCTAACTGACAATATATGAACATTTTCTCAAGAAAAAGAGGTAGAAGAAAACGAAATAAAGATGTTAAAATAGCACCTTTCATAACAGTTAACGACATGTCTTTTCTTTACCTGGTGATGTTTTGTTAGCAACTAACAAGAGCGTGTTATTTGTGTCTACGTGGTGAGGTAGTGCAAAAAATACCTTCATCCACACCATGCACCTATTATTGAGCTATATAATACAGCAACCATTCATGCTAATGCTTTAATCGAACTGGCCAGAATAACGACTTTAGTTTAGAATTTTTTTTTCAAAGAGAAAGAACCTTTTTGGCTATCATAGATATCTTTTTAGCTATCATGAAAACAGAGGGAATGAACTTTTATCTAAGCAGCTTAGCGCAACTCTATCCCTAACCCTAATTAGGTTCCCGTGGCGTAGATTTGCCCCCCTCAAAACCCAACTTCTTTAAGTCCCGTTTTCTCTCTTGCATTTTGATGAAGCCACTTGAAACTTGGCATGACATATCACTAGGCCATACACTATATGTGGTATAAATTTGGTGTTTTTTTTGAGAAATTCCTTGTTAGTTATGATTGATTGAAAAATTGGTGGGGGGCAATGTGTCACCAGTGGGAGAATCGGCGGAAAAAAGTCAAAAAATGCCCAATTTTTGGCTGCGGGCCTTAGATTCAGATTAAAGAGGCTCCATGCATTTACCCTAGGCGAACCCTCCGGGGTGATCTAAGATTTTTCAACTTTTAAAAAAAGTCGGGTAGGGGTATATATTCTGCACAAGATTTGCAATCTAGAGAAAATTTCAGATTACCAGAAAACTTCATTTTCATCTTCTAGGGGGTCTAGAAGCTCTAAATCTAGGGTTCCCTCAATGAAACTTTACACACTTATAGACTAGCTCTAGGCAAGTATTTCTACCAAGTTTCAGCTTAATCGGATTAATAATAAATTAATTATGAATTTTGTTTTACCTATGGGTCTTGGAATTTTTCAGGGGGGCGAACGGAAAAAACTTTAGCAATGTTTGTAAGGAAGGGATTTTAAGCATTTTATATTATTTTTTTTTATTGTATTCTACTCTTCGAGACCTTTAATGTGGTGTATTCAGATTGCCTGAAGCTTTAAACGCCTTGGAGACAAGGGCGTTCAAAAGTTGGATTTGGGGGGGAATGTAACACTTTTTGGCAAAATGAGCTCCTTTCGGAAAAAAAATTATAGAAAATCCAGTTTTTTATATATTTTTTTCAAACTTCGGCAGTTTGGAGATGAGGTAATGGGCTAACTTTTGTAGAAGTAACTCTTTGAAAAATTAAAAATTGCTGGAGATATCAAATAACAAATATGCTCAATGACGGCAAAATTTTCTATGTGTGTATGCAACTTTATCAAATTGAAAAAAAACGTTAGTTTCAATGAAACAACTTGAAAATTACACACATAGTAGTACCATAGTTGATCTTTATGTTTGCTTAATTGTGCAGGATATGGTCTATTGGGGATATTTTTATAAATTTTTTTTGGGACAAGTAGAACAGTATGCATTGTGCACCTATATTAGGTGATTTTTTTTCATAGAACTCGTCAAGCAAGCCCAAAATAATGTCATAACAGTAAAGAAAACATGCCACGTCCTTATTGGTGAAAAGATTTTTTTTTACTCTTTGCAGTGAGCTGTTGTGAAGGAAGATATGACAGCAGTGAAACAGATTTGTTATAGTCTCTTTAGTCTGGCCTCTCCCCATCAAACCTGTAAAGGTCTCAGGTTCATTAAGGCACACAAGCCTCTCAACCACGACAAGGTAGGACTACTGTGAGAGGGACACAAAACAACACAACACCCTTAACTGTCATCGAGCAATTCACCTGACATTAATAGGTATTCAGGAACCACTCTCGGATCAGGGGGACAAACATATACATTACATTACATGACACAAAACAGCACAACACCCTACACTGTTATCGAGCGATTCACCTGACCTTTCTTAATAGCTATTCAGGAACCGCCCTCGCATCAGGGGACAAACATATACATTACATTACATGACATAAAAGCATTTTTTTGTAACGACAACCAAATAGCCAAGGAGTATTCGTGGGGCAATCCCGAGGGGTTGGTTACCCCAGCTCATGTTTTTTTCCCTGACAAATATCCAAGACTTTTCATGCCGTTAATTTTTCTCTTTTTTTGTTTTGTTTTTCTCATTTTTTTTTCACACAGATTTGCATTCAAAAGTTCATGTTTGGCTCATATGTTTGCGACGTCTTTTCCTGAAAATATTTTTGATCTTGTCATAGGTCCTTCGCCACCCTTCTCGATGCAAGATGTGATACAGATCGCTGTCATTGTTGAAGAGTGTTCGTAAGGCGACTGTACTTGGGAGAGCATCATACCTCTTCAGTCTTGTCTCCATGAGTTGGGTGTCGGCCTCTGCCCAGCTTTTTTGTCTTCCACTTGACCTTGTTGACGGATCATCAAATTCATCAAGCCAACTATCTACTTTGGAAGTGCTTGGTTGTGGCACGTCACGAGGAACCGCGATTGGCTCTTTGCTAATTACGTAGTTGATATGATTTACAACTTGCTTCACCCTACTTTTCGTGAAGGATAAACTTGACAGAATGCTGGTGGTGCAGCATTTTTTCTGGACTTGCTCCAAGTTAACCTTTTGGCCGCTCTTGATTTCAGTAGCAAAGACCTTGAGGATTGCCTCCTTCTGCTTTTCACTTAATGATTTGGCTGGTGTAGGTGGTATTGCCACACTTGATACTAGAGAAACGGAACATGAAGATTGCACTGACAACCCAGATGGGCCTGGTGCTGCAGAGTCGTCAGGTTTTTTGGCTGAGCTAGAATCACGGACAGCAACATCTTCATGCGTGCTGGTGGCAACGTCGTCATGCTTGTGACTGGTGTTATCACTTTCTTGTGTGCTATTGGTCTCAGCTTTTTCTTCTGTCACGGGAGGATCACTTTCCGTTGAAGTTACTCTTGCGATAACTTTAGCGGCTTTTGCACCCACCTTGGTCAAGTCGGAACGGACACGATCTATCTGCCGTTACCTTTGAATGCGCCATTACCCGTCTTACTAACTCTGCCTCTTCTGGGGTTGCGTTCTCTTTGGCTTTGGTCGAGACTAGTTTGCACATGTCAACATGAGCGAGACGGTCACCCAATCGAATGCCCGCTTTTGAAAGAAAGTGAAAGAAAGTGTTTTAGACACTTTCAAAATTTTGACAAAAATGCCTGTACAAAAAATTCAAAAACGCTGACTTCGCATTTTTTGTAGGACATTCTAAATAGTCCACCATATAAAGGCCACACTGGCAAGTGTTCTGTGCAAAAATGCTGCGATTCGCCCATAATTTAACAAATCTAAAGGGGAAAACCCTCTGAATAAATTATGCAAATGAACTCGGGGGCAATGTAACATCAGAAGGAGGGCAATGTAACATACAGGGGGCTATGTATCACCAAAAATGAGGGCAATGTAGCACCGTGGGGAATGTAACACCTAAAAGGGGGGCAATGTCACACTAGAGAGGGCAATGAAACACATCCAAGTGGGCAATGTAACATAGGAATCTAACCCTAGCCGTAACCCTAAACCCTAGCCCTAACGCAGGAATACACAAGAAAACTGTTTTGGTCCATCTTTATTGTAATGGCCGCTCTCCCGACTTTTGGACGCGATTTTGACTTTCAATAAGGGTTCATTGATTAGGACTAGCTCTTACCGTCAATCTGTGCTTTGCCCACTGACAGGTTGGCTTTTTTGAATTAAAGCCTTTTAGCAGTTTTCCTTATCCAAACAAGGCATTTAACATCATTACAAAGTTATGGGGAAGGGACCAAGAAAAGAGCAGGTAGATGTGATGAATCGATAAATGGGGAATTCTTATAGAGTTAGAGCGCATTTTTTTCACAGCCCTGAAAGAAGAATGGTTGGTACAGGAATTCTCAGAACACATTTTGTTAATTCTGCCCCTGGGAGCATAATGGATGTAATGGCATTCTGCACATTTCGAATTATGAATGAAGAATAAAAAACCCACACCTTTTCACATTCTGGCCATTCTCATTCCAAAATTGTGCATAACAAAACATGCCCTTAATCGTAGTCTCACCAGAGTAGAGAGAGAAGAGAAATTATGTTTTGCAGGGTAACCCAGTTCAAAATATGAGCGTCTATATGCCATTCGAAGAAAATAAGTGATCAATTGCTTTTTTAATAGAATTTTTTATTTCATATTCGCAAAGTTGGTCTCTTTTTTGTGTGTAGCTTCATAACTATTGCCTCAATTGTGTTTTAAATTCTTTCAGTAAACAAAGTTTTTAATTGGTCTCTACCATCAGCCCAACCATAAAGGTGAGGTTAACAAAACTGTATATGTTAAGTGAAGTATTTATGAAATAATTCATATTTGTACTGTGGTTGTAGAGGAAAGTGAAGAGTGATCATTGCAGTAAATTTTCCAATTTAAGCAATTGGAAAGAAGAAGCCTGAAAAAAATCAGGGCTTCAACGGGGTTCAAACCCATGACCTCGCGATACCGGTGCGATGCTCTACCAACTGAGCTATGAAGCCACACATTGGGAGCAAGGTCAATTTGTTGAGTTCATATTTTCCCGTGCAGTGAAGTGATGTGAAGTATTTATGAAATAATTCATATTTGTACTGCGGTTGTAGAGGAAAGTGAAGAGTGATCATCGCAGTAAATTTTTTTTCAGGCTTCTTCTTTCCAATTGCTTAAATTGGAAAATTTACTGTAATGATCACTCTTCACTTTCCTGTATATGTTAAACTGCCCGAAAGTTCCCTACAAGGGGTTTTGCATTTCTAGTATAGTTGTAAAAAAAGTGTAGTATTGAAAAATTATCTGTTTCAAGCACTTGATAGATCTGTTTTGGTCATGTTGCAGATTTAATTGTTGGAAATAGATTGCAATATTTCTTCTGCTGTCATCCTCAAAACCTCTTTCGTGATGGTTAGGACCCACACCAGGTCCTGAAAACATAAAAGGATGAATGGTTTAATTGTCATTTATTTAAAGACATGTCTAGTTTCTGATTGGTTAAAAACTTTGAATACTTAACAATTATCCTGCGAAATCGCACGGAATATTTGAAAGATAATAAAGAGAATAGCTGCCACTTGGTGTGAAAATATTTAGTAAATAAACCCCTTCAGGCAGCTGGTATATTGGAGGAGAATGTCCAAAGCTAAAAGATTGTCCAGTTGGCGGAGAAGTGAAGCTTCCAGGGTAACTGTGATATTTCAGGGTTCGTACCCTTTTTCAGAAACAAATTTCCAGGACTCAGATTGATATTTGAAGGACTCTAAAATTCACATTTACATTTCGAAGATCTCGATGTTAATTCTCCCAACTGCCTTCCATACACTTCATATTTTTTAGTTGAGTTTAACAGATTTCCAGAACTTTCCAGGACCAGTGGCCTTTTTCCAGGACTTTCCAGTCCTGGAAAATTCCAGGACTTTCCAGGTTTTCCAGGACCCGTACGAACCCTTTATTTTGAGGACAATCTTTTAGCCAAGGGAGTTATCTTCCAATATACCAGCAAGCCAGAAAGGGGTCTGTTTATTTTATAACCCTTCAATTAATTTCTTTGACCCGCTTCATCACGGTACAATTGCCAGCAGAACAAAGAACAATTTGTATGACATTAAGTCCTGGTTTCATATATTTAGTGGCTTGCTTGGCTTGGTAGTAGATAAAAGAAGAAGGGCTAGCTGTCTGAAGATCAATGGCAAGTTGTCTGGGGCTAATTGTCCCCAGCTCCCAGAGGAAAATTTAGGCCTAAGGGATTCAGATATTTCCAGCATATTTTGACAAATGGCTTCTAGTGGAATACATCATTCAAGTGGAAAACCACTGAACTGAATTATTGCTAGCATAGAATGATAGAACTGAGTATTCTGTCAAGAAAATAGAGAGGAAAAGCTGGAAAACAACCAAAAAAGGCTTTAATTTTTTATAAAATCCCAAAATTTTCTAAATATCTCTGACACGTCTAAATAACTCAAAAAAATATCCGGATATTTGTGTCAAGACCTAAGTTTTTGCTTATAGCTATGCTGAGCTTATAGCTAAGCTTAGTAAGAAACCAAATCGAACGAGTGTTGTTCGATTGAATTTTGCCTTTTTGGTTCGATTTTGTTTGATTGGATACGCCGGAACTTTACTTAACCTATATTATCTTATCTTATCTTATCTTATCTTATCTCTGGGATGGAAATTATTTCGATTTCCTTATTTTGAGCCCTCCTTTCCTGAACGATTGCTGACAGTGGTGGAAGTCTGAACATGATCAAGGAGCGCCATCCGCAATTCGTGGAAAGCTTTATCGCTGACGAGCCCCTCGTCTTTGGCTGCTAAAATCCTCTGCACAACCTCTCGAGTGTAGCCATCGTCCTCACTATCAAGTTGATCGATAGAGAGTGGGATTACTAGTTCTCGGCCACTGACGTCAGATTTAATCTATGTGGAAGATGAAACGATATAAAAGACTTATAAACTTATGTATAACAAAATTACAGGGTCTGAAATTGCGACCAGTAGGTCGCCAAGGCGAGTAAAAGTGGAATGCTGGCGAGCAAAATCTCAAAAAGTTCCAGATTTCCTGTCGAAGCTTTTGATCATCCGTGGAAAAAAAACAATTTAGGTCATAAATGAACTCCAAAACGGGCCCGCGAACTCAGCTGCCGCCATCTTGAAAACGGAGTAGACCCTGGAAACGAGGTTGAACTTTAATTGCTCTTCACTTCAAAAATCCTTTTTTCCAGTCAGGCGAAGAAAAAAGCTTAAGTGTCTGGGAATTCGTTGAAAGTTTAGATTTGGTGTTGCTATAATATTTCAGTGCACTAAATCCTGGTGACAAAGATGTTTACTTACTTGTGACTTAACTGTTTCCAAAAAAGGTTCATCCAGTTGATTATCAATCGATTGATGCCGATAACAGCAAAAGTCATAAAAGCAATGGATAAAAATGGGATTGTGTGAACTTGGGTTACTTAACAGATTTTGAGTTACTACATACCTCAACTGGTTTAAATTCTGCTGGTAAAATCTCTGCGGCATTTTGGAAATATTTCTTTAGTTTCTTCCTCTTTAAAGAGCGCGCAGACTTCTCAACGTCCCAGTAGCTTTTGCCGCTAACATTGAATAGTGTTTTTGACAGGATTCACCGCCAAACGGCTTCAAGGAACTTCAAGGAACTCTAAGAAGCTGCAGTTCCTGGGTGAGCTGAAAAACTTCAGCCCTCTTTTGCGC
>CM042750.1:19264860-19267360 GCA_022496165.2 Catalaphyllia jardinei | reverse complement strand
TTCCTTTGCTGGTAAATTTTCCGTTTCATGAGCAGCGTGTTAGCTTAAGGCTTCCTCTTTCTGTGTTGTCAGAATTTATCATTTCATGGAATGAGCAGTTCTGTACTGGCCAAAAAAATACTTTCACCTAGAAACATTTTATAAATCAGTGACTTAGCCGATTTGCAAAACATTTAACGTCTTTCTCTAGGCACTAATCATTGACTTGATTTAGGTATCGATTCATGCAATAGATTCTAACGTATCCTGACCTTAACTCTAACCTAATCCGAAGCGCAAACCTTGACCCGTAACCCTGAGCCCAAACGCTAAGCCTAACCTTGTTCTGTAAGCTTAACCTTCAATGCTAACCCTAGTTTCAAGCGGTAACCCTAAACCTAACTCTAATAAGACTGGGAACTCTTAACCCTAAGGGTTAAAGTCAGCTGCAAAGTTTGGACCTGTTTTGGCCTTGTTCGATTTTAGCAAAACATCTAGGGGACGTTCTTGCACGTGGCTTTTCAATTGAGCTTACATGTTGTGAAATGAACTTCTCGCTGTTCTCTAAGTGAAATCAAAGTCCTTGCAGTGGCATGATAATGTGAAATCAAAATTCTAACTGTCAGTAAATGACCTGATATCAAGAGTGTCTAGCTTGCACATTGCGTGAAGTAAACCTTTGGCTGTAATTTGAGTGAAATTAACATCTTTGTGGTCACACGTTAACCTGAAATCAAAGTTTTAACGGTTTTTACCAGTAATCAACATTTTTGAAGGTTACACGTTGCGAAAGATCAATATTTTGCTGGATTTTAAGTGGAATTAGCATCTTTGCGGTCACGTGCGAAACGAGGAAGTCACTGAAGCGTGGCATCTCCTGCCAGTTGAATGGCTTGGTGCAAGACGGTTGTAAGTGACTTTTTCGGGTAAAAATTTTTTTCCTTCAAAAGTGCCTGAATGTTTGCATGTGCTTTTCAATAAAGCAGAAAAACATTCTCCTGTATCTTTTTTTGGCTAAAATGCTCTACTTTTTCCACTTTGTTGCATTCTTTGTGCATGCTTCGATATTTTGACTTCGTTTTTCTCAGAAGCAAAGTGCAAACCACCCAAAAAAATTACTTGGGAATCTTTTACTACTTAATTGAAAAGCACATGCATAAATTCAGGTACTTTTGAAGGAAAAAAAATTTTACCCGAAAAAGTCACTTACGACCGTCTTGAACAAAGCCATTCAATTGTTTTTTTTTTCTTTCTGACGGCTTCAGAGATGACCTCATTTGTGAGGTAAACTCGAAACATTACTTCAGTTTAATGGCAGATGGAATGGCTGACTTTGGAGGTACTGAAAATGAAACAGTGGTATGCCGCCTGGTGAGGGATGGAGTTCCTATAAACTGCATATTGGGACATAAGGCAGTTACACATGCTCATGCTGAGGGCAAGTTCATTATAAAAACATTTATTCAATTAAGTAGCCGGTGGGCACAATAAAATATATACCTGATATCGAATGGACCAGCTGTGAGTTTTATATAACACATCTTCTGTTTGCTACACATTCAACTTTCTAGCTGCACCTGAAAAATTTAACTAAACCTTTGTCTTGCAAAATAAGCTATATAGCAAGGCAACAATAAGTTTAAAGTGTCGAAGCAAATTGAATAAAAGAAACTGACTAGTACAACATTGCAAGGAGGTGGGGTGGCATGATGAGGTACAAGAATGTCTATCACGCTTAAAAAACACCGAGCTAGCTATGATACAAGTTTTTAAAATACATTACACACCCCTTGATTAAACAGTGCACGCATATGGATCAAAGCACTTCACTTCTTAGTTCCTTGAATAGTGAATGCAGTCCATGTTACGTTCTAATTCGCTGTGCTCAAATGAACATAAATTATTTTTTCCTTAAATACTATAGAAATACAACACCAAAGGAATCATGGTTGGATGCTCAGGCAATCCAAGTGGACGTTTGTTAATACATTTGACGAAAGAAATATTACAATTAATGTCCCATAACTGCTACAATCCCAAATTATCGGTTATTAATGAACGCTTAGGTACGTCTTCAAGGACATACATGTGTTTAGCACAGTCGGACTTCCAGCGACCGTGTAATTTAAGTAAACGTTCCGATAAACTGGAGCTGTTACTAATAACGGATGTAGCCCCTCCCGATCTTAAACTATGCAGGCCATACAACTTGTGATCTAAGCCAATATCCTTAGGACAATTCTTAAATACAGTAAACACCCGCATATAAGAACACTGATTTTGGAGGTCAGGCTGATCAGGTTCTTATATATCGGGTGCTTAGTGAAAAATCAGCCTGAAGGTGTTCTTAAATTGTTCTTAAAAATTGGTGGTGGAAATCAGAACTGTAACAAATATACAAAAAAAAGCCTGAGATTAAATTAGCATATTTAATGTAAAAGAAAATTAATAAATATCATGACAAAAAAGAAATCAGCCTTATTTGTAGTTAACAAGTGAACAGAACAAGAAAATACGCATC
>CM042750.1:19233018-19250518 GCA_022496165.2 Catalaphyllia jardinei | reverse complement strand
TGGAAAAGGGCTGGGGTAGAAAAGGAAGATGGCAAGCAGGCGTGTAAGGTTTAGGACGTATTTGCTGGTGGTTGTAGCGCTGTTTGCGGCCGCCTGGTGGCTGAGGGACATCCTAAAGTCTGAATGCCTGTAAGTCCAAAGCATCCCTTGAAGAACTGAGAGCTGCTCTGCTCTGGTCAGTGCTTGATAGCGCTGTTTAGGTGCTCGAGGTAAAGGTCGGCAGTGGCAGGCAGATGGATCCAGGTGCAGCGTTCTGTCCCCGGGTGGCAGTTGGCCATAAGGTTGCTGCTCGGGGAAAATCTGTCATCATGAATAATGGATGAGCTGCCGTGAAGTCAACAGTGGAAACAAAATGGCAGGTCTGCTGCGTCAAGTGAAATGAACTTTGCTTCAAAACTTGCGTTGAATTGTTATGCCTTTGACTGCACTTTGTGCATTACTTTTATTAAAAAAACCTAGTCTTTCCCATACATTATAACAAAAACCAACCGAAAAAAGCCTAACGGCACAGTTATTTATGCTAAACTGAGAGATTGTAAGCTAACTGCCATGCTCTTTATGCTAGCCAGAGCGCAGGAGCTAATGAACCCAAAACACTAACCTGAAACCCTAACCTACCGATAAACCCTAACCTACAACCCTAAAATACCGTGAAAACCTTTCTAATAATATGGACATGTCACTGTTAAGCCCGACTGAGATCTCTAGCGGTTACAGTGAACTCTCAGCCTTAAAGTGTGTGAAAATCAGTTTAAGGATAGAAGAAATCCCTAGCATCTTTATAGGTCTAGACGTAAAACCCTCAATCCGGTCAGCAAACCCTGATTAAAAAACCTGGCAACTTTTCGTGAACCCTAAACATGAATGCGTCAGCCCTATGGTAAGACCCACTTTTATCAATAAAAGATAATCCTAAAACCCTCAATACAAAATAGTAAATCTCATCTAGAAAAAAACCGTGAAATCCCGACTCAAATGCTAATGGTTGCAGTGAACAATGAACACTGAACATTAAAGAGCACAAAAATGAGTTTTAACAATGAAAGACATGCTTACCAGAAGGTGACAAAAGAAGACCCTTACATCACCAGTAGATCTTTGATGCTGCACGGTCGTCAAGTCTCAAAAACATCCACAGTTGAAAATCACCAATAGATTCTAGAAAGAAAGAAAGAAAAAAAAATCAACAAAAGTTTAAAGAATGAAGACAATGAGTACAAGCGGGTTGTTTCAGGAAGGAATCGTCTGCTATGCAGGCTACTTTTAGATGCCTGTGTAATAGTTGAACAAGTACAAATAATCCTTTCATGGAACGGAATGAAGAAAGTAAAGAGGTACTCACATTTACATGAGAATCTTTGATGCTGTGCAGAAGGAAGGAATCCATGTACAGCAGAGTTTGTAATCAGCGACCAATTCTACAAAACAGAGATGAGGAAATAAGGTGCAATTCTCTCACAGACCAAAGACAACAGAAAACCATCGGAAACGAAAAATAGTCGTTACTTACAATGTTTCCAATCAAACAGGACGACGGCCTAATCAACGGGCCGGCATCAATCGACATTCAATGGCTTGAAAATCCTATGAAAACAAACTCAGTTGAAAAGAAGGGTGATAGTCGCACATTGCTGCTCAAAATGGCAATGGAACACGAGGAAAAAAAACATTTGTACTTGCCAAAACAAACTGACATGTCCAGCAAGTGACAATGTAGCTCCTTCTTAAATCACTGAAAGAGAAACAGGAAAAAAGAACAAAAACCAAAGGTGTTTCTTGTAATGCTAAGGAAAACTAACGATTCTGTGTCCTGGTAAGAGTTTTAGATCACAACATTCTCTGGCAACGCTCCCGAGATGATGTGTGGCAAAAGCGACACGCAGACCGCTTTCGTGAATTTCAAGACGTGCCATTTGGCGAACTAAGTAAGCAGAACCGCCTTGTGATTGAAGTGATCTGACATTAAGCGTCCTGCTATGCACACATACAGGGCTAATTAACACATGGCTGGTATAGTATATAGCAGCGAGCAGTAAGTCAAAAGATGCGGCCGACAAAAGTAAAATGAACCGGCCACGCTTTTGTACATCTTCCGCTCACAGCTGGTAAGAAGGCGTTTTCATAGACAAAGTGATGACACCGAGTCTGTACACCTTTTTTCCCAGCCGATAACGACTTGTTACAGGCCAACCCTGCCTTTTTTCAACCACCCAGCCACCAGCAGTGCACGTAATACTGAATAAGGGCTACTTATCAACCTTACCAAGTGGTGAGTTAAGACATCTGTGCACATCAATTGACGGAAACCATTCCACCTTAATAGCCGAAGTCCTGTTCAAATCAAAACAGACAAGAACAGGCTTCAAACTTTGCAGGAGATTCCAGCCTAGCAGAACTTAACTGGTGAACTAAATGCAACTAACATAAAATATTATGAAATAAATTTGTTCTGTAAAACATCTCTCTTTGTCTAGTATCTGAGTTACTCGCTCGCTCGTTAGTTTTTTCTGATGGTTTGTGGACGGCACGTAAGCCAATTCAATGATTCAGTTGCGTAAACAAACCAGCTTGGGAGCCAATATACCTCGGGGGAAAATAAATAAATAAATAAGTTATTTGCTCATTTCAGAGAAAAGAAGCACTTGTTTCAATCTATGTCGAGCTCAGCCTTGGGACCCGCGCTCGTTTGAGCAGGCTAATCATGCCAAAATCCTGCGCAATGAGGATGCCCAATGCAATACTAAGGAATCACCTTAATGTGCGCCCATTAAGCCAGTGCTATCTATGATAGGCACAGTAGCAACCTAGCACTCTATCAACTCAGCCATAAAAAGCGCACCAGTTAGGCCGGCTTTTACAGTAATTTTCTCCGCTGAAATGGAGGCCGGTTTTACCTCGGAAAATTCCCATCAGGCAATTCCATCCCTAGGCCTTTAACTGGCTCAGATGGGGTTTCTGCTGATTCACTGCCCCCCTTCTTCTAGCCTAACTTGAAATCAGAGGACCTTCAGCTTACCAAGCAGTGAGGTAAGGCATCTGTGCACATCAATTGACGGAAATCATCTCACCTTGGCCAAAATCCTGTTTAAATCAAAACAGTCAAGAATAGGCTTCAAACTTTGCAGGAGATTCCACCCCGGGAAAACAACCCAGGAAAACTTAACTGGTGAACTAGACGAAACTAACATTAAGTATTTCCAAGTAAATTTGACAAGAATAGCTTCAATGATAGCACTGATCAATATGAGAATTAAGCTCATTCCCCTGTTTTGCATTGCACATCCTTACTGTGCATCACTTAATTTAAGACTGATCTGATTTCTATGTTTGAACATTGAATAAATAAGGAAACGTAGCAGCTGCCCTGTACTCTTCTCTAGTTTGATAGCTCTTGCAAGCAATTTGGTTCCAATAGTTTAACCAGGATTCAGCTGTGGCTCAAAATCATACTTAAAAGGTTTATTTCTGTCCAACACAAATATTGACTGTGGTTTGAGGCGTGTTTTTAAGAGCTTGGACTCACAAAGAGCCTACAATAACTTGCCTATACACAGATATACCTCATGAGCAGGGGAGAGAAATAGTATGCAAAGCATACAGCTCTTACTATGAAGGGGAATCCCCTATCCCAACACAATACCTAAAAAAAGTGTTTCAGCTGTATTTCAAGAAAATTCATTCCAGTTCACTGGAAAAAAGGTACCTCCACACACAGGGAACAGCTTTGGGTACTAAAATGGCAGTCTCTTTTGCCAACATCTTTATGGCAAAGGGAGAATCACAGATTTAAAAGTGATGGTATGACGAAAACCGCATCCTTATTGAAGCCATATTAAAACAAACAAGTAGTCTGTATGAGAAGAAAAATGCTGTTTACTTTTTTCAAATATCTCTCTTTTCGTTCCAGAGATATTCAAGTTTTTAAAATATGCAAATTAGCCAAGTGATGACGTCATATACTCAACCAAATATTGAACCATTTTTTAACAAAAATGTTTTCATTTTTGCAGCCCTGATTTTTTTCAGGCTTCTTTCCAAGTGCTTAATTTGGTGACACCCCTAAAAATGGCCATTTTTGACATGTTTTGGTAAAAAATGACTAGCCCATATTATATTCAACCAATTTTGTTATTCTATATGTCATTTTAAAGCTAAATAAATGGACATTAAGACTATGGTTTCAGTTTCTTTGAATCTCCTTTAATTAATTAATTAATGCTAATTTATGCTAATTAAAATGTCACACAATACACATTTTTTAGGAGAAAATTTTTAGTAACATCTGCTCTTTACATAGCATTGAAAACTGAAACAAGAAAAGTTGTTTGCCATTAAATACTCTATATTTCCTGAAAAGTTAATTGAAATTCAATGAAAATTCACAAAGTTATGCCTATTTCTTTTAAGTGCCCTCAAAAGCCCCGATTTTGCTTTCACTACACCTATATGTGCATGCTTGATACAAGTGCCCATTGGCTACTTGAGTACAATACAATTTAAATGTCACTCATTTCAAATATTTTACTTGTAAAAATAGCAATTAGTCTATAAAAAATAAAAATCTACATGCACCACAGCCGGACACGCAAACCCCTAAAAACCACCGGGTGGAAAACGGGGATCGTGTACCCCCAACCAGTGCTATGATGCTACCTTTGGGGTTTCAAGGTGCCTTACCTAACAATTTACAAAGAACAACATAAATCAGTTACACGTGTCTATTTACAGTTCATCATGTTCATAGTCCTTGCTGTGCCAAATCTCAAAACAGTTTTTATCCTGAGTGCAATGGAGATGAACATTGTTACATTGTGGTGCACTGCAGTAAGTCCTAACTTTCTGTTCTTTCTGTGTTGCTGCATAACAAACTTTACAGTTCCTCTTAGTGTCAGTAACCTTTGGTATATGTACAGTAACAAAATCCCCAGGTTCCCTTGTTGGGGGCTTGAACACAGGAGGTTGTCCATATTCATCCAATCCTGCTAGATTTCTCACAAGTTCCTCTCTATACTCTGTAATTGCAAACTTTTGAGGACGCTTGAGTGCTTCATTGTCAGGGTGCTCTGCACGATGAAGTTGAAACAGAATGTAACTGTTAACAATAGCTATGTCAATCATGTGGAAAAACAGTGTTTTCCACCACCTCATACACTTTCGAAGAGCACACTTCTTTGCAAGAATTTGATCTGAACGGTCAACTGCATTCATATAGTTTTTGTAATGTTCAATCGCTTTAGGCTGTTTTACATTGATATTTCTCCACACATTGCCCACTTTCTCTTTTCTAGCAACCATTACAAAATCATTGGCATTGTCAATTGAAGTAAGAATAGTGACTGGCCGGTTGTCCTTCCATTGCTGAGCAAGGTAGACTCCATCTCTATCCCACCTCATGCTTCCCCGGGCTTTACGTCGTGCCCATTGTTGTCCCCTTTTCATTGTCTCAGGGAATCCCCTCCTGTTCTCAGCAGCGGTACCTGTGGCTGGAATCAAAAATTTAAACAAATCTTTCACAAGCTTCACAGAAGTGTAAAAGTTATCAAAGTATAAATGATATCCCTGGTTCCTCAGGGGGGCAACAAGTTTCATTACTACATCATACCCTAACCCATTGGGACTAACCTCCTGTCCTGCATTTCTCCCTATGTATACATCAAAGTCACAGGTGTATCCATTCAAACTATCTGCCAAAACCCACAGTTTTATGCCCCACTTTGTTGGTTTGTTTTTTATATACTGCCGAATTCCAGACCGATGTTTTGATTTTACCATTCTCTCATCGACAGCCACACGTTGAAAAGGTTGGTAGAGATCTTTACATTTTCGCTTGAAAAACTCCAAAAAGCTACTCACCTTTCTCAATTTGTCTTCCTCATCTTCTTCATCGGAATCAACAACATGAAGCATGGCCATAAGTGCCTTGAATCGGTCTCGGGACATTATACTCCGTGCCCACAACCCATGGTACAAAGTTTTTGTACTCCAATACCGGTGAAATGAGCTTACATGTACCAGGCCGCAATATAAAATGAGGGCAATCAATTTTTCTATTTCCTCAGGAGAAGTTTCAACCCAGGCACCTTCCTTGTCACCATAGTAGGGTTTGTCTCCTATGGCCCCCCATCCATAGCTATTTGTATGGGTGCAGATGGTTTTTACAAGCTCTGCTGTAAAGAAAAGCCTGAAAAAATCTATAGCCCTTGTCATTGCACCTCTTAGCACTGGCATATTCAGGTGCAATCCAGGTGGTCTCCTTGGGGTAAATGGGGGAATCTGATTTGGTGTATCAGGATCCTCGTAACTTCTTCCGGCAGGTGCAGGTAGGGCTGCGGGTGGAGCTGCGGATGGAGCTGCAGGTGGAGGATGATCCCTTCCCATTCCCCTACCCCTTCCCCTAGCCCTACCCCTTTCTGGCCTCTGCTGAGGTTGTCTCCTACCTCTCCCTGTTGGTGTTTCTTGTTCCTCTGCAGATACATCAGAGTCACTTACCTCATCTGACTGATCACTAGAGTCACTATCAGAAATCATAGCACCGATCTCTGATTCATGCTCACTGAAAAGAAAACATGTGTGAAATGAGCTTTTGAGAATTTGGAAGAGGCAAAACTGTAACACTAACAGCAGCTAATAAGGAAATTTTACACCAAAAACAAATACAAATCAGGAAAGCTAAATTTTGCTCCTTAGATCTTACAATGTTGTCCTTTGATCAAAGGTCACAAGCTGAAGAGATCAGATGATAAATCAAGCAAAAAGCTTCTTCTTTCAAAACCTTCTTATGTTTACCCTTGAGTGCGTAAGAAAATGCATATAGTGTTGTTTGTACACTGCTAACAGTGAAGTAAAAAGCAGAATTATGATAAATAACTCAGGTGGAAGATTTTTCCACTATTTATGAAACATTCCTGACAGCATTCCAAGGTTATGCCCACATACAAATGAATCAAGTAGAAGAGATATAATGCATCAATTCCATAAAATTTTGTCAGAAAAGGGTTCTTAGAGGGAGAAAAAGTTATTTGCAAATTCTTTGAGCACTAGAAAATTGATAAGAATAACAAAATAACCAAGATATTTGTTTCGGTCTCTGTTCGCGCGAACATATCTTTGAAGGCTCAAGTTACGCATTGCGCGAAAAAATCATCTGATTGCATGGGACACAAAATTGTGGTAAGAAATGAATAAAACGGGTCCAGAAAGCGTCTATTTCTATCATTCTAGTTTACTAAAGACTTGCAGTTTTGTTTTTCATAAGAATATGGGGGAAAAGTGAAAAATTCGGGCTAACTAAAGGCTAAATTCCAAAGCACTCAAATTTCATCATGTTGTTTACACTAACGCTTACCTCCATTCTCTCTCTGAATCATGATTTCCTTCGAGTTCTTGGTCTAAATCAAACTCTTCTCCACTTGAAATTCCACCTGTGTTACTGTCAATATCACTTTCCGCTTCACTGCCATCTTGGGCACAAATTTCAGCTACTTCTTCAGCCGTGAAAGTCACGCGTGGACGCTTGCTCGAAGACGCCATTTTGAATACAACCTCACTTGTCACGCCGCATATACTTAAAGTGAATTTCGACTAGCCAATAAGGTTTATGGACACCACAATAGATTTTTTTTGATTGGCTACATCCATAGTTTATTTTTAGTGTGAAAATGAGTCGGTAATGTTAAAAGAGCATTGTTTTGATAGGAAATACGTCATCGTTCCATATGGAACGATATTCGCAACCCTCGTCACCAAAGGGTTAAATTGGAAAATTTACTGCGAGGATCATACTTCACCTGCATCTACTACCGCAGTTCAAATATGAATCATTTCATATAATTTTCTTTACATCATTTCACTCCTTACGGGAGATATGAACTCAATAAATTGACCTTGCTCCCAATGTGTAGCTTCATAGCTCAGTTGGTAGGGCATCGCACCGGTATCGTGGAGGTCATGGGTTCAAATCCCATTGAAGCCCTGAATTTTTTCAGGCTTCTTCTTTCCAATTGCTTAAAATGGAAAATTTACTGCAAGGATCATACTTCACTTGCATGTTTAGTCATTCGCTTTAGCTCAACTACTATCATTCTTGTGATTAAAATTTTTGTGTTGCTTGGGTGTAAAAATTCTAAGCTTAAATTAAATATTCTTCTCTTCTAGCCCTTGGGTGAAATATGGCTTTATACCGGCAAAATTACATTTTCTTGTCTGCCTTCACACCTAAACCAGTTCAAGAACTAAATCTTAAACTAGTTTAAAATGTTATTACCTAAGATAAAATATCAAAGAATTCTGATCAAGACTGAAATGTTTCAAACTATGTCATATTCTTTGCAACTAGGCTAAAACATTTTGATATCACTAAAGCTGTGTTAAAATTGTTTCAAACAGCTGCAAGAAATTTACTTTGACTTTCAATAATCAATGCAGCATTGTTACCTTTAAATTTCAATGTCAATATTTCTGATGCACTAATTAGCCTCCTCAAGGGTAGAACCACATCTAGACAGTGCATCTTTCACTATTGAAAGCTGATCTGCTGTGAAAATAGTTCTCCAGTATGAACCATTGGCTGAATAACTAATTAGGAGCTCTTCCTTTGCATGAATGTCCCATTTTGCTTTAATCCAAACTTCATCCCCCCGTTTTGAAAACTCACAATTGACCCTGAGAGCCACAAGTTTGGAAAACTTTGACGGTACGAGGAAGAAAGGGAATGAACCATCATTAATGTAAATACCGAGTCCAATCTCATAGGGATTTTGGGCACCATTCACGGATACAACTTTTTCCCCAAGTGACACGTCAATCACATAATCACCTTCTTGATTACTGGCAGCTTGCATTGATGCAGTTGGTGCATAGGCACAAATATAGGTATTTTTGGAAATTGGTTTTAGGGTAAAGAGACCACATCAGTGTCGCCACCCCAAAAACCAACAACCGCACTTTTGCTAATTTTCAAGTATGCATCTCCAGATGGTACAGTCTCATATTTCTCATCTTCTGCTTGTGACCTTTAAGAAATAGGAAAGTTCATTGTTACAAGGTGAACTACTCATAGTTATTGAAAAGCTAATTAATGTTAATCTAGCTAAACATTTGATAAAAGTTTGATTCTCTTTACATCCAATAAAGTGTACAACTGCTAAGAGCAGAGATGGGTGATAAAAACATTTTTACGATAAGTTGGCATTTTTAAAATGATTTTGTACTGGTACCTTTCCATATTTTTCTTTTTTTGATATTCTTATCTTCATCCTAGATTAAAAGTGCAATTGAAAGGATGCATCTGTGGATTAAAGCTCCAAGTGACTTTTACATTTCTTGGCCTCTTGTTATTAATCACTATGTAATCATTTGGTAATTGTTGCTTTCTTTTGCACCAATTAACACTATATCAAAGTTTGAAGATTACCAAGAAGAATATATACACTGGATAACATCAAAATTTACCTACAATATTGTGAAAAAGTAATGCAAACGATAATCGACGAATATCGCGGTAATCGCGATATATCGGCGATATTTGAACGATAATTAACTAGGAACGATATATCGCGCGATATATCATGGAGCTATTGTTGTGGCAGTTACGATATTTCGCTAAGTCCTGTGCGATTTATCGTTTCCTCTGAACGATATATCGTTTGCTCCGAGCGATATATCGTTTGCTCCGAGCAATTTATCGTTTGCTCTGAGCGATATATTGTCTGCTCCGAGTGATTTGTTGTTTGCTCTGAACGATATATCGTTTGCTCTGAGGGATTACAATGTCACCTTTACATGTATGTAAGGTGACACGAGTGTTCGTATGTTTGTGTATTTTGTAGTTGTTCGTTTCACCGACCCCAATCTCTCGATGACCAATTATATTTGTAAAGCTTTTTAAACCATCCACGGCTTTTTACTCTGTACATTATGAATCATCCGTAAGAAATTGGCCTTTAAATCCAAATTTGTTGCTTTCTGTCAAATAGTACTGGGAATAGAGGCTTCAACAATCACTCTCCTTAGAGCAAACACAATAGATAACAACTTCAATAGAAAGTAAACTCGGTTCAAGTGCGCTAAAGAAACTTTGATAAACAATCCTTTGGTTAAAAGAAGAGAATTTGTTCTTTGAATAGACGGTTTGTGTCAAATATAAAAGCCAGAGATGATCTTTGGAAGGCTGCAGACTAAACATTTTGGAAAGACCCGCCGAAGCCGCTCAACCCATGCCAAACCACAAACGTTTTCCTTGAAGAAAAAATAACTAAATGCGTACAGATTTAATTATAGTTGTGGAAAGATCAAAAGATATAACGCATGTGAAACTTCTCCTAAGTTTAGTGGCGAAAATTTGAGACATTTGCAGATGTAAACGTGAATAGGTTTTTGTTTACATGCGAGATTAAAGACACATGTTATTTGCATGCTGCGTAACTAAGATTTCCGAAGTATTTGAAATTATGCTTTCCACTTAAACTGTTTACTTGTTATAAAGCTTTTTCGGCTCAAAATGGTAAATTTGAGCGATTTGGTGGGTTTTGGGTCGACTCTTGCTACACGTTGTGAGAAGGAGTCAAAGGTCGAAAGCTCATAATTTTTTCGACCTCTCCAGCGCCAAGCAAATTTTCACCCAGAAATTTGAATAGCCCAGTTTCCAATTCGAACACCAGATAAACTGAAAGCTTGATGCTTCTTCTCATGGCATTCAATCGAAGATCCATTTAAATCCAAGTGCTAACCGCCAAATAATTGTCGAGAAATGCAGCTTTCGAAGCGACCAGCATCTGCGGATGAGTTTTCAGAATGTCACAGACAGTACTAAAAAGTCGTACGAGCATTAAGTTAACGTAAAACGATTTTCAAGGAGCATTTAAACATCCAACAAGCAGTTTCGTCTGTTTAATGGAGGAGTGTTTCAGTAAACATCAATTGGAAACAAAAAATATCTTGTTGTCATAAATTAATCGTGACTGATGCGGTCGCGATCAACAGCTGTGAATACTTGATAAAAGGTTCTCGCATGAGTGAATATTCTAATCTAGAAGTTCATGTTCAGGTTGACTATCCCTCTACAATACTTCCTAAATGACATAAAAACATCTTCCACATAAACTTCACTGGTTGCAGTTCACTTTCCCATGGATGATTACTAACAAATAATTCTGTTGAGCAGCTTACACAGACTTATTTCTCAACAAATTATAGCTTTTCATATTCATAGCTTTCAATTCATCAGTTTTGCTTTAGGAGTCATTCGTCGATAGTGTCTAACCCAGGTCCAAACAATTTATCTCTTGTTTCGCTTTGTTGAACAAAAAAACTTTCCTTGGATGCTCGCCACCCACCTCAGTGAGTTTTTACTCGCTCTACGATATATCGTTATAGTGATATGTCGCTAGAGCAATATATCGTATGGAATCCGTAGCGCGCTGTACGATATATCGCTGTAGAGATATATCTGTAGTGATATATCGCAAGAACGATATATCGGCGAGATATCGAAGGGGAGCGCCGATATCTCGTTAAATTATCGTTGCAACACGTCGCCTATATGTGCGATATATCGAAGAAATATCGTTTATATCGCAAGAACAAAGGGCGATATTCAACGATTATCGTTTGCATTACTTTTTCACAATACTGTAAAGCTAGATAGGGTTTTTTGCATGCAAGCCTTCCACTGACAAGTTATCCTCAGGACCTATAGTGATCATCTTATCATTTTAAATCATGATATTCTGTACATGTATTTACCTTCTGATATCAGTGAACATTCCAAACTGTGGCTCTCTACCTGGCAAATGTCGTGTGAGATTGTCATTGGCTTGTCCCTGTGTAGTCTGGGTTGAACGCAAGCTTTTTATCATGCTTCTTTCATGCCATGGAAGGAGAGCAATGCATCCTGATGCATCCCGCAACGTTTCACACACCTGTATCCACCCTTCATTAAATCCAAATCAAGCACTGTTGGAAAACGTCATTTTTTCATTGCAACATAAAACCCCTTAAATGCAGACACTGTGTACATTGAACCACAGGTAGAGGTTAATATGATAGAAATGTCTAACATATGATAAAAATGTCCAACATACACGTAAAAGCCAAGGTACACTGTAAGAAGAATTTTGGTGTCCTTTGAACCAAATTACAATATTGTACTATTGTATATCAAACCAATGGATGTGAAAGTGATATTTGCAACCGCTGACTAGCTGCTTAAATCAGTCACTCTCCTGGATTTCCCATGATTGTGGAGATCAGCCAAACAAGGTGAAGTGATTGTTGTATTGTAAACTGTAAACAGTAATAAAAAGCCATAAAAAACAAGAAATAAATTACAATGTGGAAACTATAGTGCTTGTACTGCTTGTACGTGAATTCTGTGCTGACAGTTTATTCCTCAAGCTGATTTTTATTCCAGACTCTGACCTTCCTTGGTACTTCTCCAAGGTAAATCCTTAAAATAAATAAGACAGGATAATGATCTGCTCAGAATTATGGAGTTCTTCTAATGTTATGGACATGACCAAATACAGTGTTTATTAGTCAGTGATCAAAATATCACCTACAAGGAACTCGACCTACCTACTTTGCCTGTTACATTGAACTTCTGTTATGCAACTGAATTTGATTAAGCTGGGTTTTAAGTTCAGTGGGAGATACATGCTTTGAGGTTGTCTACATTGATTCTTTTCATAGTAAAGTCTAACTAATCCATTGTTTCTCTTAAGGGTGTTAATTTCCTCTCATTAAGGCATCGATCATCATCATCATCATCATCATCATAACCACCACCATTATCATCATTAATAGTGTTTCTGCTTACCAACAATGCTGTTGAGGTCATATCCTGATCAATGGATTGTTTACCATTTGCCCCAGTTAGGTTTTTTCCTACTAATTCTCTATTTGTATAAAAGGAATTTAGCAGAAAAGCAGCACATCCAGAGCCTGATGATCGCCGTGAGGCTTGCTCCAAAATGTCGCAATACACATATACTCGAGATCCTGGAGTGAGCTCGACCATCTACAAAATATAAAACATTGTAACACATATGTTATAAACAGCTCAAACATAATTGACCAACATCAGAGTTATATACACAATCATGTAGAATACAGGATTTTAAGTCAAAACACAATCATGTAGAATACAGGATTTTGAGTCAAATAAGTCCCCTGTTGTTGGAGCAAGAAATGTATGAAGCTCTCTCCTCCTCTCCTCGTTTTCTTCACAATTAAGACAATGGTAGACTGTTTTACCAGTGAATATCAACAGTTGAAAGATGTTGTAAAATGCAACACAGGTGATCACTATTGGAACTTGTCATCAAAAGTTGCATCGATAGAACACAGGAAGCCGATACAAACGTTGTGTCTGTTTGTATGTTCAAAATATAAAGAAATGTATGGGAAAATCGCAGAGTCGTAGAATCGAAAACTCATATGGCAGTCTTCAGTAATATTCTGATAACAAATGAGCACTGTAAAGGCTTATTAAATAGTTCCTAATTGTTGTGAAGAACTTTGAAAATTTGAGTACTGTGCATTTGTAATAGTTGTTGTCCTTGTATTTGGCAAGCTTTTGATTGTCTTCCACAACAATATCAGCAGACAAAAGGACATGAATTATCCCATCGTCTAAAAGACAAGGGCAAATTGTAAACAAAGAAAAATTCAATGAAACTTAGTGTACTTATAGGGTTTCTTACAAGCTAACCATATGAAGCAAACTAAGCTTAATAAGCCTAATTAATTAAGCTTATGTCAACGTGCAGAAGTTTAGCAGCATCACCGAGCCACTGCTCATGTACTTCTGTCAGGATAGGCGTCATTTTGATGTCTCTCTGTTCCAGTGGTTTCATTTAAAAGTTTGATCATACAGTACTTCATGTGCATGGAAGATATTTGTTTACAAATACTGTCTTGTGTTATTCAAATTTCTAGGCAATAAAACAAAAGAAGAAGAAGAAGCCAATAGTCTGCTGGTTTGTCGATATATCTTCAACATCTAGACTGCGTATTACAGTGTTATTACAACACGCAGTATTGTTGAAGAAAGTTGTAGTGTGACATAGACAATCCCTTACTGTAATAACCAATCCCCCGCCTAGACCTAGTCCTCGCCGCTGCGTATAAATATTTCTTCTTTCGTGCGAGTTATGCAAATTGTGAGCTATTTCCATCGCACGAAGACTCAAGTTGTTGAACTACGTTACGTCTTTGTTTCGTATGCTGTATTCCTAAATCGTCAGGTAATGTCTTGTATTTCTTAGGTTATTTGTATTCCCGTTGCATGTTATTTGTGTTCTTGTTATTTTCCATTGTTATATAGGTTTTTCAGCTCTTAACGCGTTGTTAACTTTATTCTAGAAACCACCGGCAACGTCATGTGCATTAAAGTAAAGAGCTCTGGTTGTCTTTAAGTTTATTGAACTCTTATTGATCGATTACTATCATCGGTGCGTTGGTTATACTTACCTTCATCCTCGTAACAAGAATTATTCTTTCGAGTTCTTGAAGTACGTTGCTCATTCATTTCAGATATGTTTTTCGTTTGCAAATTTATTTGCAGCTTGACCAAAATGGACGAAGTAGCAAAGAATAAAAGTGACTTGCTTTGAAAAAGCCCGCGAAATAGCCCACCCAAATCAGATAACGCGCTGTGCCACCTACGGGCTACGTCAGAGCATGCCCAAACGTCTGCCACTGTCATGATTGTTGGGGCTCGTGGAAGAGAGGTTACCAAGTCACCCAGCGTGCTTTCACATTTCTCTGAATTTCTTTTGCTTCCGATCAACCTTTCAATCAACTCCAGACTCGACTCGATAATTCCCGCGAACATGGACTCCTCCTCCGCCAAAGCTAAAGGCAGAACACGAAGAGGGCATTATGGAAATTATCTGTCGCAACCTAACACAAAGATACCTAAAACGACAATGTACCGTATTTTGAACACGTTGAAGTCTGAAGAGACCAACGAAGAAGCATCTTCTGTCATGAATGAAAAGTTGAATGATGATGTGTGCATGCCGTCTCAGAAAGATTTCAATGATGTTTTCAATAATCCAGTTCCACTATCCAGTTTTGGAAATGCCAATGCAGAGATTTTCGACATCAATGGATATACCTGCTAACAGAGATCTGGTCTTCCCGGGTCCGAAATGCATGTATCGGTACTTTCAACTAGCTCACCACCAAGTCTCTCAGCTGAATTTCATCAGCCAACAGATCCTGAAGAAACAAGTCAGCAGTTGACAAATGAAGCCAGTATTATAGATGATGTTGGACCATGGCATGTTCCTGATAGTGATGATCCTGCTATTGGCATGGAACAGAGACCAATGAACTTTGTTTCTTCTGAAGCTGATGAAGAGGAGTATCCAGTAAACGACATTTGCGATGTCAAAGAAGACTTTGAAACTTGGAATGGAAGTGACATTGAATCTGAAGAAACAAACAAAGAAATTGATGGAAGTCATTTGCCATTGTTCGAAGGAGCTCGATTAACTTTGGTAACTGCTTGTGATTACCTATGCTATGCGTCACAGCATCACTGGTGTTGCTTTAGCAGACCTGCTTCTACTCATTGAAGTTCACCTCATTTCACCCAACTACTTTGATAATTCCCTGAGGTTAATCCGCAATTTCTTCAAGCAGTTAAAGAACCCTATTGAGTACCACTACTACTGTTCCTCTTGTTTTGAATACATTGGTGCAAACAAGAGACACTCAGAACACTGCCCAAACAAACAAACACTGCCTGCAAGATTTCTCAAAGAAAGATTCCCTTGCCTACTTTGTTGTTAAACCCTTGACACAGTTAAAGGCACTTTTGGCAAGTAAGTCAAAAATTGTTAAATTCTTTGATTTGACTTTTTTATGTCAGGTCTGCCATCCTCTCCTCTAAATTTATTTTATTTTTGGCAATTATGGTATTGGCATTGCCATTCAGAATTGCACATGTAATTTAATTGATTTCTCTCTATCTGTTGTATCACCCCTGTGATCCAGCTATGTGTGTAGAACTTGCTGTAAGAAAAGAATATACAGTCAACTCTCTCATAGCATAGCAACCACTTCTCATAAGTGACCATCTCCCATAAGCAACCACTTTGTAAATAACCGTTTTGTTTCTCAGTCAAATACTGTTCCAAGAGCTCTCTCGTAAGCAATCGCTACTCAAATTTCTTACAGCAGTTGCCAGTCACATGCGCCCTTCAACAATTTTTTCCCATTTCAAAAACTAACTTTTGGTGGACGTCAATCAAATGTATCTGTGACAATAGTAGTGTTCATTTCGTGTCACTTTCACGGCGATGTTCGATCGTCGGATCAGGTATCGCTCAGTTATTATGACGAAGTAATTTTAACTTTCGCTGAGATGGAGGGTTATTATGTAGAGAAAACGTGGTCTGTCTTTGAATCACATAGCACAAACACTCTCTGCAAGTGAAACGTTTGTGAAAAAGGCGGCGTTTCAATTGTACGAAAACAAAACTGGAGCCGTAAGCGATCTGCTAAGGAGAAAGTCAAAGAAACGAAAGATATCAAGTAGCTGAAACAGTTGGCCTATGAAATGAGTTACCTGTGAGCGAGATGAACGAAAAAGGCCCTTTAAACGATTTTATAAGTCTTACTTCTCAGTTTCCGGTTATCGGCGAGTCAAGTAAAGATGAAAGAGCAACTCAGATACTCTGAGAATTGACATGAAATGGTTCTGGAAACTCCGCTCGCCATTATTGTCATGGATACATTTGATTGACGTCCACCAAAACGCAGTTTTCAAAATGGGAAAAATCGTTGGAGGGCGCATGTGACTGATAACCGCTGTAAGCGACTGCAACCAGTTTTTGGGTGAGAAGTTTGACATTTTCTTTTGCTTTCTGTTTCCGGAAAGCGACCACCCAACGTGATCACATATGATCATGAGCAAATCTTTACCCAGAAGTGACAAAAGTCCAGTTTACATACAAAAAAGATGTAGGTTTTGTTCGGTTTAGATTTTGATCAGGTGATTTTAATTAACAGGAGACACATTGACAAGTACACTCTATCATGGTTTTCTTGTATATGTCGTGTTTCTTCAAAAGGGGGGTTAAACACTCTGGAAGGGATGGATTCTTCAAAGGAACAAGTGAAGGGCAGAAACAAAATGAGATCCATTTATCACTGCAGATAAACACAGGTGTGGCTCTATTTAAATCTTCCAAATTTGGCATCTGGCCAGTATACTGTCTACTAAATGAGCTGCCTCCAAAGTGCAGGTACATTACTATCTAGATGTGTGCAATCATAATGAGAAGTTTTCAATTTTATGTTCAGAGTGTTTTTACTCCAAGCTCTGCAACAATTCTAAATGGCAAGTGGACCAGTGCAAGGAAATCTATGCTGTACATACATGCACTTAAGTCTGAGTGCTGCCACAATGGAGCTTCAAGTGGTGTTGGAAGGCCTGTGCAACTTGTAACGTTATGTATCTTTAATTGAACTGCCGGAAGACATCTTGATA
>CM042750.1:19211179-19219275 GCA_022496165.2 Catalaphyllia jardinei | reverse complement strand
TCTATATTGTTTTCTGTTCTGATTTTCTGAGCGCATTTTTCTATATTTTTTTCTGTTCTGATTTTCTGAGCGCTTTTTTCTATATTGTTTTCTGCGTTGGATTTTTGTGTTATATTTCTCAACTATTTTTCCAACAATTAATCAACTGCTGGGAAAACCAAACCAAAAACCAAATACTAAACCAAACGTTTAATCAAAATATAGGAATAAAATATTGAAATCAAATGTGGAGCCAGACCAAAACCCGGGACATCCACTTGGTCCAACCACTAAATCCTATACTTGGATTGCATTTTTTCATTGCGTGACTTTCTCGGAAAAACCAGATCTTGTATTTAGGGAATCCCCACTGACAAGTCTAGACATGTCTAGAAAAACAGGAAGTCGATGATGTCATACAATAGGGGGTTCCCCAGGAAAATGAGTCATACAATTGTCATATGACCTATAGTTTTTGCTTACAGACTTTGAAATATATTCTGTACAAATAATATAAGATGACTTGCAACACTGTTATTCATGATGAATTTATTAATGATGGTGAAATGATGTGTCCATTCTGTGATCAACAATTAGTAGAAGTTAATAAAGCAGTTGAGCAATGTTGTAGTGAACAGGATATGGAAACTGTAAATGGTATGAATACTTGTATGAATTGTGGTTTAGTTCATGGTTATGATTTTATTATGGAGCATTTTAAATTCTATGACAAAATGTATTTGATACGACAAAAATCAATATATCATCGAAAATACCATCTTGATAATGCGATGAATGGTATATCTTTTGAAAATAATACCTATTTAACTTGTAAACAAAAGAATCAGATTCATAAAGTATTCATTGAGATTGATAGTGTTCTTCATAAGGTTAATGATGGGCGTAAACGGATGATAAGTATTAAATATGATCGGGCTTCCTTACAAAGATATCCAAGTAATGAAGTCAAAGAGGACAATCAGATATTATAAAAAATTTTGGAAAAATGTTCTATCATTGGTTGGTGATAGAATTCAGTTGATAATTAACAAGTGAATTTTTCATCGTATTTACTAAGATACTTATCAATAATAGGACTGTTGTCTGTCACATAATCATCAATGTTCTTCATTGTATTATGAATTTGACATGAATTGTAATTTCCACTTCTCATCATATGCCTTATCTCATTCAGAAGATGTTGATAGCTTTGGTAAGCATAAATACAATTTTGGATCTTGAGATCAAGGGCTTTATGCTTCATCCTTCATCCAACCTTGAATCAGAAGTGCTGCTGTACTGATTGCAATCAAACTGATGCCACCAGTTGCTATACAACTTGCTAAACCTCCAGATGCAAATATGATGGACAATGAGTTGCCCAATAATTTCCATTCTTTGAAACGTTTCAATGCTTGTTTGTATGCCCAACACTTTTTGTGATATGCTTGGTAGTAAGATTTTAATTCATTTACTTGTTCTTCTGTTAATTCATCTGAAATATGATTCCAGTTGAATATGCTTTTTTCCGACTCTTTCATATATATTGTTTACATATTTTGCTTATCACAAAGGACGTAAATATTTGATGAAGAATGTTGAGTATCCAATTCCATCAAAAACTAGAGGCTTATCATCTGAATCTGGCTTTAAAGAAAGAGCTATATCAGTATAAAGACTTTGGGTAAAGTCGACTTTTATTACTGTGTTGATTGTGATGGGTGTCCAATTTGATTGAGAATTTAGTGATAAAGTGAATAATCTTCTAAAATCCCCATCTCTAATAATGAATTTACCACTATATCCTTTATAGAAGTCAGTGTATATTAAATGATAATAACCTCTTAATTGTATAATTAAGGTTGCAGTTCTATCAAATACTGAACCACCATAAGGTCGAAGAATAAAAGGGTAAGATTTGTATTTTGGTGGAAATGAAACAGAATCTAAATTGTTATGTTTTAAATCAGTTGTGTAATGATAATAATCATGATATGCATCTAATTGTGATGTTTTGACATATGCATCTAATTGTGATTTATTGACAGCATCACTATCTGCAGTACCATCTGCTACTCCAGTTATCTTTTTTGATTTCATATCAATTGTTTTGATCATCATAATAATAAAGACGATCCCATAAGCCTATTGATAAATCATTTTGAGTACCAGAGACACCGTAAACAACAACATAAATGGTTGTCTGAGAATTTGTTTTACTTTCAATCTGATGTCAATATCCAGATCATCAAAACTTGGGTTTTAAACGTTTTTAGAAAAATGGATAATTCTCCGTGTCTTGGTTCCATCTATTCTAGAATTGATCTTTCCCACAGAGAGAGTTCCACTTGATGCATTTATCTCATCAATTGTGATACCATCTTCCACATACATTTCATAAACCAATGTGTAAGAGCCGGTGGGTAAATATACCAAATCAATTGATAGTCTGGTGCTGTAATAACCAATACTGGAATCAAAATCAATCTTGAATTCATAAGTCTTTTTATTTACTAAATGAAAATCTTTATTCTGGACTACAATTTTGTGAATGTCATCATCATCATCTTCTTTGAACTCATCATTATCCATCACTCTTTTAAAGACATTTTCTTTATTGATTGACTCTATGGAATGTATTTCAGATGCTTTTATTTTCCTATCAATTATACCATCTATAATTATTTTACTATCATTTATTTTCTTATTAATTATACCATCTATAATTGTATTACTATCATTGACAATTTTGTTAACGAAATTAACAGAAGCTCCATAACTACTGTCTGATTGTTGTGGATCTTTCAAATTAATTATATTTTGATTTTCCATATCTAAATTTCCAGTCATTGCTTCACTTCCATCTGTTAATAAGTAATCTATCTCAGAAATGAAACGGAATAAATAGTCTCGTGTACTTTTTAAAAGTTCAAAATTAACAGCTTTATGTTTTATTTGTTCATAATTTGGATTTTCTCCATCATCTTCAACAATTGTTTTAACATTATCAATGAAATGTCCACCAGCATTAAAATCTGCATTCATTGCTACTGTACCATCAACATGAATAAATTTGTCTGTATTTGCAGCATGTGGTATTTTAGCAATTTGAGAATCAACAAATGCTTTACTGACTAAACTGTTATCATCAAAAAGTCCATCATAGTAAGGTTCACAATTTTTGATAATATTTTGTTTGAGATCATAATATTCTTTACCTTTGTCCACCATTTTGAGAAAATTTTCATTCAGATATCCTTTGTTAACAACACTTCACAAATCTCTAGCTCTAACTTCCAAAGAATCATCAACCTTATGATCATCTAAATTTTCCACGGAGAGAATATAATTTCTGTCCATATCTAAATCACCAGTCATTTTTCTGCTTCCGTCTCTTGGAAGTAATGGTGTGGTGTCAATATTGATTTTTGATATTTCACCATCAACATATTATTTGGTGGCTTTGTCAGCAATGGCAATGTCCTGCTTTGCGTTTTCGGTGTCAACATACTTCTTATTAGTAGCATCAGAGTCATCTACAGGATCACCTAAACTGTTGATGAGATTACTATTCAGATTCAAACTCTCAAAATATAGAATCTTATGATTATCCTGGACATCATTGACATCAAAAATAGTGTGATTGAAAGTTGTTGAGTATTTACCCTTCACCACTCTTGAATAAAACAGAAATTTAATGTTTTTATTGTATTGAGAACCATAATATCTAATTTGGAATTTTATCCCATCATCTTCACCACCCTCTCCATCAGTTGTGAATTGAATAATTGATGGTGTATTTACCATCAATTTTATCACTGTCAAATGTTTTCATAACGAAATGACTGTCACCGTGGACATTAAAAATTATTGTATCATCAACAAGGAAACCACCAGCATCACCAGTAACAAATATTTCAAAAACAGAGGTATAAGTACCACTCTCCAATTGATTACCTTTCATTTTTATACTAGACCATGCTTCTCCACTAAAACCAGTATCATCACCTTCTTTCTTAATTATATAAGCATCATTATGCGTCTTATGATTTTGAAAGAAATGGTTTGGAGATGTATTAGGCGGCGTTCCTACTTCTAATTGGCTTTTGTCACCAAAGTCTTTATAAAATCGGAAACTTGGTTGTAAATGATAACTATTTTGACTGACTTTAGTATGTTCTTTCAACACTTTTAAACTAACTGCATCATTGTCGCCAGTAGACTCACCAATATTAGTTAATCGCTTCCCTTCAATATCATAATTACCATCATCTGTTAAATTGAATCCAACACCTTGTAACCCTGGTAGTCCACGTTTACCAATGGCTGATGATGATGATGATGGTAAAAGTCCGTTTGAATAACTCATTTATATTAATATATTATATTTTTTCATTGAAATTTTTGGTGGTGAATTTTCGTGGCTTATCGATATAAACAAAGGAATATGGTTCCTTGGTTGCTTTTTCATATGATTCTTTTGAAATACTGTTTTCACGGCAAATTAACCTCTTCTCATTAGCACTTGGAAACTCATAAATGGAGAAGTGAGAACAATTCAATCTGATGTCTTTTGGCGTCTTATAATAACTTTGACTTAGATAAATCATACTACAATTTTTATGCCTTCCTCGTATAAAATAGTCGATTAATGGTTTTTGGTTTTTATCACATACATAATCATCAAAAATGACGATTGTTTGTGAGTCAGAGTCAAGATCTTGAACTGGAATAACATCATAACCAACCTCATCACTTATCGGCTGAAAGACATCCATGAGATTCTGATACTTAGACTGTTCTAATTTTTTGCATACAGATAAACTTTATCAAAATAAAGCAGATTGTAGATCATATGCATTAATGTTTTTGTTTTCCCTGAACCACTTGGACCGCAAATCAGCATCCGAAAACATTGATGAGGCATGAAATCGTAAAGTTGTTTGAAGTTTGAGACCACATCGTCTTCAACATCATAATTCGGTATTCTCATATTATATTGGTATATTAAATATTCAACATGGTGTTCAACGTTGGTTTTTGTATATGATTTGTCATTTTTATGTAATGTAATAATTTAAGAAGTAAAACCAAATTTTTTATTTTTATGTAAGGTAATTATATAATAATAAATGAGTTTACTTAAATGGAAAGAACTTGCAAAGAGTAAAACCAAATTAGGGAATAAAATCAATTGTGTCCATGATCTAATCACACAACATAAAATCGATCAGCAGACAAGCCAAGAGTCATTTGCGAAGGTATTCAAACCAGTGACAAGTAAATTAGATGATGTAATTGACAGTAATTTGGATTTAAGGATGCCTCAAAGGAGAAAAAGACCACTGAAGAAAGGTGAGCCTGGTATTGACTATATGCCTGAAGTTGATCCATATGAAGACATGGATGTAGAAGGTCTGATTAATTTTGGTGATTATGTACCACCCCAGCAAGAAAAACAACTAGTACCAAAACCTCCAACATATGAAGAATCGTTGGCGGATATTTTGGAAGGGAAGAAGGAAATATATGTCGATCCCCAATATTTTCCAGAGCAGAAAACCGAACTGAATCAGCAACCCGAACTGGAGCAACCACCTGAATATGATAATGATGAAGAAATTGATTATACAATAGCTGATGAAGATATAAAGAATGAAACGTTGAATTAATTAGGTTTAACTAACTATTAGAGTGTTGATATAGTTCTTGAACAGCCACAAATGACAACCAGGAAAAGAAAAAATTATCTTAATAAGATTATTAATAAAGCCAAAACTGAAAGGTATAGGATAAATGCTTATAAAGCAGATGTTACAAAAAAAAATACAAAAAAGGGGAGATATCGGAAGCTAATAAGCAGGAATTAAACAAACGGTTATACAATACAGGACTTGTATTGAATGAATACATTAAGCATCATAATGATAAACTGAAAACAATAAAAGGTTCTGGGATCAAAGGCCGGGGAAGAAGACAGAGAGGTGGAAATGTCACGTTTTTCAACGATATAAAGCAGCTTCTAAAGAAATTAGAATTGATTATTGGTGAGGTTATTGCAGGCAATACATCAATTAAGATGAGAAATACAGGAGTTAATATACTGGACACATTATTGAGAATGTCAACAATTAATAGACAGCAATATAATAAATTGTATAATCAGTATTTCAAAGTATAATTGTGTAAAGTTATTTTTTATACATGGATCGCGAGATTGTTTTATCATCATATAGCGTCAAAGATCAAGGAAACAACACTCCTCAGAATTTTATAACCAAATTCAACAGGCCCATAATATTGGATAGCAATTCTCAAATTATATGTAGTTGGCTTGAACCGAATCATTAACATGTCATTCACATGGTTCAATGTAAATTCATCATACAACAATCAACTAATAAAATACAGCTCTGATAACGGTTCAACATTTCACAACATCACTTTCCCAGCAGGAGTCTGGAACTATACTGACTTTGATACATACATCAAGGACATAACGAAGATTGTCAAAGATGGTGCTAATAATAATGAGTATCCTATCACTCTCGAATTTGATAATACAGCATTTAGGGTCACAGTCACAGCCAAGAATTATCGACTTGATTTAACTTCAAGCAATTTCAATGAACTTATTGGGTTTGATAAAGAAATATTGAAAAATGAACAGAATATAGGACCAAAGGTGCCTAATCTCAGTCAAGACACAGACATTCTTAATATTCATTGCGACCTCATCAATTATTCGGTTGTAGACGGTCAAGATACAGACATCATTTATTTCTTCTCAACCAGTGTGCTTCAACCTAGTTACTCCTTTACCATCGAACCGAGAAGAGTTACATTTAATCCAATCAACAAGAATAGTATAAATAGTATCAGGATACACATTATGGATGGAAAAAGGAGATTAATTAACCTGAATGGAGCTGATACATCTTTTTCATTAATTCTAAAAAGGATAGAATGATATAATATAATAGTATAATGAAACCATTTGAATTCACCAGGGTTTATCATCCAAAACTCGGTATTTTTGTGGATAAACATGTAGGATCAGGGATTATCGTTGATAATACTTTCAAACCAATGAAGAGTGCTGCGTCATCTGTTGTAAAAAAGTTCGCCAAGAAATCAGGTGAGAAGGCATTAAAATCAGTAGGTGAAAGGGTAGGTAAAAAGACATCTGAGAAGTCAGGAAACCTAATAATGAAAAAGCTTAGGAATATGAGAATTGATGATGTAGGACAAAGAGCTAAAATAGTTCCACCACAGCAAGAAGAAAGTACAGATATGATCATTGATAGACTGATATCAGGATCAGGTTTGAAAAGAAGGAGGTAGAGTAAAATTATGTAATATATTAATATAATGGCTTTCAGAACAAGTGAATATTTGCAAAGATATGATGTTATTGAGATCCCAGCTAATGGTCAACACCAACTAAAAAATGGGTACAAGTTTACGATTAATGACAGGTCTGCGTTCTATGACTGGTACAATGCTTATTTCGAGGTGCAGTTTCAGTTACAGGTATTGGCTGATGGTACAGGTGTTCCAGATGCAACCAGATCAACAGTTATTAATGGAGCTCATTCATTAATTAACCATCTGACAATAAAGAGTGCTGGTAAGATTGTATACGAAACTGATAATCTTCATGAAGTAACTTTTGTCAAGAACCTCTTGGAATACAGTGATGATTTCAGCAGATCGGTGGCTAAAGATAGTTTTTGGTATTTAGATGTAGCAAATTTGGCTGATATGACTGCTGCTGGAAATACAGGATTTGAGGCTAGACGAAATTTAACGAAAAGAATTGGTGAAGGTGGTGACGGTGAGGATGCTGCCAAAGATGTTAATGTAATTATACCTCTTAATCGATACGGTTTCTTTGAAGAGTTATATGATAAAATGTTGGTCCCAATGCAACTTCAGTTCGATATACAATTACAGGATGACACAGAATTAATATATAAGGTAGCTGCAGCAGCTGCTAGTCGAGTGGTTGTCAATAGATTCTTACTTTGGGTTCCGAGACTAGTACCAAAGGACACTTTATATGTGACCCTCCACGGGAAAACAGGGAAAAAGGTGATGACACGGGCACGGTACTT
>CM042750.1:19196179-19208679 GCA_022496165.2 Catalaphyllia jardinei | reverse complement strand
TGTTCAACCATACAATAGTTTCTGGTTGCTGGATTTCTTTATTCTTGACAATTTCATGTTATGAGAAATTATTTATCTGTCACTCTTGGGACAGGGAGTAAAAGGGTTAATCATTCTTCAGTTGTTCAAGCTTTCCATTCAGCTGCTCTTCAATGTCTTTCAAGGCTTCCATCTTTTCCTTAGCAGTTCTTCTTAAACTGTTTGATTTAGTAATCCAAGTGAGGTTTCTTGAATCCTCAGCTCTATCAGCAAATTCATCTGCAGACTTTAGAAGAGCCTCCACATCAGTTTCAAACTGCCGTTTCTTCTTTTTAAGCCCATCAATCTCCTCCATTGTTGACTTTCTTTTTAACATTTTTTCCTGGGACACTTTCATTCTCTTCTGCTCTTCTAGATGCGAAAGATACTTCTGTCGAGCTCCAGCTGACGACATCAGAAGTTGCTTTGAGATTTGTACATTGGCAAGGCCTCCAACTGATTCAATATGATCATGAATAATCCTCTGAGCAATGAAAGATCTTTCTGTAAGGTTCTCAACTGCAACTTCCTTGTTTACAGAAAAGCCTCTTTCAACTGTGGCTTGACCATGAGACATAAGCAGCAATAATTTAACCACATTCCACACTTTAGCCAGTTGCTTATTACCTGCCATGTGTTCATACAATAGTTTGTCAACTCTTGAAGTGGGTTCAATTGGGTCAAAATCTTCAAAAACCGATTCACCTGCACAGTAATCAAGGAATTGTCCAAACTGATACATCACCTCGTCACACTCAGCACTCTTCAATCTATGGGCTTCCACAAGAATTTCAAGAATTCTTTTCATTTTAGTGACACATACTTCTTTCTCTGATGCCATTAGCCTTGGATCCAGACATGACATACTTCTCACCAGTCGATAATTAATTGGTGTTTTGTCAAGTAGTTTGACAACTGTTCTTGCAAGGAAATCTTTACATTCTACTCTGAACTGAAGAAGTTGCCTCTCACTTAATTTGCTGGACTTCTCTTTTAGCATCTGCTGTGCCACAAAACCAACATCAACTTTCAGGTAATCCACCTGCTGTTCTTTATCTGTAGGCTTAATTTTTAGGACCTTCAAAATGGATGTTGCCTCAGCCATAACTTCACTCTTGATAAACCTGTCCATCAATGACTTCAACAAACTGTACAGGCTAGTACTCATGAATGGCAGCATAGGTTTGTCCGTTTGAAATGCAGTAAGAAAAGGTGTAATCTGTTTTGCCACTGATGCAAAAAAAGCCATTTTAGCAGGCATCAGGGGATCACTGCAACCACTGCTGATAGTCTCATAAGATTTTGATTTTGGATCTGTAACTTTCTTCGCTTTCACAGCATTAACAAATTTGATTATATGAGGCCATACTTCAAGAGCTCTCTCTGCAACTGAAACATTTTCCAGCCATCTGTGTTGGCAGAATTTCAGGGGAAATACACTGCTACCTGTTGTTTTTATGTAATCTTCCCTTCTAGCTGGACTATCTTTAAATAGCCAATAAAGACTTGACAGGATTTTCTGTACAGTCCATCCAGCTTTTTCACAGCCATCCTTAAAGGCTCCATGCACAATATGTATACCACAACTGCCTGTGTTAAGGAGATTACAGCTGTATTCATTCTTTAACTCATCCTCTACCATTTTGTAAAATTTCCAGTTTACACTGGGTCCATCCATAGAGAGCTGGATCAAATTTCCAAAGCTCAAGTTCTCTTTGCAGGAGTGAAACTTTTCAAGCATATCCTCTGCACTGGCATGCCCAAGAAATTCTGAATTATAGTAACGAGTTTCAACCTTATCATGATTCCAGATGCGAACATGAAAATCCATCTGCTTCTTTTGCAGTTCATGATTCAGACTTTCATCAAACAAAAGCACATAACCATCCGAAGATTTGACTCTTTCTTTTAGAAGATTCTTAAAGTATGGAGCAATCCCAAAACAAGTGAGATAAGAGGCCTTTTTCTCCCCACAGGTGAATTTCTTAGCAATGTCACTGTCTGGGAACATTTGCTGCGCCAAAAAGTTTATATCTTCACAGGATTTATAGGAATAATGACTACTATTTACCTTCAGTGCCCACCAAACTTCTGCAGTCAAAGTATCATTCCTTGTCACGAACGCGGAAATACCTGCTGATGTATTCCCAGTATTACTTGATGCGGATGCGGATGCGGATGCGGATATGGATGTGGTTGATCTAGAGATGCTGATTCCAGTAGCTGGTTGAGATGCAGAAGAAGTGTTGTTCAACAAAATTGTCCTTATGTCAACCGTTGTACTTCTTTGTTGCGTTTCCATAAGATTAATGTGCTTCTTTCCCTTCTCGTGGCTTGCCAACGCCGATTCACCCATGTTTGACACGTCAAACATTTTCATGCAAACTCTACATTTCGCTTTATACTTATCACTGTCACGGTCCAACCACAATTTGTAGGAAGGGTTTTCGAACCAGCGTTCACTAAACAAGCATTTCCCAGGCATGTGTTCAAAAATAGTTAACTTTCTACGCAAGCACGATCCCCAAAAAACGTACGAAATCATTTGTCACGGGTCATTCGTTTTGGGTCATTCAAGATGCTGTTGCGCATGATCGCACGACGATACACGAGATCGATACACAAGCCTTCAATCCCCGAGCCTGCATTTTATCTAGTCAGTGGCAACACTAGTCAGGGACATACCTCTTTGAATAAACAGGAGCGTTGCATGGCGCGCCACGCACTCAAATTCGTAAAATTAACCTACAGACGCGTACTAAATGGAACTCCTAAAATAATACTGCAGACAACTGTTTTAAAGAAAACTTTATTCTTGGTTTTCACGTGACGTCAGAAAAAAACTAAAGTTAAAAATTTTAAGTTTTTACCTTCACCAGGTTAAAGTCATTTTTAAACATATATCTGCTGGCCTGTCTTCAGTCCGGTAGGCCGCTTTGTTTTGAAAATAGAACACGGTCTTTTCGCAATGCGTGACATCGGCATTGTTTCTGGGTAACATGTTACGTGCACGAAAATATCGATTCGCTTTATGTTTTCGAGTTCTGAGTAACCAATATGTTAAGAGAAGTGCCTATGCTACTGTTTTTAAGTGTAACAGGGAGAATAAACGTTTTGAGAGAGCCAAAGTAAACTCCAGATGTTTCCACTGACTTCCGGCCGCCATGTTGGAGCCCCTCAGACGGGCTCCAACATGGCGTCTCCATACTAAACACTATAATTTTCAGTGATACCCTTTAATGAATAACTCGAGTATGGAGTGTCGCACATCCCCGAAACTTTGGCACGTTGTTTATTTATTACTCTTCTACGATATTTCAATTTCTTGGCTCAATTTATTGAAAGGTAAGCGATTTTATTTTTCACTTGCGTGATAAATAAGCTAATTTGCGTGACGTGAAAACCACCAATTACTTGAGTTAAACAGATTTCCAGCACTTTCCAGGACCAGTAGCTATTTTCCAGGACTTTCCAGTCCTGGAAAATGCCACAATAAAATTCCAGGACTTTCCAGGTTTTCCAGGACCCGTACGAACCCTGTGTTAAAGATGATGCCTGCTTGTTTGCCATAGTTGTTGTCATCTAGAACAAACCCTGGAGGAGAAATATTAATCCTATCAGTAACACTGTATATTAACAGTTGATACTAACCTAGATTGTGACTGCGTGGAACACATATTTACAAATTAATGTTCTAGTTGTATAGAACATTTTGGTACCTACTAGCCTGTAATATACACACAAATTCACAGTGAGCATACAAAAGTATGCAAAATGCCATACTGTCCATTTTTATAATTTCAGTTAAATGTAACAGTTGAAGAAACTAGGTGAGTATTATTTTTTAAGATATATGTGTAATTCACCAATGTAGCATCATCATTATTTACCTCTCAATGCATTTACAATGGTGGGATTGAGCTGCTGGTAGCCCTTTTTCCCTCCACCATTCATATTGGACATGGCCATGGTTTCTTTACTAAAGAAAGTGTCCATCAGATAAGCGGTGAGCTCTCCTGGAGTTTTAGTGTTGTTCAGGGCAGATGTTTTGTTGCCCAGATACCAGAAAACACCACTCCCTGGACAGACTTCGACCATCTAAAGAAGAAAAAAAAAAAACGAATCAGATTAGTGTTTTCAAGTATGAAATGACAAGGCCAGTCTCAGTCTTTCAAGGAAATGGTGTAATTAATAAATAGTTTGAAATTACAGCCCCCAATTTTCTCTGATAGATGATCTCCACTTTTAAAGCATAAAATTGTTTCTCTCCCTCTTCGGGACTTTAAAGACAACTCCTGAAATGTCCAAACTTCTTTGCCTAATAAACATGTGGCATGCAAGATACAGTTGTATGTACCTGTGACTAAAATTAACCACTACACTGAGCTGCAGAATAAGACATAGTTTAAGGGTAGATATCTGCACCAAAAATATCCAGAGATGAACAACATTTTCAAACTTTTTCTTTTGAATTAGAACTTTTATTAATATTTATCTTTCATTCAAAACCATAATTTTCTCCCTTTTTGTAAGAGTATGTTTTATGAAATTTAGGGAGATACATATCAATATCATCACAGTAATAATAAGTAAATAACTAATCTATAGCAGTTTCATTACACTCTTATACCTTATATTTCTGTGCATCACTTGGATTATAGATTCCTGGTGGTGGTCTTTCCTCACTGGAATACATTTCTATTAAAAGTAGAATGCTTTAGGGTAACTACATCACTAGGAATTTATGTCTCATATGCCACATAATTTATAGTATCAAACATTGCACAGTGGAACTTTAGTTTAAAGAACTTCTATTACAGCCTATTTACATGGTACAACTTTCACATGCGAAGTCATACCATGTAAATAGGCCTCGAGTAAAAATGTTGTGCACATATAAAAGGTCCAATTAAGTCATGTCATGGGCCTGTCATAAGCTTGTTGTGGGACAAAGTCATACTGTGTGAATAGGCCCTTATAAAGTCCTTGATAAAACAAATTTTATCAGTTGCTACCATACACAAAATACCCTCCAGTTGATACATGTACACCAAAAATCTTGTTATAGCATTTCCATTTAACTAACATTAGTAAGATAAGATCATACTTGGATCGTGAATCTACTGAAGCAATTATTCACGCTTTTGTGACTACCAACTTGGATTACTGTAATGCGATTCTACATGGATTACCTAAAGTTCTCTTAAATCGCTTACAACTAGTTCAGAATAGAACAGCGTAACATTCACCAAGAAGTATGAACATATGACACCCAGCTTAGTAGACTTACATTGGTTGCCTGTCGATTATCGTGTTACTTATAAAATCTTGTTGTTAGTATATAAGGCTATCAATGGTTTTTCACCAAGTTATATATCTAATTTACTCAGTTTTTGTAGTAGCTCCTACTCTTTGCGTTCTTGTTCGAATAAGTTACTTCAAGTCCCGAGATCTAAGTTAAAGTCTTATGGTGACCGCAGATTTTCTATTGCAGGACCTAAGTTATGGAATAGCATACCTGCATCTTTAAGAAATGCCGATTCCTTAAATTCTTTTAAAAAACATTTAAAGACATATATTTATTTCACCAAGCCTTTTCTTGATTTATAACTATATTTGTAAATATATTTTTATGCTTATAGTAGTTGTTAGGTTTTTATAATTTTGATACATTTTTCCTGACATTGTAAAGCGCCTAGAACAATTAATGATATAGACGCTATATAAATAAAGTTTATTATTATTATAGCAAACATATTTTCCCAATCCCTAAACCCCTTGTTATATTGAGGTTTCACTGTACTGAGACTACACCCAGATACGGGAATAAAAACATGGAGATTGTATATCTCATAGTTTAATATGACTGTTCTATAAATAATTTGTGTCAGATGAAATTCACTGAAATATCAATTAAATTAATTCACTGTAAATAATTATTACATCTCTAAGTCTTACCTCCCTGGCTTGATTGCTCCAGGATTCTGACTTTTTCCTTCAGTGCATTGTACTTAACATGAAGCTGGCGGTATTCTTCCTGCCAGTCCACATTTTCTGTAATGATACTGGGTGTCTGAACGTGGCGTGGAGCTGAAGACAATACAGGAGCAAGATGCCCAGGTGGTGAACGAGCTGAATGTCCAGGAGGTGAACATGTATACAAAGTGTTGACAGAAGATGACACACGATTATGTCTGGCAGCAGGTGATGGTGTATGGCGGAGGTCAATAGACAATAACGTACAATCAGGGCTTGCAGGAGGTGATGGTCTGTGACAAGGCACATCAGATGATGACAGGTTGTCAGGGCTGGAAGGAGGCAATGGTGTTTTGCTTGGGAAGACAGGACCAGGACCAGCAGAGTTTGGTGGTGTCTGACAAGGATTAACGAAAGTTGAAGGATTGGTGAGAGGTGTTGGTCGTGGGCAAGGATTGACATTTAATGATGAAGAATTACCAAGGCTGGTGGATGGTAACTGCCTCGGTTGTGCATTGACAACAGTTGAAAAACGCTTACGACCAGGTTTGGTCGAAGTATTCAATGGTGTACATCCAGGGTTATGCATACCTGATGATCCAGCTGGTGAGCTTGTTGATTGTGCAAAGCTCTGCTGTAACGGTGCACAACCTTTGCTAGGATGTTTCCTTGCAACGCTTAATTGTTCTTCACCTTCACTTTCACTGCTGGTACTTTCATCTAGGACTGTGGGTTGATATTCATCATCACTATCAGATGCCTCCTCGACAATGTTGAAGTTTGGATGCTGCCTTTGAAGCATCACCAATTGTTCTTTTCGTTGTTGCTGCTTAGCATCTCTCTTCTTCTTTTCTTCTTCTTTCTTCCTCCTCTTTGCTTCTCGTTCTTGTTCTTTTCTGTTTTTGTCATAATCGTCTTCTTTTGTTCCTTTCTCCAGCTGTTTTTTTCTCTTGGGCTCATTCCCATCTTCTGTTCCTTTCTGTAGTTGCTTTTTTCTCTGGGGAGGTTTACATGTAATTCCTTGCTTCTGTTTGCCAGACATGTTCTTGGCTCTCTTTGGATCTGGTTCAACTTTGTTGTCTTTGCTTCTTTTCTTCTGGTTCATAAGTTTCATTAAATTCTCATAGGATTCTGAAAAAAATTAATGTAGTCAAATAGATTAAAGAATGACAATATCTTAATGTAGGCATTATTTCACCTATTGGATTGAATAATTAAGGCCCAACTAAGCAAGACGAAATACATTGTAAAGGTATGAATCCTTGATTTAACAAACCGTATTTAACGAAGTCCTTGTTAAAATGAACAATATTTTTTCATCCCGCCTAAAGCAGTTTGGGCTTCTTGTGGTCTCTATTCTCAAGCAATGATCATTCATTAGAACGATCATTGCTTGAGTTCCACTGGAAGAGGATAAGTAGAGTATATAAGTGAATATAAGTGCTAACAGACATAAAACATACCTCCAAAAGCAAGAATTATAGCTGGAAACCAGCCTTTGGTCTGCGTATCTTCCCAATATGCTTCACATGGCAATCCTGCTTCCACGTCCTCATCTTTTATTTTGATTTTGTCTCTGCTAAGGACTCTTCTGACTCCATCCTCTACGAATTTGATCAGGTAGAAATCTAAAGAAAAGATGACATTTTGCGTGAGTCCTTGAGAACATTGTAGTCATAAGCCACCGCTTTATTCACAAGTTGTGGCGGTATCGAGTCAGTTTGATCGAAGGTTGTTTTGATCGAAAGTTCATTCGATCGAAACCAAAAGGTCAGTTCAATTGAAGCAAAGGTAGTTTCGATAGAGCAGTAAATGACGATAAAAACTACAGTTTTGCAAGCGGACAAATAATCATAAAAGTTCTTGTGTTGTATTGATTAAATAATAATAAAACCTGAGACTCAACACATATATAGATAATTTTATAATTAAACGAGACTTACCTGTAAGTTGACGTTTGATTTGAATTCTATCTTGTCATCAGTCCGGAACGATGACAAGATAGAATTCAAATCAAACGTCAACTTACAGGTAAGTCTTGTTTAATTATAAAATTCTATCTGTCATCAGTCCTACGTCACTACGGAGTACCATGAGAGTTCAAAGCTTGTGAGCTCCAACAAGACCGTGCAACGTACCAAATATAAATGGGGTACGTGGTCGTAAATAGGAGACGCAAGGGGACGTTCAATAAGCGACGAGAAATGGACTTTTAATAGAATCAAGCCAGAAGTGGCGTGACAAATATTTCGACAACCGAGATATGTAATAATAATAGAAACAATTGGTGAATGGAACAAAGATAAGATTATATTTCCGGTGTCTAGTAAGCCTATGTAGCTGAGTCAAAATGATTCAAAATGGTTTGACCGAGGTTGCCACTAATAGGCTTGTTGTAGTGTTCAGCGAATGTTCGAGCGTTCGACCATCCCCCAGCCTTGAGAATGTCCGCTAGAGGGAGTTGTGCGTTGACGCTGTAAGAGGTGGAGGCTGTTCGACTACTATGTGCCGAGAATATGCTAACGTCTATACCAGCGTCCTGGAGTGTAGATCTAATCCATCTAGCCACAGTAGAGTTGGTGACAGGCTTGTGCGGTTTTGTGTAACTGATCAGGAGGCGTGGGTCGCTGCGTAGTGGATGCGTTTGCGCGGTGACAAGGGCAAGTAACGTCGTGACATTCAGCGTAAGTTGTTTTAATGTCAAGTCGTTAAGGGCCGGAAATGATCGGAGATATGTAAGAACAATGCCAACATCCCATATGGTGGAGTATCTGGGTAGAGATGGTCTAAGTTCAAAGGTTCCTTTGAGGAACCGGGTTACCAGGGGGTGTTCTCCAAAAGTCGTTTTATCCGCTGGTGTAATAACCGAGGACAAGGCAGATCGAGCAGTGTTGATAGCACTGTAACCCACCCCCTGTTTGTAAAGTAAAGTGAGAAAATCCAGGCCGTCGTTAATGGTGGCATGGGTGACATCCAGTTGTTTGTTTTTACAATAAGTTACCCATCGAGAGAGGTAGGTTGTGTACTGTTTCCCAGTGGATTTTCTCCAAGAGGCCATGAGGATGTCAACGGTATCAGGGGATAAACCTAACTTTTGCAGTTGCTCCCGGACAAGTGGCATACTAGCAGTGTTAGAGTTCTGTGAAGTGGATGTAGTTTCTCGGGTTTCCCGGGTAGTTGGAGGAGGTGTTTGTCTGGATGGAGGGTTATCGGTGGCTCTACGCACATCTGCATGGCTAGGGGAAACCAAGCTTGTGTCGGCCAGTTGGGCATGATCAGGATTCCCGCTGCTTGGTCTTCCCGCACTCGCTGAAGAAATGCGTTGATAACACTGAATGGGGGAAAAGCATAGAATTTAAGATGGCGTAAGTTGAGTGAAAACGCATCAACGGCGACTGCGCCTGGGTCAGGCTTAAACGAGACATATTGAGGAAATTGATTATTTAGTCATGATGCGAAAAGGTCTAAATTCGGGCGCAAGCTTAGTTGCGACAGTGCATTGTTTAGGAGGGCCCTATCAAGCATCCATTCCGTGTTATCATTGGTTCGTCTCGATTCGAGATCAGCCTTGATATTGTGAACCCCGGGGATGTGAGCAGCACTGAGCCATATGTTACGGTCGATGCACCATTCCCAAATTTCTTTCCCTAGGCGGTGGCAAGGATCTGAATGGCTAGTCCCCATATGGTTCAGGACTGCTATTGCAGTCGTGTTATCAGACATGATTCGAAGGTGGGTGTTGTGATGTGTTTTAAAAAAGGTTTGTAGGCCCATGAACACTGCTAATAATTCGAGGTAGTTTATGTGATATGATTTTTCCTCATCGGACCAAAACCCCCAGTGCTTGTGTCATTGTAAACTGCCCCCCAACCATTCTGAGATGCGTCGGTGGTGAGGGTGTTTGAGGGCTGTCCATGGGTTATGACGTTATGGGAACTCACGATATTGTCCACCCACCACTGGAGTTCCTTTTTGCAATCTTCGGTTAAGGTCATCTGACTGTCAAAATCGCCTTTGGCGGTTTTGAGGGCTAAGGTTTTGGTATGCTCAAGAGCTCTATAATAAAGTTGTCCATACATGACCCCAGGGAAAGATGAAATAATTTTTCCTATTACGCAGGCTACTTGTCGTATTGTCGGAAGGCCTTGTGCCAGAAGAGTGCCACAAGCTTCTTTAACTTTTAAGGCTTTTTCAGGGGTCAGTGTGATAGTCATGGCGACCGAGTCGATAATAAAGCCTAATAGGACCAGACGTTGGGATGGAATAAATACAGACTTGTCGGGATGGATTGTAAACCCCAAAGAATCAAATTGAATAAAAGTGTCAATCACGTTGGAGACACAAAGATCGTATGTTCTCCCTTGGAGATAGAGGTCATCAATGTAACTAGAGGATATATGTCCCTTTTTGTGTAACTCGGTAAGCGGCAGTTTGAGCAATTTTGTGAATTTCCTGGGGCAAGATGATAACCCGTTAGGCAGGCACGTGAACTGATACAGAACATTTTTGCATATGAAACGTAGGTATTTCCTGTGCGAGGGGCTCACACTAACCGTGTAATAAGCATTCTTGAGGTCAAGCGAGGCCATGTAGCAATTCTTTTCAACTAATCGTACTATTGACTGAAGTGTTTCCATTTTAAAATGGTGATAAGTGACAAATTGGTTAAGTCCCTTGAGGTTTAGAATTAGTCTGTGACCTCCATCTTTCTTAGGTCTAATGAAGATGCTGGAGATCACCTCATAAGGAGTATGATCAGTTGTTTCAATAATGTTTTTAGACAGCAGTTTTGCAATTTCACTGTCAATAATGGCACTTTCTTCAACAGAGAAAACAGAGTGTGGGCGTGTAGTGTTATGCGGTCGGGTGTCAAACTCAATTGTTGCCCCTCTGACAGACGTCAAAATTTCCTTATCAGAGGTAATCATCTGCCAGTTGCTAATGGACTTGGTTATGCAACCAGCTCGAAAATAAGTGCATCTATGCTCCAAATATTCCTTAAGGTCACGTACCAAAGATGGGAAGTTACTTACCGATTTTTTAATGTTTTCCAAAGAATGTATTATGTCCTCTCGCTTCGGTTTTTGGGGAAGGTGGGTTTTTTCTGGCCCTTCCCTAAAAAAGGCAGTTTGCTCTCTCCAGGCCTGTAGTGTTTTCCATAGTTCTTTTGAGGCCTGCGCTTATCATGATGTGAATTGTATGGGCGCGAGAAGCGTGTCGCGCCAGTTTTGCCTACGCCTATGTCTTTCCCAATTTTGTTAGTATCTTTGGCGTCACGTACTTGTTTTGCTAGGTCTGCCCCAAAAAGAAGGTCAGACCGACTGGTCGACTCATTTGCCTGGGAGCAAAGCGAATGAAATTTGGCTTTAAGGGCCGGTTTAATCTGCTCTCGGCGTAAGCGGGAGAGCTCCCCGACAGCGTGTCCTAATAGGACAATGGCGTCGATGTTAGCGGCCAGAGTTTCCTTATCTGTGCTCGGTTGCTGATCCACTAATTTATCACATACCTTTAGCATTCCGAAAGTGGCCTTCTGTAAGGCTTGTTGGATGTTACTGACTCTCAGGTCGGCTTTGCGCCTAAAATTATTCATTTGTTCCCAGATTTCTGGGTTGACTCTTACCGTGGTGATGTCGGGGCAATTTTCTGGTCTAGCGTGTTTAGCTAGCAGTGCTTTCAGTTTGTCGTTGGGAAGGGTAATGCCCCACCGTTTAGACGCTATGTTGGCCAAGCGTTGGTTTATTTTGGCGCCAAAAGGTTCATCGTCAGTGAAGTCAGCCTCGAGAGATTTGAGAAGCTCGACTTCTTCGTTAGGCTCAGCTGTTTTAGCTGCCACCTCGACCTCTTTGGAGTTTGATTCCTTAAGGAATTCAGTGATGTCTTCATCCGAGGGCGAGATACTTAATTCGAGATACTTAATTCGCCTTTGTTTGCTAGCCGCCTCGTGGTCGGTGGCTTCGGACTCGGAGTCGGCGCTTGAAAGGTCGTGGAAGCTATGGAGCCGTTTCTTTTGCGGCTTTGGGTCTTGGCGTGCCACAATCGTTTGTAATAAAGAGGCCATGGTGCCCATATTCACGTTGATATCTGAAAGCGTTTTCGCGAGGCTTTCGCCAGGTTGGCTAGATAGACCTGCTTCAGCAGGGCGAACAATCTCAGGTTGAGAATTATTGCCAGGTTGGCTGTTTGAGGCACCAGTTAGGTGGCTAACGCCAGGTTCACCGTTTTCGGCTGACATAATGTAACTACGAAAGGGAAAAGAAAATGAAGAATCAACAGTTAGTGGTTGCTTTTCAGAAGTAAAATACTCACGACACTTGGTCTCCGTTGGGTTGGCTCAGAAAAGCGAGCGTACAATGGCTCAATAAGCTAGCGCGTGCTTCTCATGGTACTCCGTAGTGACGTAGGACTGATGACAGATAGAACTTATAATTCTTCCTTCTTTTATCACAGGAAAATGCGGTTGTGAATCACACATTTGAATACATGAGATGATTTTCTCCAGGGACTGA
>CM042750.1:19168677-19176177 GCA_022496165.2 Catalaphyllia jardinei | reverse complement strand
TGGAGCAGTGTCTCGGACGATTACTTCTGCAGAGCAAAGCAAGGCAAATGGTATCTGGATCAATTAAAACGGCACAGACAAATTAATGACTTACAGCAACGCGACATGGATCAACAACAACGAAACAACAACTTGGAAAATCTCCTGACAAAGCAAGCCATTGTCCAAAGCTTTGTGTGGCAGTACTAATTCATATTTAGGGTGTTTTCAACTAAAACTTTTACTTTCAAAATTAACTTCGACCCAGTTGCGTTGGGTGTTTCACTGACCTTCACACCCGGACACTGTAAATTGACACGACTGTAGCTGGGAGAGATCTAGCATTGTGCATAGATGTAAGGAATGTGTTAAATAACCCTAAACAAGCCCGTGTAAAAGGTCCAACAGGGTAAGAAGGCAAAGACAAATCCTTTTCTTCCCAATTATTTATGGTAAAGTGTATTTCTGTACCTTTTGCAGGTTGTGGTAGGAGAAAAACGGAGACAAACCAGTACTACAGCCAGTCAACAACAAAATAAGAAAAAAAATCCAGTAATTGAATTTGTGTACTTAAAGAGGTGTCATTGACACAGTTTTGACAAGATGTAATTGCGAAGCTAAGTAGCCTGCGAAAACAGCGACCCTTCTTTGCTCCAGGGGCCCGTTCCTCGAAGCTCCCAGAAATTACCGGTTTGCTGGTTTGTTTTCCATTCCAGATAGGAGTCTCAAAACTTTTGAAAATTCAGTTATTAGCCGAAGAAACAAAGAAGAAATGAAGAAATGGACTTCATCGGAGGTCAGAGCACACCCTACTTTTCTTAAGACTTCAGTTGATTACAGGCCCGTTAAGTTACCGGGACTTTCGAGAAACCGGCCCCTGGTCCGAGTAGCGTCTCAGGAAACGCCTCTCTGACCAGAAGCGAAGTTTCGCAGGCTAGAAGCTAAGTGTATAACACTTAATCATGGTTGCAATTTGCTCTTTGACAGCCAGGTAGTCACGGCTTTGTTTTAACGTTACTGTGTTTTTCAAAATTTTAATGTTTTTCATGACAACAGTCTTCTGTCTAGTGGTCAGCGAAATTGCTTTCTGCTGACTATCCATAGCGAATGAAATTTGTTTTCTGGCAAGTGGAAATCAGGACAAAATAACAAAGTACTTGTTTTTAACCATGTCAGTGTTTGCTTAAATAAAGTTCTTACGTATGACACAAGACTTGTTTAGTCAATATCTCTCTTCAGACAACCACAATGGAAGCGTGGTACGACTAAATCGATTTTCAGTCATTTATGTAAGTCTTTCAAATAACACACAATAAATGGTGTTTGCATCCAATAAAGCTAATACAAAGACATATCGCTAGTTAGGGAATTGGCGGGATTTTATTTATTTGCGCGGGAACTGTCAAACCGTAAAAGATATTCGTTCGTTCGGACACAACACCAGCAGGATATGTTTGGCAACCCATTCAACAATCCAAATACGGCAACTCGCCATCAAGATACATGTAAGCAAAATCTCTTAGATAGTAGAACAGAAATACAGTATTGTGAAAAAGTAATATTCTTCTTTATTTCACCTTCTTTCATTGAAACATATACATATAATTTGATAATTACATAATATCTCATAAGGATATGACCACTGGCTACATCATCGATTTGGAGGTTCTTGAGAAGAGAGAGGTGGAGCTAAAGTCTGTTAATATGGAGAAAAAATCTCTTGAAAACATATTGCGGAGAATTAAAAGTGTTTTGAATGTAGTTGAAGTTGTGACAGATGCCTCTGCCAGTATAAAGAAGATGATGAGTGAGTTGAAAAACAAAATCATGTTACATCATTTATAAATAGAGATCATTTAGTGCAAAATAGTAATGCCTGGTCCATGACCTAGTCTTATGGAATGCTACTCATTGTTTTTTTGTCCGTTGTAGTGGACTGGTCTGAGTCCAGTTCTTACCTTGTTTTTAAAAGTATACTTTCACAGTATTCAGGTATTGAAGTTATTAAAATTAAACAAATCACATGATCTTCACTGGGGCAAGAGAACAAACAGTAACACATGTCACGTTGGGTGCTTACCATTTGTAAGAAAAATCCGATTGGTGTAACCGTGGCATAAAGGTAAGGGATTTTCCGAATTTCTCGACCAACCGGATGAGATTGCGCTTACCATTTATCCATCAGGCGTTTCGTCCCGCTCTAACCGGAACCGGAAACGGAAACAAGTCTGCTCTCCACGGCGGGAAATTCGAGTATCAATGCAATATGGCGGACCAAAGCTTAATTGTATTACATGAACTAACTGATGATTTTGACCTAGAGAACGAACTTTTCGAGGACGAGGATGACCTCACGATGTTAAGTTCCGTGAGCTGTTTCATGAGACGGGATTTGAATAGAATACGAGATTACTTTGAGGTAACTGTTCCCAGCTACACACCGAGTGAATTTCGCAGTCATTTTCGAATGAGTAGAGGCACTTGCGAGACCTTGTGCAGAGAAATTGTCAACACAGGACAGATTCCTACAAGAAATACCAGAGGGAGGCTGCCTATTCCTCCTGTCAAACAAGTGTTGGCATTTTTATGGTCAATGGCAAATCAAGAACCCACCAGACTCGTCGCTGATAGGTTCAATATCACCATGAGCAGTGTGGATAGAGTGCTGCACAGAGGAACTCGAGCGCTGGCGGATATCAGCGCAGAGTACATCAAGTGGCCAAATGGTACATGTTTCTATCTTTGGATTTTATTTGTTTGCTTGTTTCTGTTTCCAGGATATCTTTTTCTTTCAGACTTTTTTGTTATTATGAATGTTTTTGTTTTTGAAGCTTCCCCCACATACATTATTTCAGATTACGTGTGTCACGCAATCACTCCTATCCAAGGTTTGATCCATATGCCGAGTTGTACTATGCCTGTTATTTACATATTTGCTTCATTTTGTAGAGCAACGGATGCGTATAATCAGGGCTGCATTTGAAGAAGGGGGATTCCCTGGTGTGGTCGGGCTCATAGATGGCACACATATCAGCATTAGAGCCCCTGTAGAAGAGCCGGATGCATACATCAATCGAAAAAAATTTCATTCAATAAATGTGCAAGTTATCTGTGATGAAAACATGGTTTTCACTGATGTTGTAGCTGGATGGCCTGGCTCTGTGCATGACTCCAGGGTGCTACGCAACTCAGCTGTGTCTCACACAGCTGCCAACAAGTTTCCTGGCAATACACATTTGCTGGGTGATGGTGGATATCCACTACACACTTGGCTCATTACACCATACAGAGATAATGGTCATCTCACTGCAGATGAAGCCTTTTTCAATTCTGTTCTGTCAGCTAACAGGCAGACTGTGGAGAGATCAATCAGGCTTCTCAAGGGAAGGTGGCGAAAGCTACAACATCTTGACCATCTTGATCAAAAACTGATAGTCCTCCTTATCATTGGTGCCTGTGTTCTCCACAATGTTTGCCTTCTACATGATGACTTTGATGAAGGTTACATGCTTGACAATGATGATGACAATGACGGTGGTGATGACAATGGTGTTGCTGGACGAAATGACAGATTAGCCCAACAGAAGAGAAATAATTTGAAGGCTGTCATATATGCTAACCGCATTTAATGGACCATCATTTAACCAGCTATAGGCAAGGGGTGCTGGGGGGGGGGGGGTGCTGGGGGAAAAAGAACAGGTGGAAATTTTGGGTTGGGCATTCACCCCTGCCCTTACTAGAGTGGTTTGAAAGATGCTTTTCAAAAAAACTCAATTTCATAAAATTTTTCAAAGCTTCATCGTAAAAAAATGCAATGAAGAGTTTTGCCTCCCTTTCCTTTAAAGCTAAGTCATTTGTCCCCCACTCTCTCCTGAATATCACCAGTCCTCTCCCTTTGCCTGATTAAATAAGTTGATCCTAACAGGGCTCTAACTGTGTGGTGATAGTAAATATGGGACATCAGATAATGAAATGTCAAATTTAATTATCACTTCCCTTTGTCAAGTAAATTTAAGTCATTGATTTTTCTTAATCTTAATAGTAAAACACAAATATAGCATATTATTCTTATTCATTGATTCAAACGTTTGCAATATGAAAACTTTGAAAAACACAACATGCTACAGTAGAACGCCTATGTTTAGAAAAATAATGCTTTGGATAATAAAGGAAACTAAACAAGTCTTCAAATAAATGTTTTAAATAAGAAAACTTTGAGATTTATAACTTTGTCACTGTTTAAATTTAAAACACAGGAATTACCTCTGCCTTGTAAGAAATTTTCAATTTCAATAGTAAACTTAAAAGAAATGTGCTACAGGTAGTTCTTATTTATTTTTAACCACTTCCAGGAATTGAGAATAAAACTCTTTTTTCTCATCTTTCATACTTTTCATCAAAGCTAATTTCTCTGCCTCCACTTTTTCCCTCTTCTCACTGTAAGAATGAAGGAATTGCAGTATTTCAGCCGCAGATGAATTGCTCTTCCTTTTCCTAGTTGGAAACTTTGCTTTTTTCTTTTTTCTCTGGTTTTTGTCTCCTGATTCATCATCACCTGACTCGTCTGAAAGATCTTCAGAGTGAGAGTCGCCACCCCTGTCACACTGGTTTGTGCCACTTGAACTAGAGGAAGAGGTGTCAAAGGTAAATCCCGGGCTGATCTTTGGACTCGACCCCATACAGTCACTCATATCATCATGATACTTCCATGATTTTCGAGCTTTACCTGTTTGTTTGTTATTGTCTTCGATCTCCTTTTGCTTGATCTCTAGTTTAGACCATTTTCGAAGGCATTGATCAACTGTAACTCGTTTCTCTGAGATCGAATTAAATTCCGTGGCAATTTTAGCAAAAACTTCTTTCTTCGTGGTCTTTCCCTTCCCTAAAAGGTGCTTGAATTTTGAGTACGACGATATTAACAAGCGAACATGTCTGTCTTCCCATCTTTCAAGTGACTTGTGGCTTTCAGCACTTACATTATCGGGTGAAACAACTTCAGCTGTTAAAGACTGTTCAGCCTGCATATAGGCCAAGGCGCAAACATCATCGGCTTCCCCCAGAATTTCTTCAGACTCTGTAAAAAAGAAAAATGTCACGCGTTAAAAATCGTGGGAAACTCCACTCGTATATTTCAGATATTTGTTTTGTTTGTTTCGGGCCACTCGATCAAATATTCGGTATGTACCCTCGAAATGCATTAGAGAAGGAAGCAAAGATTTTTACCTTGGGACGTAGAAATGTGGCAACGATGGTTTAACATATCAGCCATGGTTGCTGATGAGAACATACATGCTGCACATTGATAAAGGGAAGATAGCGACGCCATCTTTCAAGACGAAGGCAAACCGTGCGGAAAGGCCTGGAAACGGAGCATGCACTTTAATGGTAAGGAATTTTCTGACGTTCCGTTCCGAATGGAAAAAGAGGAGTACCTCTGAAGGTACTCCACAATTTCCGAATGGAATTTCCGGAAAATTACCTTACCATTTGACTTCGAACCGAAATTTCCGGATTTTCTGGCCAAATGGTAAGCACCCGTTGACACATGATTGCAAAGATGTTGATTTCACTTAGAAAGCAGCAAATGTTCATTTCCCGCAGCGCGTAAGCTCAGAAGTGTCGATTTCAGGTCTAAACATGTTAAAATGTTGATTTCACGCATGACAGCAAGGATGTTGATTTCACTTAGAAACGACCAAAGGTACACTTCATGCAGCGCGTAAGCTAAAAAACGTCGATTTCATGTCAAAATAGGTTAAACTGTAAATTTCACGTGAACGCCTGACGGCGAGGATGTTAATTTCACTTAAAAACGAGCAAAATGTTCATTTCAAAAATGTCGATGTCTGGTCAAAATAGGTTAGGATTTTGAGTTTCACATTAACCCTTGACGGACTAAAGGATGTTACTTTCACTTAGGAAACAGCAAAATGTTAATTTCCTGCAACATATAAGCTCAAAAATGTGGGGCTGACAGAATAACAGATTAACCCTTCTGTGCAGCGTACAGGTCTCCATACATCTGCATGTCGGTTAATCCCTGAAGTTTGAGACACTGCAAATCATGCCGATTTGAAATAAAATAAAAGCAACCCGGATCACAGATCTATGTTTCAATCGATCGCTACTTGTTGGTCATTATTATGTTCAAATGAGAAAGGAAAAACAAGCGTAGGACCATTCTTAAGGTCAAAACTTTCCGACAATGAAAGCGATTTGCCCAGTTTACCTGTTTTTATAAACAAAGTGAGAAAACTGAACCTTGCCAACATTGTGATTAATAACAGCAATTGCTGGTTATTTTTGTAGTTGTTTTCAACTTGTATTAGACCACAACAGCTTGGAAGATCTGTGGATTTATTTTTGCACTCCTTCTCTCCAGAAGCGTATTGAGTCAAACTAAAAGAAGACAAATTACAATAACTTTCAGGCTCTGATGCCGTTATGTCCCTGAACTAAACCAAACTGAAAATGTTTTAATTTTACTTACAATTCTTGTATTTCTTTCCCGAAGTAAACCTTGTATTTAATTTGCGATTCTTGCTCTGTTCATACCTGGAGTCTTTAAACGAAGTAGTGTCTCCTCCGCCAGTTTTAAAGCGCATGTTCTCTTTTATTAAGATATGCCCCCAGGGACGCTACGTAATTACGCAGGGACTTGAAATAATTTCATGCAAAACACTACCTATCCAGTGCGGAAATCGTATTACATTACTATGTGATTGGATTGAGCAACGATATGCCTTAATCGCGACATTTGTGGTTGCTTATGTTTCATTACTCAGTTCTTCCTTTGCACCAATTAAACAAGACATTTATGAATCGGTCGATCATAAACTGTTGTTGCAGTTTTAGTTCTAGCTTTTCTCACAAGACCGTCTGCTCCTGGATACGTGAGAATTACCAGTCCAAGCCTCCATGTTTTTCTTGGAGTTGGTTCCATTTCTAACACCAAATCTCCCTCTTCGAGGTTTTCTCTCGGTCTGTACCATTTGTTTCTTGGCAATCAATTTGGTACAAAATATTTTATCCAACACTTCCAGAACTCTTAAACCGTTTTTCTGTGTTTCTCATCAGATGCCGCGGATTCATTCTCTCTTCTTGTTCTGGAGCAGGAGGCAGAAAATAGTGGCCAATAAGAACGTAATTTGGCGTGACATGAGGGCTTTCCAGATTCCGTCTGAACTGGGATAAAGAAGTCTACTGTTATCAAATATGAATTTTGTGCCGCGTAGTACTATGAACACAAATGGTGGAACAGAGAATTCATTCTGAAGTGTAAATTAAAGTGCTATGTGAAACCCATGAAAGACCCACTGGGCATTAGCCCTAGTAAAGGGAATCAGGGAACCACACGAGGTAAAGAGTGCTACGCAGCACAACATTCATATGTACCCTTACTTTCCTCGCCGCAATTCACCACCTAAATCGTCCCCGACTTTCTCTGTCCGACCTCGTAGCTCTGATGTTTGTTGATTCTTCTGAAGAAACTGTGCATTGTGTTGGTTCTTTTCACTTGGT
>CM042750.1:19132630-19156177 GCA_022496165.2 Catalaphyllia jardinei | reverse complement strand
TAAGCACTAAAATTGTCACTTCAGAGTTAATTCTCTGTTACTTCATTAGTGTAACCCGATAGTCAGGATCTTTTCCTAAAGTGCTCTATTCGGCCACCGATTGATTCGTCCTATTGAAGGCTTGTTAAACATGGTGTCAGCGTGTGGTTAAAGCTGAGAATCGTCGACAACGTACTAACTGTCTATGATGTCACACGCAGACCACTCTATGTGTTCGTGGTTTAATATAGAGAATCTATGAGGGTTATGAATAAAGCTCTCAAAAATGCAGATCTAAATCACATCCCGGTCTGAATATCCCAATAAAGTTAAATGAAACCTTAATCGGCTCATGTATGTTGTTTTTTCGCCTTCGTGGGCTGTCTAAAGCATCTAAATGTAGGGTCATCCTTACTGTAGGTAGTCTCGACCGCTATGTCGTTCGATATATCGGTGGAGTGTCGGTCGATAGGCAAGACTGACGTACAGTGTCGGTTCAGCTATCAACCGACTATCGATCGACTATCGACTGTAATTGCAGGATTCTAGAGGTTGCTTCTTACTCAAATCTAAACAACTACAGGGGTAGCGCGGTGCGAGATATCCGAACTCCACTTGGTAGATTCAAACTGATTAAATGACAAATCAAGTCCATAGATCTAGTTCACAATAGCGAAAACCAGTAGATCGCCAGTAGTACAAGTAGATTAAGTAGTCGCATAAGACTAGTAGCAGTAGGATAAGTAGTAGGTAGTAGTAGTAGTAGGTTGAAACTGAAAAGCGATAGTTAAGAATATGTTCCCTTAGATAAGGCATAAAAATACAAATCTAACAGAATAGAACAATCATAATAAAACTAACGAGAGCGTAGCGTGAAACAGACGTAACAATTGACACTTAAACTGAGGCGATAACTCTTGTCATAGCAAACGAAGATAACGGCTATCTTGTAAAACAACTAAATATAGCGTGAAAGAATCACAGTTTGGCAATCATATGACAATTGGACTAATAAAGTAACTCAACAGTAAGCCTTAGATCTCTTGAAAGCAATTTCACGGCAATAAAACCGAGACACTAAATGAAGCCTTTCGTGATAACGAAAAGACTAACAATAAGCAACTTAGCAAATAAAAACTTACGTACTTTGGTTGACGACTCGCACAAAAGGAAAGCAGAGTGACAGTGAAATACACTTGAGATAGCGGTAGACTGGATCCTCTGATTCTTGCACGGCAGCGGTGTAACTTCACTGACAAACTCTGACTAAACTAAGTTGCGCTTCGTTGCCTTTACCTTTGCCTTTGCTACGTGAAAAAAGTAAGGCGTCGTGAGATACGTGGCGCCCACAATTAAGACTATTTCCTAGCGGCAAAACTTCTAGAACTATTGGATACGTGCAAAATCACGATTTTATGAAAGCTTTGATTTTGAAATCACGTACTTGACTGGAATAATAACTGATAATAAATAGGTAGGAAGTTTCATAGGAAATTGATAAATGATAGGCGTCTCAAAAATAACATCGACCGATATATCAGCCAACATATCCGAAGCTTTCCGTTCGATCAGTAGTTGACTGATACTCAGTGAAGTGTCGGCGAAGTATCGGCCAAGTGTCGGCGAAGTATCGGCCAGGTATCGGTGAACAAAAACATATACACATCTCGACCAATATATCAACCGACTATCGCCCGAGTGTCGACCTGCTATCGACCGACACTCAACCGACTATCGACCGACACTCAGTCGATATATCGACCGCCTTAGCGGTTGAGACTACCTATAGTAAACATGATCCAAAATGTCCACCCGGCGGCCTTGAAGCTTGCAAACAATACCATAATTTCAAAAACTTCTATTCAGTTGATCTTATGGGCATGGTCGACTCAAATTACAGGTTTGTGTGGGGTAGTTGTGGTTACCCTGTGGAATTCAATTCAAGATGGTTTACTGCCCTGCATAGGCAAATCTGTTGGTAAAGTAAATGCTCCACCCCTTATAATAGCCGACTCCGCCTTTCCTCTTCGTACATGGCTCATGAAGCCCTACACAAATGCTGTTTTGAGCCCTTAGCAAAGATATTTCAACTACAGACTTAGAAAGTTATGGGCAGAGAGAGAAACTGGAAGAGGTTCCTGACTTGATCATGTAACCTAGTTAAAAACTTGCCTGTGAGCATGCTCTCTTCCATATTCCAAGCTTATTTGGAGGCTAGGTGAAAACAGTTGTAGTATTAACTTCATACATTTTTGCAGCAGTTCGTGTTATTAACTGTTTATTCATAAACACTGCAAATGTAAAAGTGAAAGGATTTCTCCACAAGGATCTACATGTAACATTCATTTATATTGACAAGACTAACAGGCAAGTGTAAAACTTAAAGACACTTAACCTGAAAGTATCACAAAATAATTAGTTTGTAGCTAAAGGGTAACAGATATTCTCCGTCTTTGGCTTATTTTTGAAACATTAAAGTTGCCATTTTTGTTTTAGCAAGTGTAAACTAGAACAACGACTCGGTCCCTCTTCAACGTGCATTTCATTTGCCCAGTTATTGATAATGTTGTTACTGTCCTTCCTGTTTTCATCATTATTATCATGTTTAAATTTATCAAATAATCATTCAAAACATTTAGTGGCAAACTCCATTGAAATTCATTGAAACCCAACCATTTGATAACTGTGAAGCTCTCTCAACTCATTTGCATAGTTGATAGGTTATATGACTACAAAGGCAAAGCTATCCCTTTGTTAGGCACTTCTAAAACCATATTTAGACATGTTCACTATTTTAACTTTCTCATGACTGTAGTCCAAGTGTCAACTTTGAGTTGTACATGTTTGTCACACTTGTCTTGTGTCTTGACTACTGTACTGGGGAAAGAAACCAGTCAAGAAATGTTTTTATTGCATTTAAAGGAGCAGGACAATGTGCAAAAAAGGGAAAAAGGTCAGTTTCCGTAGTGCATGCCATTCTAAATCGTACGGATAAACCATTGTATTTTAACACAGAAGGGAAAGGGCGGGGGTCGGGCAATCACCGATATAATATTCTGGCTCAAGAAAAATGCCAAAATATATGGTTCAAAGGGAGCCATGCAAAACAAACAAAGATGTTGCACAACTGATACTAGACAAAATTTCATGCTCAGAAAATTACCCACCCCTCCCCCACCCTGTTATTAATACAATATTGTTCATACCTCAAAGCTCAACATCAACGAACAATTTCTCCACACTGGTCTCCAAACATTGTCAAAACACTCTTTTTTAGTCATCATCCTTGTGTTCTCATGAGTTGTGTCTTACTGTTTAAGACATCCATTTTTTCAAGAAGCCTGATCGCTAATGGGGCTTTACAGGGTTAATAGATCCATGCACTTTTATATGGCAGACAGCAACAAATCAAACAAGAATCAGACTATGAAGTCTTAACCCTCCACTGCAACTTTGCCTAGCAATTAAAGAATGTAGTTTGTTCCTACCTTACCAATTTTGAAACACATTGCCATCACTAAATTGGAAGTTTTCATTTGAAGCTGATGACATACTATATGTTGGGGTGAGAGACCCGAAGGACCCCTCTGGCCGTCCTGGCCTATTTGATACATTTGGCAAAAATGCTCTGAAATCAGTGTACTGTGCACTTTCAGAGTGAAAGCTATTAGAACCTAAATGTGGTTGAGTTAGAAGCTGGATCATTTTACACTCATGTTCGCGTGATCTATTCATTTCTTCTCGCAAGAAGTTGGTCAGCTCTTTCGTTGGATCATTCTTAACAACCTCTTTGACTAGCTCTGAGGCTTCCAAAATAGCATCTTCGGGTTTTTCCTTCGGTTTTCCTTTCTTTCTTTTCTTGATAGGAATTAAAAGTCACCCTTCAGAATCCTCATTATTTTCCAGATGATCTTGAAAAGATTCATCGGAATCAGCTAACTTGCAAGATGTGGGATATAGATCAATTGAAGCCTTTAAGTGCTACTGTGGTTCTATATTGACTCCAAGCTTTCGCCGATCTACGGCATTACCCTGATAATGCCGTAGATCGGCGAAAGCTCGGAGTCAATATAGAACCACAGTAGCACTTAAAGGCTTCAATCGATCTATATCCCACATCATTACGACATGCTGCTAAAGAACACATTCAAACGTTTAGTTAACTTGCAAGACTTCTCTGAACTGATGGACTGCTCTAACGAAGAAGGTTCTATGGCTTGATCTGGTTGACAAGAATCCCTTGTCTGAACTACTGCAAAAAGAGGCTCAAACCAGTTTCCAAGCCCTCTGTCTTCCTGGAATCTCTTGATCCCTGTGGCTGTTCGTATGGTAAGTGCTGCTTGTTTGCAGTCAGTAACACATTTCTTGAACTTTGTACGTAGTTGGTTCACACTAAATCTCAACTCTTTACCTCTTGCAGAAGCCCTCTTTTTACTTCGGTGAAATTCACCATTCCTTTGACACGGTGTTAGTAAAAATGAGCTTTCTCTTGTAGAAGTATTGCTCACCACAATATCAATGAAGTTGTCAATGTCCTCTGAGCTCCAAGGTGATTTACGTCCAGATTTCTTTTTCTTCCCCTTCGACTTCTTTACAAAAAGACTTAGACTTAGACTCCAGGTATATTGCAGGAGGGATCAGAGCCCCGGGATCTTGGATGACAAGTCTCCTGCATGGGACCAGAATCAGCTAACTTCAAAGGCAAAAACGGGTTTCACAGTCTCGTTTTTGTAGCGATTCCGATTTCCTGCGTTGCCGCGCTTATCTCGTAAAGTCTCGAAAGTACCGTTGGCCGCCCCCAAGATAGTCTCCTTCGCAGCCGTTTTTTGGGATGTCATGCAACGCTCCCCCAAAGAAACGGCTGCTCACAACCGAACCACATTCCTTTCTGTTGTATTTGTGGTTTCCTTGCGCTCTGTTGAACAGACCAATTACATACCAGCAAAGTGCAAATGACTTAAGCTTTCGCGCGAAAAGGCCTGCGGTGCAAACAATGAGGGATTTCTGGCTTTTGTTTCACGCTACACGCACGCCACCAAAAATGGGCTGTGTTCGCGGGCTACGATCATGACAAACGAAAAAACATGTGAATGAAAGCCCCACGTACAAGTGCTTCATGTGCTCATCGCTATTTTCAGCTAATGAACAATGTTCAGCTAATGAGAGAATAAATTTTTTCTGGAAATATCTAATTGCAAGCGTTAATCAAGGGCTGAAGGCTTCCCACAGATTGAAAACAGGAGAAAAGAGCGGCATTCAGAACTCGCTGTCAACAAATCGCTCGAAGCTATTTGATTTCTTAGTTCCTTCATTAGGCAAGTTAAAATAGATATCTTCCTTCTTCACAATGATTTTTGGAGTTGAAAGCTTCTAGTAATTAGCTTGAACTTCTTCAGTTAAAAACAAGCTCATTCAAGCGTCGCAGATATCTTTCGGCGTCCCTAAACAAAGGCCGAAAATCCGCACGTTTATTTGTGACCTCTCCGATGACGGGATACAAAGATAAAAAACATTCTCTGATTGGGCAAGTTTCAAAGGGCGAATTTGGCGCGAAAAGGTTCTTGAAAATGGAACAGAAGCCGTAATAGGCTTATTTCATGAAAGGAATGTGGTTCGGTTGTGAGCAGCCGTTTCTTTTGGGGGAGCGTTGCGTGACATCCCAAAAAACAGCTGCGAAGGAGACTACCCCCAAGAGTTTCAATTTGTCAACGTTGTGCTTGTGCTAGAAGTCGAATATTTTTCTTGGAAGCTCTCGGTATTTTTCCGCTGGATTTACTGCAACTTGATTTGTTTTACCGCAACTTGATTTGTTTTACCGCCGCTTGGAAACAAGCCTAATCTGAAGGGATGTTAGGGGAGCCTCTTGGAGGAGAAGATGGATTAAGAGATGTTCTGGAACCTTTGATTTTCAGACACGACAAAAGGAAACGAAACTGGTGGATTGTACATCTATTCAGCACGGCGCAATGAGAGTGTTATTTTTTGTAAACTTGCATGATGATCACACTTCAAGAAGTCAATTTAATGATATGATGATTAAAATGCGTACACCTAATGTTAGTAAAATGTGTTTGACGTCTTCATTTAGTCTCTTGATTTAAATTAACGTATTGTGTGTTAACAGTTTAAAAATATTTCGTTTTAGTTTAATTAATCTTTTTCTAGGTGTTACTTTTTGTTTGCCTTTTTCATGACTTCTATGACCCATTCAGTCATGACTTCCATGTCTGCGTACACTCCATACTTGTGTGGGTCCCCGCAGTTGTGGCCCCAGGAGACCACCCCAGTTAGATACCAAAGTCCATCCTGTTCGCAAGCTAGCGGTCCTCCACTGTCGTACTGGCAAGCGTCAACTCCACCCTCCTCAAATCCAGCACACAGTGCCCTGTTGTGAATGGCTCCTTCGTAAGATTTCTCCGCGTTGCACTGGTCTTGGTGAACGAGCTTTACCTTGGCTTCCCTTAAAATGTCGGGCTTTGGTCCTCTCCACTGTGTATGGCCCCAGCCGGTAACATAGCACTCCTTAGCAGCGGGGAATGTTAAGCCTGGAGGAAGGAGGCAGATTGGGGATACAAAGTTGTCCAAAATAGCGGGAGATTTTAGATGCAACAGAGCTGCAAGTAAAATGAAAAAACAGCTTTTCATTGGTCAGCGTTCCTTCGAATCTTTTCGGTCAAATAAACTCAACTTGACTGCTAGGCCGGAGCTACAGCTAAAGGGTAAAGTTCAATTAGCACAACTATTCGTCCTAGGCTCAGGACTATAGTTGTTTTAACCTACTTACAGTCGTCTGATACGTGCATTTCTTAAACGAGGGAACTGACAAGCTATCATTGCCACTAGCTATTCGTCCATTTATCATTTTCTCTCCTTTCCTTTCTCCTTCCTTTTCTCCTTCCTTTTCTCCTTCCTTTTCTCCTTCCTTTTCTCCTTCCTTTTCTCCTTCCTTTTCTCCTTCCTTTTCTCCTTCCTTTTCTCCTTCCTTTTCTCCTTCCTTTCGTTTTTCCGTTCTTCCGTTCTTCCGTTCCATTGAACATTCGTTATTCAATCATAGGTCGTCAGATTACGACGCGGTGGAGAAACATATTTTCCTAACTTGAGTAATTTGAGTTTGACAGTCACCAAATACCAATTTGTTGTTGCAGTTCAGTGAGATAAAATGCAATAAGGTTTCCTTCTCCAATGGAAAGAAAGGGCAAGGGGAATAAGAATGCGAGAAAGGAAGAGGGAATGTCTATTGGTGACGAATGGTTTGAGAAATGTTACAAAATCATGCCATCTTTGAACAGTGATTTCCTGTGTCAGGGAAGATAAATTACAGTTGATAGGATAACGGAGAAAACAGAAGTATATAGAGGATTGCACAACAATGGAGTTTGTCATACCAACATCATAATCCGGTGGGATTCCCTTGATTTCTTGGTCTGTGACTTCATTTCCGCCACCAGTATACTGTGGGTGAGTATAAATGGACTTCACTTTTCTACTTTGTTCAAACCAATCCTCATTTTTTAGGTGGTGCTCTCCTAAGGTTACTGTCCAATCATTAGGATCAGTAGACAAATCAGGACCTGAAATCAGATTAGCGGTAAGATGGTGGTGATGCTTTAATTGAATTCTCTTATGCGTAGTCCTCTGGCTTTGTTTTGTTACAATTAGCTATTACACGGGCTAAGCTTTATGGTAATTTGGTAACTTGCACCTGTAACTAACCAAATGCTTTATGAAATATTGTGCTTTTTTTCTGATTGTCTCACCCATAATGAAATAAGAGCTCCATGAATAAGGGAATATGATTGCACCAGGCTGAGTTGTGGGTTTAGAGGATGTGTAAACATACCCGGCCCGCTGAAAGAACTTGGATAATTTACATAAACCGATCGAACTGGTGATAAAAATCAGTTGGTTCTGCAGAGGTTTACTTCTTTTAAAGTGCCCCTGTGATAAAAAAAAAAATCAATTCCTTTTTTCTTGAGATTCTGAAAGTGTATCTGCTTAACACTTGACTGGCTAAATTCTGACCTTTCATTTTTATCCAAAGGCCGTTTACTTTGAGTGTAAGTTTTGGATTTCACGATCCGCCATCACTCACGTTCAAACCTGTCCGATTTGATCTCAGAGGGTTGGATCCGGGAAAAGTGACGTCAAAGGCTCACCAGCTTAAAATTTCAGCGTGTGAACGCAGCTTATTATGTATGCAAAGTGCGAGTTTAAAAGTGTGAAAGCCCAAATCTCCCGTGCTGCATATTAATTCTGCAGCGTACACACACATCGCATTCTTAAACTAGTGAGCCTTTGACGTCATTTTCTCCTCGATCCAGCTCTCTCGAATACTTAAATTTAGTAATGGCTGATCATTAAATAGGAAAGTTCCAGTTAAAATAAACAGGTGCCTTTTTTTAAATCAAGGATTAAAACTTGGGTCACTTAGTGTTTAATTAACATAGTTTTGAAATCCAAAGGAAAGAAATAATTTATTTTTTGTCACAGGGGGACTTTAAGACGAAAACGTCACAATAATTGCATCACTGATTAGAAGGTGAAGTCCAAGTCATTGCGCTTCGTGTACAGCATGAGGAATGAAATGCCTTAAGGTTACCGTATACCTTCAGGGGTGTCTCTCGTCCAAGCAATGTTGCGCGTCCAGTTTAAACTGTCGATACCTAAACCCCTATATCAAACTAAAGCTTACAGAGCTGGCTATCCAACTATACCAATAATTTTAAATTCATATGAATTGGCGAATTTTTCACCACTTCTAAATGCAAGCGTCCGAATCACCTTTTCAAAGTTACAAGTCAAAGAGAATTTTGTTTTTCGTTAATTAAATTTGTTCCTCAGTTTCCGGACCCAAAGGACTAAAAAAGGTGTCTGCGTTTTGCAATACTCAGTTATAGTGAAAAGTTCTGGAACGTTTTCAAAATAGTTTTAGAAAAATGTGAAGTTTTGGTAGAAAAATCGCTCTCATTGACAGGTTTTTGTTGTTTATGTGTTAATCTACCCACTGTGAAATTTGGGGGCAATCGGACAAATTCCCTATGAGTCTTCGCTCTTTACAGTGTTCGCTTCAATTCCAGACGGGTAATTTTTACTTCCGGCCAAGACTTAAAACCACCATTTCTCTGCCAATATTTAATGTTTTTCAATGATTTCTTTTTTTTTTACACTAGAGATTTCATTTGGATCATTACTTTAACCGAAAAATCGAAATTTGAAGAAAATTGCCGATCTGAAGGTATACGGTAACCTTAATGAAATAGTCTGTATTTCTTACCGACAAAGCAGTGAGATGCAGAGACAACCCATTCTGGTGAAATAAGCGATCCTCCACACGTCTGAGTGTTATTTAGGAGCAGAGCCACCTGCCAAGGCCACGCACCAGGAGAACTGATGTGGCCGCCTACAATGCGCTTATCTTCTTTCTCGTTTTGCAAGTACCTTACACCACACTCGGGTTCTAAGAGAAATTCACAATGTCCTCTCGGGTAAAGCGCTGGAAAACCCTGTTCTAGGTTACATTAATGTTCGACAAATTACATGCGTGGACAAGTTTTCGTTACCGATCAATTTAGCTTTGGAATTCGAGCTATGCATGTGAAAAGGCCATCGAGAAGAAAAACCACACCCTCGCTTTTCATTCGTAGGATCCAATAAGATAACATTTTTTCCTATTTCAAAATGGCGACCTGCCACAGAGAAGGTGTTTGGTTAGACGAAAGATATAATTATTCTTGTTTCTTTTACGTTGTCGAGCTGTTGAACACGCAAACCATTTACAGTCGTAAGATTAACGACCACAATTTGTGCACGCGGTTCTGTCCTTTTCGTCTCCTTCTGCAATTATATATGTCTAGGGAAGTAGTCTTGTTTTTCTTTTGGCTAATATGGCCATAGTTGCTTTTGTACTCTCGAATTTGTAATTGGTTAGGCAATATTTAACTTAGTTATTTTAGGAAGCCAACACCCTTTCAGTTTTGATTTTTATTTCATGTTAATTTAATTTCTGTCAAGTGTAAGGGGCAATAAAGTTGTTGTTGTTTTTTTTTTTGTTGTTTTGTTTTGAATTTGGCTGCATACAGATTAGCATCGATGTTAGGGCACGTGACAAAAGAAACATTATAGTTTTTGTTCTTACCTAAGACTCTTCTCCAGGTGTAAGGCTTACACAGACCAAAGACGCTTGCCAAGATCACTATCCTTGCTGTGCTCCAAACAAACATTCTGAAATCAAACCTGCGTGGCGTAGCAAAAGGTTTTAACGTTTAAAATTAAAATTGTGCACACCAGAGTTGAAAGTTATGTTAAACAGAGATACATATTTTCGCAACGTTTAAAAAGTGTAATTGGTTAAGCAATGAAGGACTTTTTGCGTATTTACAAAATCTCATCAAAGGGCGACAGGGGTTAGGAGAACTCCGAACAGTTATGCAAACCCAAGACGCATACCTTTCGAGTCCTCCCTCTATTGCTTTTAAAAAAATATCTTTAAAAGCGATGTTCACATACTCGCATATAAACATACTTATTGACCAATGAGAGCGGCCTTACTATCTTAAATATTTTATAAAAGGCAATATTTAACTGACGAATAAACAGAACCCTAGATATGCTTGATTAACTGTCATATGAAGCAGATGTCTATTATAATTTTTTGTTTTGAATTTTACTTTTTTGTATGTATGTCTAATGGGGAGCATCAACTGAATAATAACTCCTTTCAATTTTTCCGGCTTGTAGTTTTTTGTCTCTGAGTTGAAGTAAGATCAGATTTCTGAAGATATTAAAAGTAAAGAGTAACAAAATCCATTCTTTAAATGGTCCAAAAAATATGGCGAAGTTGCAAGTTAAAGATCATATTTATATTTTTTATTATCTTGTTAGCTTTTTCACTCCCTTGAAAGCTGAACACATTTGTTATTTTTAAATAATGGAGAGGTGTAATTTTTTTTTAGATATAGCGTCAAACTATCAGCATAATTTTCGTGGTCCGCCTATAAGCTGATTGTTCAAGGCAATACAATGTTTTCCTTCATCATGCCGGTATCTTCTCAGTTTATTCTCATTCATATACAACTGAAAAATATAATATACGATACATCTCTATAAACTTTAAGTTATCTATTTTATTTACCCTAGAAAACCAACCTTGAAAAGGTGCATTGAATCGAACGGACTGCTGCAAGTATCTGTGGCCGACATGCTCTATAGACAATTTAAATGTGAGTTTATATATAAAAGACTTCACGCAGTGTTTTGCTTACCTTAAAAGAACCTCCCAGAAGCTTGCGAGTCTCGTCCAGCCTCAGCCAGTGGAATGTTACTGCAATTTACCGTTCAAAAACAAAAAATACGTGTTCTAATACATCTACAAACAGACGGCTCGAGTGACTGAAGCTGTCGCGCGCGAGCAAAACATATTGTCATTTCCATACCGGAACTCGTTATCATGCAAATCAGACAAAAGAGCCAGGTGAATGGAGTCCCTCTGAAGTGTTGTTAATAAGTCGTGAAATTATTGAAAACAAACCTATTCATAAGAGACATGCATTTTAAGAAATATTGATGTAAAACACGTCTTGGGACTAATTGTTTAGCGTTGAAAATTTCGTATTCCTTATCAATTGCTCCAAAGTCGCTAATACGCGGTCAAAACAATTATGTTTAAGTTTTGAAAACCGCTTGTTGAATATCGGAAGCGCGCCAACTAGTCTATGACATGATGTATGCACCCATTATCAGTGGAATTAATTTGTCAGTTAATGCTAAGAGTCCTGATAAGATCAGAATTTCCACCTTAGTTTTGTTCAGTCTCCCTTCAAAAAGATCACTGATCATATTGAGTTGATCAGAGAGACAAGCCGCACCATTCTTCTTAAAGGGTATTGAGAAAGAAACACATCTGAAGCACATTCCTCATACAGTCAACAGCGTAAGAGTTAAATTTTGTTGAAGGTATTATAGTTGTTAGTAAATAAAGAGATCTTGGAATTAACCGAAACTAATTCCACGAGTCTTCGTTGTATACGAGGTGGGAAATTACAAACGGTCATTTTCCATGGTGAATTTCCTTGCTTCTATACTAAGTTCCTTTCAACGCAATTTTTTTTCACGTTTGATCCTTGCATACGGCTGGCGCGCGGGAAATTTGAATTGACCAATCAAAGTTCAGCAGATAAGAAAAATTTAGTGTCCTCACGTTAATGTAAGTTAATAGGAAAAGCATTGAAATCAATCACCTTTTCTCATTGGAGATTGCATTAAATATTCACTAAAGGGGATTTACAATTCCCAAAACCATATCACATTGCAAAAACTGAAAAATATGAAACATCTTTTGTCTCCAAGCTTCTAATTTGGCGCCAAAAATAGTAGTTCCTCGAGCGTCGCCATGTAAGATAATAGTAGTCTTATTTTTAACCAAGTGTGCTGTTCGTCGTCAAATTAAACCCGGAATTCTCTAGTTAATTATTAAAAGAGGCCAAAGCAACTTTAGCATTGTCTTCATTTTAGCTAGCGGCGAAGAAAAAGGCTATTTCGTGTCGTTTCGGTAGGACACCTAAGTTTTGACTGCCGCACGTACTGCGGGCTCAGCTACCGTATGCAAGGATTGTGTTGGAGGATTACCTTCCCTCAGAGCGTTTATAGTGATAAAAGTTGTCCCTACCCTCCAATGTGGAGGCGGGCTGGCTTCATGGTTAGTGCGCTCGTCCCCGGATCGAGTGGTCCGGGTTCGAGATTGTGTTGTGTTCTTGGGCAAGACACTTAAATCTCACAGTCAATCTTTTTGCAGGCTACAATGAACACCAATTTTTCAGTCAATACAAAGGCCCCAAACCTGAACTCTACCGTCGTTGACGACTGTGTCGATGCCACTTCTTCTACCAGAGGGGAACTCAATCAATTTATAACTGCTGTTCATTCGTCATCTTCACATCCAGCACATGTCAAGAATTCCATTCCTTATTCTCAGTTTCTTAGACTTCGTCGTCATTGTAATGAGAACTGATTTTTCCTAGAAAAAGAGGAAATGTGCGATTTCTTCGACAAACGTGGCTATCCTGGCTCTGTTGTTCAAGCGGGCCATCATCGCGTCCAATAAATTGATCGGCATTCAGCACTGCAAACGTCTCAGAAGGAGAATAATGATAGAATTCCATTCACCCTCACATTTCTCACATTTCACTCTCACAGCCACGCAGTAAAACCCATCATTCTAAAATAACAAATTACTTCAAAATGAGCCCGATACTGGTAGAACCTTTTCGCAACCTCTATTCATTTCATTCAAGCCACACACAGCCTACATTTCCTCGATTCGCTTTAACGAAGGGCTAACGCTCGAAACGTCAGCCTCCGAATCTCTTTACGGTGGCCAATTCACATTGTCAACCCGGTTGATAAAAGTACGGTGGCCCACAAGGATCACTACATAAAAAAGGTGAACCGCATATTAAACACTGCACCCTATACAAATAAAAAATGTTGCTGCAGATAGAAAAAAGTTGCTTCAAATAAAAAGAGAAATTGCTGCAAATAAAAAAAGGCCCTGCAAATAAAATAAAAAGATTCTGCAAATAGATAAATATAACTGATATAACTAGCCTTTTTCTATTACCAAAAATACAAAGTTAATTATGTTTCAACTCAAGATAAATCTCAATATCACCTACACTAGAGATAAACTAAAAAAAGCTGAAATAAAACGGATGATGAATGCCAACTATGTAAAAGAGAATAGCTCACAATCCAGCATATGCTAATAAAGTGTTCCCATGTAGCTTTATTTTGGAATGAATTTTTTGACTGGTGGTCGCAGTTCACCAGTGAAAACCTTCATATACCAGACGCAACTCCTTTATACGGACCTTCAATATCATTCACACATCATTAACTCCTAAGTATGGCTTTGCTGGTGGCAGAATGAACAAACTTTACTTTTCTCACTGTTCAAGACACAACTTCGAAAGAGCATAATGACTGAGATACATCGCAATAAAAAGCAAAACTCCTAAGCTCTTTAAGAGTGCGTCCACGAGAAAACCAGGCAGAACCATGCAGGAGGTGATACAGCTCAAATCGCCGATTTTGCTCAAACTTGGCACAAATGTTAGACTTGGTGAGTAAATACTTGTAACAAAACAGAAGGTCAAATTATTTTATTCTCTTGAAATTATGGGACACTCTTCAAAAATGGCCATTTTACCCCAATTTTTACATATTTAATTAGCTGACTTGGTTAAGCATTTACTCGGGTAAAAAATACATATGAACATTAAATCACCTAGGTGATATTCCTCATTGACCAGATTCTAAGTACCATAATTTATTTCAACCAATGGATTTCACTGCTTTCATGCCATCGGCCTGAAACAGTGGTAACCTTTCACAGTTTTGACACAACCCTCAAATTATGGTATTTTAATGTCTAAAATCTCCATTGGGCAACAACCTAATAACATTACACTTACATAGGCAATTAAAGCCATCGCTAGAGTTCAGGAAAAAGGAATAAAATATTTGGGGACTTAAATTTTTTGTATGTGCTGGCGTGCTATTCATACATGACTGAACGATTACTGGCCATTACATGAAAATTCACTGAAACACAAACAGGGTCTATTTGTCTTGACGTAACGCAAAATTGGCAGGAAACAGCTAACTAAGCATCCATCTACTGATAGTAAGTACCGAATCGACGAAAAAAGGCACTCGAGGTCATTTTTGGTTATATTTTCAATGGGAATATTCTTTACATCTTCATGTCCGTTTTTGCGATCAGCAAGAGGAAGATTTACCTTACAAATTCACAAATCCAGCCTTTAGATGCGAAAAGAATACAAACAAATAAAAAACAAGCTACATCGCGATTTCATGTTTTCTTTGATTTATAGTTTTAACCACGTTGTAACCAGTTCCGTGCCACCTTTCACGTGTCCATAGTTCGAGGAGCGAGCGTCATTTTTTTCGCCAGTTCTTTCTTCAAAGATGTAAATAGGTTGTTGCTCTTTTATATATCGTTGACAAAGGTCTGCAAAAAGTTCTCAAATCCACGAAGAAACTTTGTTTATGGTAGCTGTAACAGGCAACAGCGAGTCGATAGTCATCATTTAACGCCATGATATTGAGCCTGTCTTGGTCAGCGGTTGAGCCGGCAACTTACTCGTGGCTATCCCCCGGGCCCCGGGCGTCCACATGGGCCGACACTGGGGCCCGATTTGACTATCTCTGGCTAGGTAAGCCCAGTAAATGTTCACTTGAACAAAGTTGAAAATAGGTGACAATAAAAGGAAACAAAATGTACTTTGTTTACAAACGCTTGTCTCATTGAACAGAGGGGACTTATAATAAAAGTCACTTAAAATGGCATGGAAAACAAACAATCATTGTTATATGAGAAAAATGAGAATTCTGGATGTATATTGGCGCTCTTTGTTAACACGGAAATTGGTAGCCCTGGTACCCGAGTCTAAAAGGGATCCTTTCCGCTGACATAAAGGATTGACCTGGGTTGTTGACGTTACTAAATATTGACTGAAAACCCTCATTTTCTCTCTCTGAAAAGAGTTAACCGTGTTAACCCGCGTTATAGCCATACTAGAATCGTGTTAAGATGCCCATAGTAAATATTTAGAAATTATCTAATATTTTTGTATTTTTCTCTGTTTTTCAATCCGAAAGCCTGGTTCACACTTGTGCGATAAACATAACACAAGTGAAATAACAGACCTGCCAACTCTCACGGTTTTGCCTGAGTCTCACGATTTTTTGTTATGTCTCTCGGTCTCCCGACAAGGCTCCCAATCTCACGGTTTTTGGAAAAAATCTTTCTGAAAGGAAGTAAATTAAGTTGTTGAATACCAATGGAATATTTACAGGGAATGCTAGTGCCATGAAGTGATAAACTAATAACGAAAAACACTGTACTTTACTACCTTTTTATACCGAGCTATGTATTTTGCTTGTGTTCAATGCTTCAATAACTTATTGTTTTTCCTCCGCCTCTGTCCGCCATTTTAAATGGGGAGTATACGTAGGTCCTGGGAATGACGTTGGTGTCTAGTTCTATTTGATAAACAGTAAGCTGATAGTAACGGCAAGGAGTAGAGTAAGAAACAGAAATAAGATATATACATGTACTGGCACAAACAAACTCGAACTTTTTTTAACTCTGTACTCTGACAGAGCAGGCAATGTTACACTTGTCAAACTAGTTGTTGACTAGGGAGTCCTTCTTTCTCTTTTTGTGTCACAAGGTAGTCAACAAAAAGAAAGGTATTGCCGGATTAAAACTAGCATATCTCGTCTTCAGATCTCGCGCGTCCCCCCTCCTAACTTCCTATAACCCCCTACCCCCTTTCTTTTCACCGTTATTTCATTAAACGAGAACCAAGTCAACCAAGGTACTCTCTGACCATTACTATGGGTAAATGCTGATGAACAAAAGTCGGCCGGGCGTGTTTAAAATACGAAATGACGAAATGGTATAAATATAAGAGCCAAAGTTGTAAGATTAGTGTTCCACTGAAATCTCCATCTGTTTCCAAATATATTCTGTAGATTAATTCCGACAAATAAAAGAAATCTCTGGGTAATTTGGATTCCAGTCTTACTCTGTTAACAAGAGGGAGTTTGAGACGCCTAGGATATTCTTGAACAAAACGGCGGCGTTTAGTTTTGACATCGGAAACGATTTGCTTATCTCGTATTTACCATCGAGCAGCGGCTATGACGTTATGCTTTGAGCTCCAGCAATCACATGAAATGGGTTATCAATACCGAACCCACTTCGCGATGAAGTTTATACACGATATTTGGCAAACATGTACTTTGCACAGAAACGGGTAATGTTGGATGTCTCAGATGTTTATATCAAATATAAGGTAAGCTTTGTAGTGCAGTGCAGATATACAACTTGGCAAGTACAAATGAAGAGGAATCCTGGTTTGCTGAGACCTTTATTAATACGTTCAATTATTTTATTGGAGTGGTTACATATTATAACTTTGGCTCCTACCTTTAGTACCATTTCGCCATTTCGCATGATTTAGCATTTTAAACACGCCCAACAAAGTCACATTAACTTGCAAATCTGTGACAAACAACTTCTTGAATCAAGAAGATTACAGGGGTCGAGATGTTGCCTGTCTACCTGTCGATTTCAGGTAATTTAAGGAGGTGACAGGTAAAAAATATTGATTCCCGTCGCTGGTGACAGGCAAGACAATCCTTAGTAATTGAGAATTTATCAATTTCAACATATTTTCATCCGTTTTCTACCTGTAGTCCTGCTCACTCGTGCAGTTCTATGGACCATTTTCTAACCCGGCGCGTAAACAGTTTGCTAAAGAAGCGGAAGTTGAAGAAGTACACATACAAGAGAATTTTGAAACACCGACGAAAGGCAGCAATGTACAAGTGTTCAAGTTCAATGACAAATGGAAAGACGGGCGCCCACCTTAAAATAAGGGACTGTGCAATAATTACCTAGATGGGGGAGGGAGGGAAGGGGGGGTTGGAAAATTACAGGGGGTGCATAGGAGAAAATGATAACAAGAGAGAGGGGGGGTTGGATGTAAAATTTAATACATACGGGGGGCATTACTTTTTCATTCCTCTTTGCAAACCGGAAAAGTAGTGGAAAAGTTATTAGAGTTCAAATATAAGTACTACCATTGGAATAAAACTGACACATTTATCAACTATAAGGTGTTCTGATCTATGAACTGTTGTTTTCCTATCTGTCATGATGCGTCTGTTATATATGTTAAAACAGTGTTAGTCTTTATTTACACTAGGATTTAATAAAACAGGAAACTTTAATTAAAAGTTGCACAAGTAGCAGTGTAATGTTTTTCAATGAAACTGAAAGAAAGATGCCAGTGTTAGCAACCTCGTTCCCAGGGCTTTTCCCTTTGAAATTGGGAGGGGCGGGAAAAGACCCTGGCATCGGCTGGTCACGTGATCTTAGAAAAATATTTTCAGAACTCTAATTTATGCAATCGCTGTTAAATCCTCCATTGGTATTGGTTGTTGGAATTCCCCGCAAAAATACAAATTGTCATTAATTTAAGCGGCCTATTGTAGGCTAGTGAGCTATCGAGTCTGGTATATTGAATACGTTTTCTCTGTTAAAAATCTCTTGTATGGAGCTGTGTGGGCTGTGTGGTGATGCCTACGAAAGCCGTCACATGCTGCGGGTTTTAGGCAAAAGGGACATCGAAAAAAACCTTCCTGCGAAAATTCATTATGCCTGTGGAATTACCATAAGAGAGGCTGATTGCCTTCCTAAGTTGGTCTGTAGGAAGTGCGAATCATTTGTCAAGTGAACTTGAACTGGAACAAAAGTGTTCAGGGAAGCGTTGCACGGAATTGTCGTCATCTTGCATTCAACCCTCGAAAACAACTTGTGTTCGCACAAAAACCAGTCCAGAGTAACGATGGCGACCATGAGGAACCCATGAAAGAGGCAAGTTCGTCCGCACTAGGGCTCAACAATGCTGAAGAGGTCGAAGAATCAAACACGCTACCTGAAGCAGTTTGCGAGCAAGAGCTCCAAATAAACGATAACTTAATTATTGGAGCATTGAATTCAAAGTCGCCGTCTAATGTGGCAGAAATTATAAGGGAACACTTCCCGCAAGTGCTTTCTTCGCTAACATTGCTCATCAGCGAGGAGATCAACACAGCCTGTCAGAAGCTGTGGAGACGTTCCGATGGCTCTGTGTTGTATGACCATAGTTACCAAAGTCTGAAAGATTTCAGTTTTGATAGTGTTTGGAATGAAATAGAAAGTAACATTCCCTTTCGGTGGAATCTGTTTGCTTTGATCAAAAAATTGATCTGATGTTTTGCTACTTCAAGTCCTGTAATGTTTAAAATAGCATTTCTCACTAAATAGCAATAAAATATAATCATTTGGGTGGAGAATACATTGAGTATTCACCACATGTAATTTTTGATAAATTTTGGCAGTGATCAAAAATGTTCAATTATACAGGGATGATGCCACACCACATCTGATACAATCAACTACAGCTGAAAAAGAATACCAATGCACCATTGATTTAATATTAAAGTTTTGCACTTCTTCACATGCAGTTGCTCATAACAGCTTCAAATTTTGTTTACCAATAACTGTGGGCATGTTTGAATTTCTGTGCATTAAAGGTGATACAAGACTGAAAAAGGGAGCAGGTTCATTTCTCTGACTCTAAGTATCATCATATGATGTAAAAAAAGCTTAAAAGTAATTCTTTATTACAACAGTCTGGTATTAGACTTTATTATTCAACTTTCATACACTGTACATATTCCGATTTTCTGATTGGTTGATTAATACCATGTGACAATGAGTTGTGATGCAACAACCTCCTTGACGTCATTATCATAGTGTAATAGCCGTGGTGTAAATTCAATACACCACTGCTATGGCTTCGGCTGACTCGAAGTTTGATGATTTTTGTTTCCAGTGTATTCAATTTGAATATAAAAAAATGTTAACGAACTCATTACTCGTGAATTATCGGGATTTACCTGCACTCGTTCACTAACAATGAACTCAAAATTTTCAATACCGCACTCGGCAGCCTCGTGCGGTATTCAAATTTCTCATTCATTGTTAGTGAACTCGTGCAGGTAAATCGCGATAATTCACTCGCTGAGTGTATTAACCTGTAAATAATCTATAAATGTATTCACAATTATCTTACTGGCACTTCACAGTATACACAGCTTAAGAGTTAAAGGTCAAAATGTACAGCAAAGCTCTTACAATGGCTTGTAAATAACATGTTTTATTATCTCTTGTATTCTGAATCAGAAGCCACGATCTGCAAGACTTGCAGTAAATAAGAAATCACGTAGGTCAAAAGCTGAACTTGACTTGAACATAACTTAAATTGACTAGGATTTTGTCATAATATTGTTATGATATAACTTCAATTTCTTTGACCATGAGCTTCTGGCTCAGGATATTTGGTAACAACCTTTCCTATTATCACTAGTCATTTAAAAAAATAATTTGTATTAATTCTGAAAGTATTATTATTATCATCATAACTTCCACAAAAGATGTATACCAGTAGTGTGTAGAATATGCATTTTGATTTTACGGGCTTTAAACATAAAGTAAATAGCTCATTTGAGTTGCTCTGATCAAAAATGACCTTACAAGGGGTTGTGTATTTGAAGTCTGCAGCAGCCCTCTGTGACTTCTGTTTGCCCCAGACAACAATGAACTTTTAGGTTCTTGACACAATTTCATGCTGGTATGGTATGCCCAGTATCACATAAGTTATCTGGAGCTGTTACTCCCTAAGTTCATTTTTCCTAAGAGCACAACCTAGAATCAAGTAGCAAACAAGGTCAGATGTAGAAGAAACACTGTGCCACAAACTAATTAAAGTGATTTTGGCCAAATGAACTTGCAGAATCATTCAATCTTCAGTTACAGCTGTACATGTTAGCCAACAAGGACATGTAAAGAAAAACATACATCAATAAAATGTTATCACTTTTAAAAAGGCGATAAGCTCAGTCATTTTATGTGTTACTTGTATTGTATTCAATAAGTGGAGCATACTTGCTTATGAAGGAAAAAATCTTTGATGAACAGGTCTCATTCCATATTTTGAAGTCATCAAGGTCTGATTCTGTTTCAATGTAGTCAATCCCTTCAATAATCTTTTGAAGAGCATTCTTTTCATGGGAGAAACTGAAGAGCATCTCACCAGGTAAACTTGTATGAGCCTCAAACTCAGTCAGCCCACTGAAAATACGTTCTTCAAGCACAGCTTTATTTTCAGTTGTTTAACTCTACTGGGCAATTTGCTCACAACATTGATACATCCTGCATCACAAACACAACAACATCTCCCCTGAGTAACGACTGGAAACCCCAAATACTCCAAAATGAGTTTGCGAAGACAAGTAGTTTGGGATTTGCAGTATTCCTTCATTGAATCTTCAACATGCTTCTTGTTTTTGCCAATGTCAGAGTTATTGTAATAAAGGGTGGCTTTAGATGGGATTCCTGTTCTTCCAGCACGTCCAGTCTCCTGCACATAAGACTCAATGTTGCTTGGCGGTGTGATGTGTACAACATGTTCCACATGAGATACATTGACTCCCATTCCAAGTGCTGAAGTTGCAAATAACAGCCTTTCCCTTGAATTTTCCTTTTTTACTTCTGTGATAAGACTCTTTTTCATTTGTTTTGTTTGAAGAGCATGGAACTGAGCAAACAGCCTCGCAGCTGGATCTTTTGTGTCACCCACAAATTGTTTATCTTGTAAGATTCGTTCAAACAAGCTATACACATAACCACAGTACTTTAGCTTCAAGTAAATAATGGTCTTGGGATACTTTTCCCTCTGCAGAGCCAATTCATTTGCCATTGGGACGACAATCTTGTCATAGCTTTCATACCCATGGTGATTACTCATCCTCATCTTCTTGTCATAATAAATGTTTGACCGGTTAGGGTTTGCAGCAACAACTTTACAACCTTTTTGCAATAACAAACTCTGTTTTAAATTTGTGAGCATATGTGGTGGTGCAGTTGCGGTAAGGGCGATGATCGGTACAGTGGAGAAAAAGGCTTTTAAAGCAGATAAATCCTTGAAATCTGTTCTAAATTCTTCACCCCTACAATAAATGTAGGGCACATGTTCTGTGCAGCACCTTGATCCCCTCAATGTAAAATCCAGAAAAAGAGTAAGGGAAAGGAACACTCTTCCGCTTATTTCTTGTGCAATCGAAAAAGATGTAAAAGCGCTTACCAACGAGCAGCTGAAAATGTATCTAAAGCAAAAAAGTCTTAAGATAAGTGGCAGCAAGGCTGAGTTGATTCATTGAGTTCTCATCCATGCACGCGGACCCTTAGTGCCAGAGATGCTGTAGAAGACGAGGAATCTCCCAATTCCTGCGAAGACGACACAAGCTCCAGTGATTTTCATGACTCTTCTGATGATTCAGAGTCCAGTGATTCTGATAACTCTTCAAGTGACTCTTCGAGATAAGTCGAAGTGTCATTGGAAGTGATGGTTTTTACCGGAGGAAGAGCTCCAACAAGTAAAAAAGGCTAAGGGAATCAATGGGAGGGGGGGGGGGGGGAATTGGGAGCCTCATAGTCTTTAATTCCGCAAGGGGGTCGATCACATTTCTCCCCCCACCCCGGGGCGCCATGACTTAGTGTTGGCGCACATTTCACCCATTTCCCATTCCCCCCCCCTCCCCTCCAGGTAATTATTGCATAGTCCCTAATATTGTTCAAGTTGGACGTTGGTGGAGACAGGTGAAAAAATATTCTGCCTGTCACTATGCACAAGTAAACAGTCAGAGAACATTTCGACCCCTGAGCAGATTTCACACCTGTATACGTTTCTCACTCGGCTATGACTATTCTAACTGCGAAGACTGATTTGACTTTTTTGTGATTTCTAGTTTGTTCTTTTTCCCTCTACACTCGCACTTCGTTTGTTGATGGCGATTTCGTGTAGGTCATGATGAAAATGTAATATTCATAGGTCTAAATTACTTGCTACGTCGTGGCTCATTTGTTGTCGGTCTAGAGCTTCTTTAAACATAGTAACATCTTCTGCATCATCATCTTCATTTCCCACCATTCTTCCACTTTTTTGTAGAACACTTAGGCGGGAAAAGTAGCTTGTTATCTGTTGCACAGTCAACCATTCAGACCTTCCGAGGGGTCGGCCTTCTGTCCGGTTTCCTCGCCCTTCAGGAATATTCGATTCAGAAATTCTTTCACGTCTTGAGAGAAGCGAACTCCTGCTTTTGCCCTCTTCATAGCCCAGCCTTTCTCAGGGAGTAGACGAGACACTTGCCCAGGACTTTTGCAAACTTCATCCGTACTCGTACTTGTGGAACCTTTCACCATGCCAACTGTAGTACAACTCAATGCCCAGTTGCGCTTAATGACATCAAAGGTACTCTCCTTATGTATTCGGTAGAAGTGTTTGCCCGCGTCCAAGTGTTTTTCTAGCATTGTGCTTGAAACAAAAACTTTGACACATCCCACCTCAGGGCAAGGAAATCCTCGCTGTGGGTGCAGGCTATCAACATCAGCGATGTTCTCGTTCTTGTCTTCATTACCTGCCGTAGACGGCTCCGCTTTGCCCTTCTTCAAATCACCCTTATCAGCCTGTGGGTTACTGAAATCTTCATGTACAACCAAACCAGTCTTTCCTTGAGGGTTGGCCATCTTTTTCAGTTCTTGGGTACGTATTAGCTTTCCCTTGCCAATATTGAAGGCTCGCCATACTCTTACCCCCAACTGTTGAAACACGAAGTTGTTGAAGGATTGGATTCCCGTCCACTTGTGTTGTGTTATATCTTGTCTGCTTGAGTCAACACTAACAACGGCTACGCGACATCCTTTCATACCACCGTAGGAGTCTACAGCCCTCTTCATGTCAGATGCTGAAATTATATTGTTGCCTTCATTCAGGTAGCGGCGCATGTGACATTTCATTGTTGCAATTCGACGATCGCAGATATCTTTCCCAGATTGGGGATCACTAAAGTCGTACCTTCTTATTGTGACCTTGA
>CM042750.1:19105083-19124730 GCA_022496165.2 Catalaphyllia jardinei | reverse complement strand
ATCGCCGCTTAAATCGCCGCAAAAATCGCCTGTGTAAACGGGCCTTTTGAAGTCTACACCCACAGAGACAGTCCACCTTGTTTCTATTAACTGGCTACCTGCTTGTATTGTGGAAAGAAAAATCGTCCCGGCGACGCAATTCGAGGATAGTGTCGAGGATAGTATGGCCAGCTCAAATGTTCTGCGGTACGGGCGAAAAGAAGGGAAACTCGCGAGGTGTCCCACTCTTCGAAGCATGGAAACTAGATAAAGGCGCAAAGGTTACTGGGAGAATTAAAATGGCGGAAGGCAATGTTCGTAGTGCAAGCATCAGTTTGTATAACTTTGTTGTGACTCAATTTCTGGACAGCTGCAAGGTATTTTAATCAGCTCTATTTTATAATTCTTGTGTCAAAGTCAGCCTGATACTTGTATTTAGTTTCTGCTGACTAAACAAATGCAGCTTAATACTGTCTTAAGCCCAAACACAAAACTTTAACTTATTTCATTTTTTGTAGGTCAAACGCTGCGGGGTTGAACCAAGTCAAAACCTGGAACTAGGTCCCAGTGATCCGACCAGCGGAAGTAAAGATCTTCCAACAAAATTCGGTTCTCTGTGAGACGTCAAAGTTTTATGGAGCCAGAAAGTGGTTGGGAAGACAGGAAAGGAAGTCTTCTTACCAAGGACCAGAAGTTATCACGTGGTTGGCAAAATGGTATCGGGGGTGTTTTCTCTGACAAAGGCAGGAGAACAACAAATTGGTTGGGTCCCTGAAAAGGACCAATGAACAATGGAAAGGCATGTGTTGCCTAAATGCCAAAATCGACAAGTACCAAAAATATTGGAGACAATTTTACCAAGGTAACAATTTTTATAATAATCATAATAATAAAAATAATTATAAAAATTGTTACCTTGGTAAAATTATTTGTGAAGGCTCCTTGGTGTAGAAGACACAGGACAACACAAGACACATCACAATAGAACACCACCTCACTAACCTATTTTGTTCATTGTTTTCCCTGTTCTTTTGTCCTTTTGTTTTCTATTGTTGTACGCCAACTGTGTCTTCTACACCAAGTAAGAGCCCCAAAGCAACAAAGCTTTGTGAAATAATTAAGCTTAATACATGCAAAGAATCTTGTGTAACTTTAATTATTTTGTGGAAAATTTATTAGTGTTGTGTAAATCATCTCTATTTTCTTAAACTTAAAAGTTATGTCAGTATTTACATATTTTTTTATAGCATTGGTTTGTTGCTTCGTATTTTGATATAATTACTTTAGGCATATACCAGTCACTATGTTGATTCCTGGCTATTTATTGACTAACTTGGACTATATAATTGAACAATAACTGTTGTGGTAATTCTCTAACCAGTTTTAGCTAAAATGATTTGAAACTGGGATACTTGAGACTATGGTGACTTATAGCAATACAAAAGTAAGCAAGATAATTATCATAATAAATGTATTAGCTAATATTGATTTATTGTGACGGATTCTGTGAATATTTTTGAATTTTATGGACTTTGCTAATTTTAAGTTTTATTACTTGAGTGAAATAGAATCGCTTTAAGTCGGCTTTAATCGCCTAAAGTCGCAATGATTTTTTTGCCAAATTTGCTTAAGTCGCCTTAAGTCGCCTTAAATCGCTCAAAGTCGCCTTAAGTTACAGCGACTTAAGGTCCCAGAGTAGGCCTCGGTGAAATCGGTCACAAGGGAAAAAGGCAGAAGATAGCCGCTGACCAACACAGATGCTCGGACTGTTTTGTTTTGTTGTGGGATTCCGAGAGAAATCTGCCTGTTATAAGGAGAAATTGATGGTTCTCCGTGGATTTAAAGCATTTGAATATCCTTTTCGACAACTCTTTATAGCAGTTTGATGATGAAAGCAAATGGAAATCAATATTCTTTTTTAAAAACGAACGTCGAAGCCGCGGAAACGATGGCATAAAACATAGATTTAAACATGTCCTAAAGAAACATCACAAGTGCTTCTTTTCTCCGAATTTTTACTCGTAATCGATGGGAAAATGATAAGCTAGGTACTTCTTGCTGATTTCGAGTTACGTTAAGACAGAAAAAATGGCTTTTGTGTTTCAGGGGATGTTTAAAAAAATGGCCAGAAATCGTTAAGTTTAATGTAAACAGGTACGCCAGCACCGAACAAATATTAATTGCCCCAAACATTTTATGACTTTTTTAAACCTTTAGTGATAGTTTTCACCAGCGATATTAGAATAATGTGTATTTGCTATTGCCCATTGCAGATAATTGCCATTCATTGAAGGCTATGCACAACACCACAAAATATGCACTTTATTTAAGACGGAGCCATGGAGGTAAAACAAATTGCCTCGTTGAAATAAACTATTGTGCTTTGCGTCTGATAATTGTAGAATAAGATGCAGTGGATTTCATTTTCATATGTCTTTTCTTGTTGTAGTTATGCAACGCGAAAGACAGCTAATTAAATATGCAGAAATAGGTGTAAAATGGCCAATTTTTGCTAGGGGGTCCCTCTATCTCGGAGGGAATAAAATATTTTCAACTAGTATTTTGCCTCAGTCAATAACTTATCAAACCCAACATTTCTGCCAAGTTTGAGCGAAATCTGTGATTTGAGCTGTATCACCCCCTGCCTGGTTCTCTCATGGACACACTCTTAATGACAAAGACATTTCGCCACAACCAACGTCTCAATAGGGTAATTTAATTTACCTACTTTATGTCAATGCTTCCATGTTAAAATTAACTAATCAGTAGCACCTGCCATTTATTTGTTTATCTATTGTAGTTATATGTTATGTATTTTACGCTATGCTTTATTCAACGGTAAGTGCTTTCTATAAATAAAATAATATAAATAAGAAAAAAGATAATAATAATAATAATATTAATAATAAACTACAAAACTTTATTAAGAAATTCAAAGAATCTTAAATTTACAATAATAATAATAATCATACAATTACGATAATAATAATAATAGTAATAATAATAATAATATTGATAACAATAATAATTAGAAAACAGTCCTAAGAAAGCACGCGCGCTGATTGGTTTATAATCGTGTTGGTATAACTCGATGTAGACACAGAACTAGCGCGCGCTGTTGACGTAGTGATGGCGCGAGCAAAGATAATTTACATTTTGATAATCAAAGTTAACAAGTTGTTGGAAATAGAATACATTTACTCCGTATTTGTATCGAGTTAAACACTCGTGAAAGTTTGGGAGAACTCGAAAAAGCTGTGGAAACACTCGCCTGCGGCTCGTGTTCCCACAGCATTTCTCGTTCTCCCAAACGTCCACTCGTGTTTATATAACTCGATACAAACACGGTAGATGTTTTCAATTTCTTTATAATAATGATAACAATAATGATAAAACTTCACGCATGATATCTTTCACTTAATGCTCATTCGCCCCGTTCCTTACCCTCCGAAGGCTATAAGTGCGAAGACGACGCTTTAAACTACTCAAACTGATTGTAATGTTATGATATAGACTTAAATATTCTAGAATAACACCCTTGTGATCCCCTTGATGAAAATAACCCTTGATTATTTGCTTTTCCGATCTGTCGTCCGCTATTTTTATTCTACGCGACACGAGAGGAATACTGGGTACTAGTTTCATGTCGCTTGTCTTGTCATGCGTAAACTTTTATTTGCAGCACTTTTTTTTATTTGCAGCAATTTTTTTATTTGCAGAAACTTTTTTTTATTTGCAGCAACTTTTTTATTTGCAGCAACTTTTTTATTTGCAGCAACTTTTTTATTTGCAGCAACTTTTTTTTATTTGCAGCAACTTTTTTTTTTTGCAGCAATTTCTCTTGTTATTATAATATATTCAAAACATGAGACCAATAATAAATTATGTGGTAGTTCAGCTTAAACAAGCTTTGGAAATTTGCTTTCATTGATAACAATGTTCATCAGTTCGAAATGAGCACACTTCAATGCTCTTTTCATGCTGTTACCATAGAAATACTAACTAACGCTAAGTGCGATAATCAATGATGTCTTCATATATTCAATAGCAAAGGGAATATTGGCTGAAAAGCATTTTAAGTTCCCATGTATAACTTAATAGTTCTGTTTAATTAATCATGGAGTTTTTAGTGGGTATCTTTCTTAGTGTTCGAATAAGAATGTTGGTTTTCAGTTTAAATCACCTGGGCATCGTCATTTTTACTTTATTGTAACTTATGATGTCATTGCTCGGTCAGAGATCTCATTGGTTTTTAAATTGGACTACGAATATAAGATCGGATACGAGTAGGATCAGAGCCCTCGCTCTTCATGTTGGTTTTAGGTAGAGAGGGCACTGAGTTAATGGGATGGAATGGGTATGTGACGTTATACCGTGGAGCATGCAATTACTGAATTCACGAACTTAATTGACTGGGCCGGGTTGTTCGAAAGCCCATTAACGTTAACTCAGGATTAAACGTTCACTGAAGCATTATTTTTTCTTGTTTAAAAATGTTTTTCACCCCTAACGTTTGGTGTAGTTTGAGATTACTACGGCTTAAAACTGCAGGACAAACAATATAACCAGAACACCACACCAAAATGTTACAAAACTGAAATAAAAATTCTCGCTAACCCTGGGTTAGCTTAATCGGGCTTTGAACAACCCGGCCCTGAAATCGATATTGACCTTCCAATCTAGACCTGCATATTTTTACGGAGGAAAAGGTGCAAACTGAAACACAAAATATTGAGTATTTTTTTTCCAAAAATAGAAGTGAAACTGCCAGAAAGACTGGTGAGAAAGTAAAATAAAGAGCAGGAGAAACTCTTGGCAAATTTAAGTCAGCTCATCGCCGTTCGCTATCAAAAATTCCAACAGTACAAACAAAATATATGAATTAAATCGTTCTTGTTTGTCACAAAATAAACATCTTATTAACCGAGCTTTGTCGGTTTATATGGGATAATCTTGACCTCAGTCGTATGGACAGACCTTAGTGCGTTCGGTCTGCACTCAAGGTCTCGGTCAAAATTCTCCCATAGAGACCTCCTGCTCGGTTAATAAGAGCTAAGTAAAAATGAGTAAGGTAACGTTTCCCCGGCAGACTTGACATGTCTTTTGTTCACGGGAAGGTGGTAAAAGAATTACCATGTTTTGATATGTTCTTGCAATCTCAATGCTACCTTTGAAAATTAACTGCTCATAGTTTAAGATAGTAAACAGAATTTTAATCGAAGTGCATTTTATTCCATTTGAGGGTTAAAACCTCTTGTAAGTTTAAACTCGATTATACAGTTGCTGAGTGTTACCAGTAAAGATTTTCCCAATTCAACGCTTGTTTCTTGTTTCTGAACATATCTACTTATTATCTCTCACCAAAACCCTTCGATCACAGAAACCTTGATAGATTTCAAAAATAATTTTAGCAGAAGTCAAGTTCTGACCGAAAGTGGCATTTCCACATTTCGTCATGCAGGACGTCATTGTAAATTCTCCTCGTAAGCCATGCAGCTTAAACTTCTGCAAGGTCTGTAAGTCATTTGATCGAACGGATACAGTTATATCAACCAGTCAGTGATAACTTCGGACAGGAAAACAGCGATTAATCAGTGAAAAACCTAGTTCAAGAATCTTGCCTCTATAGCAACCTTTTCCTTTCCCCCAGGCCGCACCTGCTAAAAAGCACCGGTTGTTCTGGGGAAGAGAATGTACAAATATTTACTAGCGATTAAAAATTTTTGTCGTCATCTCCAGTCTCTCTACCAGCCTTAGACCTTGGGCCGCGGAGGAGTGACAAATGAAAGTTCAGTTTCTATATTCCTAACAGTCAAATTGATTTGACGATAATTTTTAGGGATGAAAACCGACATTTCGATTTCTCTTAGATCATTTTCAAGTTTAAAAAGTTATTAAAATTTTTGCATATACGAGTAAAATTAAGACATGGGAATCTGAAATAAACGATAAAAATGTATATATGATATGCATTACGCGTCACGTTAAGACGCCTCCTGCGATCTATTAACGAACAGACGCACGGCAACATGGAATCCTGGCCTTGGCTCACTTTGACAAAACACGAAAACAGCAATTTGAAAAAATCTATTGTCTATATAAAATGAAGAAAAGCGTAACGGCTTCAAATTTCTGATGCACGTCCAAAGCAAAAGGAGCCAATTTGAAATCATTATTAAGCTGTTGGCCCGTTTAAATTTGCTTTAATTTTTAATTGCTATAAAAGTTCAGAACACTTGACGATAATCACGAAACATTTTGGGAACATAAACAGCTATAAATGTTGGCGGACCTTACAGGAGAATAGGACAGACTAGCCTGCGTAGCTTGGCGGTTTTTAAGCAATTTGAGCGCGCTACTAGGAAAGCGAGAAAGCAGCGATACCGAGCGCCCAAGCCGCGAGGCACCTGGGAGAGAGACCACTGAGAAACCTTACGACTTCGCCGCTTTGTGCGCTCGCCTTAAACCGCCAATCTACGTAGGCTAAGGACCGGCTAAACTAACCAATCACTCCGCGCGTACTAACTGGAAAGCACAATTACTCAAAATTGCGTTGTATCCCAGTATTTCATTTATTGTTTTACATGTTGAATAACATCTGTGATCCACGTGCGCAGCACTCGTACATTAGCATAGACTCCGTACTTATTTGGAAGTGCGCACTTCTTTCCCCATGATATGACTCCCAAAAGATACCAGCGTCCGTTGTATTCACAGGCCAGCGGACCTCCACTATCTCTTTGACATGCGTCAATACTGCCACCTTTGAAGCCCGCACATAAAGATGTAGGAGGAACAGTTCCGTTGTAAGAATTCTTTTTGTTACATTCATCTCTCGAAACCAAACGAATTAGAGCTTCTTGTAGAAAATTAGACGGGGACTTGTTCCACCCTTCAGTCCCCCATCCTGTTATGAAGCAGGTCTTTCCGGGGGGAAATGCCATGTTAGTTGTGGCGAGGCAAATTGGAAGCACGTGACTATCGTAAATGACTGGACTTGAAAGTTCAAGTAAAGCTGCAATTGACAAAAGTAAGAAAACGTTGATGCAAATACCTACCTTCAGTTAATCATAAAGCGATTGTCTGATAAGTAAGGCCAATGAAACTGAACAAAGGGGTCAAACATGATGGTACAATACAGGGTGATTAATTTAGCTTTACGCTCTGTTTGGGTGTAAGAAAGACGATGAACAGTTATAAAGAGTATCAAAAGTTAACATAAGGGGAACGATATCCCTTTTTCAGCTCTCAACGAAACCCAGAGTCATACTCGACATACATTTACCTCAAGAGTAGAATTTTCACCGCACTACCACACGGCTCCGCTTATCCAAGTGCTATTGAAAAACATAATGCAAACCGGCTGCAACGTTTAACGCTTGACGGGTTGGCGTGATATTATAAAATACTTATTTGACTGAGTGGGTCAGCCGGACAGCAAAACAACTGACTCCAGGTAAAAGCCCATGAATTTCGCAGCGCTCGGTCTATACGTCCAAACTTGGAGCCAGATGTTTTCCCTTCCGGTCGTTCTGTTCATTCAATAACCTCATAGCACTACTTTATGCTTGTTCTTCGGAGAATTATTTCCTTTTAATTTTTCACTCACCGACGTCGTAATTAGGAGGCTGAACAAGAACTCCCTGTTCAGTCTTGCCCCAGTACTTTGGGTGCATAATGATGTTCTTCACTTCCCTGGTTTCTTCAAATTCTGTCTCCGTAGGAAATTGATGCGCACCAAGTTTTACTTTCCAACGAGATGGATCCGTTGATGATCTGTAATCTGCAGGAACGTAAAGTAAAATCATTGTTTCGTTTCAAACACATTTGCTGTCTTTGCTGCACGATATACAGCTCTGAGTGCACTTAAACGTTTACAAGTACTTGGTAAAAAAAAAAACCAAGATTTAAATACGAGGACGTATATTCAATGACTTACCTGTAAAACAATGACAGGCAGTTAAAACCCAGTTAGACCTGATGAGTGAGCCACCACACACTTGAGTATCATCCAGCAAGAGAGCTACCTGCCATGGCCACGCCCCATCACCACTAATGCTCCCACCCACAATTCGCTTGCTGATCACGTGAGATCTTGTCCACGCCCTTCCGTACCGTTTGTTTTGGGGACGAAGAAATCGTTTTCCACATTGAAAATCTTCAATTCAAAGCAAAAAGGCTTTTTACTTAAATTTCCTGTGAATAAAATATAAACTCACAAGGGGTTCTGAAATGATTGTTGTTCTGGGTGAAAGATATTTTCCAGTGGCAAAGACTAAACAAGACTTACGTCCCCGACTACACTACGTGGGAAAAATTTTAAAACGCAGCTTTGTTTCTATTGCTAGGTCTACGGTCTACACTAATCCGTCACGAAAACAGAGCTTTTTGAAAACATTCTTCCAACTTGAGGAACATGAAAACGTCGGTTTTGGGTTTTAGTGTGGACGGAGAACATTTTGAAAACGGAGCTTTCAGAAAACGATGACGTCACGATTATCATGTGATTTCCCTGGCATAGTCTTCCTTAAGGTGGCTCCAAACAGTTTTCAGCGCATAGATTTTGATGGGTCGTTATAGTCACTCTTTATTACTTGATTGCAATCGTGATATCAAAATACTGCCCAACCATTGGTAAACACGTAGCCTCCCACGCAGACGCTCTTAGGCTCGTCACGTGTTCCTTCCCACGAGCGTCTGTTCAACGGACCGGTCACTTCCGTTCGCTGACGGTTAGCCAATCATAGCTTGTCTTCCTATCCGTGCAAAGCTGTACTTTGACCGACTTTGGCTCAACCCTTCAACACGAGAAAATTTGTGCCGTAAAACGTCTAACATTTAGATTCACATACGTACAAGTTGCACCAGCAACTGCAGACGTACAGATTATTTTAGAATTACCGGCAACTCATGAGATCCACATTGAGGATCAGACCGAAAGCACAGTCTTGCCTAAAAAGTCAACACACAAAACATTCAACTGATTAGCGCGTAAACAGCTACATTTTAATCATGTGGTCCCAGAACGGGCAAAGGAGGAATAAACTTATTCATCGAACTCGAGAAACATAAGCTTAATCAAATTGATGGAAGAAACATAAGAACTTCTCTGCAGAAACGTGTAGCTTTCTCGAAGTACAGCTACGGCGTCTCTGATGAAAAACCGGGCGAGGATAAATTATATGGGTGATAAGAAGCAACATACGCTGTACTTGCAAATACTTCTAACGAAAGAGCCAGGCCCAGCGCCACAATCCCGGGTGGTGGGGGGTACTTAACAAAGTTTAATACGGGGAGGCTCCGCCCCGAGGTCCAACCCCTTACCCTTTTATATATATATATTTTTTTTTGATGCAAAGTTGGTTTATTTTGACAGCTGAGCACCTTTTTACAATACTACGTCTGTACATTTCCTAACCTAATTTACAACAACAATACAACTACAAATTACAGCAGAGATAGCTATTCACAACGGTAATACAAATACTTACACTACTTGATTACGCTACTTAACAAAACGATGTGATTGTAGGTGCTACTTACTATACTGCAATTTACATAAATTACTCTGCAAAACAATACAATTACTTCTTTAATTTACAATACCAACACTTAGACTACAATTATTTTACAAATAGAGACATAAGAGTAGGAGTGGCACATCCGCTGGGACAAAGATATTTGACACAGCTCATGCACATAGTGTTCCCCATTTTGCTCTGTATTTTCCCAATGTGTTATTTTTAATAGCAATTGTACGTTCACAAAGAATCTTTTCATTAAGTAAAACGCAGAAAATTTCAAAACTTGGAGAGGTTTTATTCAACCATGAGAGAAAGATGCGGTACTTCGCAATAATAATATAATGATTGAGGGCTTGAAAAATATTTGATTCAGGCTTATAGCCGTACAAAATATCCAAAGTGCTTAGGGTGACTTTTTCCGATCTCTTTTCGTTCCACCAGCTAATTACCCTTTGCCAAAAACATTGAATACTGGGGCATTCATATAAAAGGTGAAATAAATTCTCATGAGGGTGGCTACAACGATCACAGCCCGGAGATGTTCTCAATTTCATTTTGTAAAGATTGCTGTTAGTAGGTAGAATGTTATGTACCACCTTATATTGAAAACATCTAAGTTTGTTTTCCGTTGTTACCTTGAAGGGTAATTCATAGACAGCTTTAGTCGAGATATTTTGTTCTACTAGTTTCCTTTCTATGTTCGGGGGTTTAAGCAATTTCAGCACAAACATTTTACGGGCAGTTTTGGCCGTGACGTTCGCGGACGTGAGGTTGTGTCCCTCACTGTTATCAAGAAGTCCTGAATTAAGCATTGATTTTTTCCATTCACCAGGGATCGCAGCAACTATAAGCAATTATAAGTTAAAAAGTTCACTGACAAACCATATTTTCTTTAAAAACCGGGTCTCGATAAAAAGGTTCCTCTTTCGTTTAAAAGATGGTGAATTTTAGTTACACCTTTTCTATACCATGACGAGTAAAACACTGGTTTCCCATCTATTCTTATGAAACGGTTGTTCCAAATAATTTCGTGTAGATATTCCATAGTCGAGGAGGGGTTCTTAGAGTGCAACTCCTGCCAAACAGTCAGCATATCTCTGTAAAAGCTTGGTACGCGTGATGTCAAATTTAAGTCGCGTGTGTCAAAATTACATTCAAAGATAAATCGACCCCCGTATTGAACTGTAACAGAGGAGAAGACGGAGCACCATTTACTACCTTCAGCTTCACAAAAGCGTTTGACCCAAGCTCCTTTAAGAGATTTATCTAATATGGTGAAATCAACCATATTAAGACCGCCTTTGTCCAGAGGAAGTACTAATGTTTGACGTTTTGCCTTATCGGGCTTGAAGTTCCAGACGAATTTGAAGCAAATATCATTAACTTTTTCAGCGAAGTTCGGAGGCACTTTGAGAACAGACGTATTATAAACTAACTTAGAAATTGCGAGTGTCTTAACAATACAAATTCTTCCTATGAGAGTCAAATTCCTAGTCGTCCATTGATTTAAAATGTTCTTGAGCGTTACAAGCTTCTCTTCGAAGTTGATTTTGTAACTAGTGGTGGAGTCATAGGCGAAAGCGACACCTAGCGCAACTACATATTGTTCCGGCCATGCGATGTTAAATGGAGCGCGTTTGCCCAAATGGTATTTTAGGCTTCCAAGCCACATTCCTTCTGTTTTCGTGCGATTTATTTTCAGACCTGAGCAGGTACCAAAATCATTTAAAAGACTGAATAATTGACTGGCCGAACGCTCATCCTTTATAAACGCTATAAGATCATCTGCATACATACTTAGTTTTAATTCAGTGTCATTGATTTTTAAACCGTGGATATTTTCATTTTCTCTGATCGATTGGGCAAGCACCTCAATTGCTAGTACAAAAAGAAGCCCAGACAATGGACAACCTTGTCGAACGCCTCTATAGAGCTGGAAAAAGTCTGACGCGTGACCATTGTTCATAACACAACTTGCGATGTTAGAGTAGAAAGTATATGGATCCATTTTCGAAACATCGGGCCAAAGTTCATGACCTCGAGTACTTTGAACAAGAAATTCCATTCTAAAGAATCAAAAGCTTTTTCAAAATCGATAAAGAGTAACATGCCTGGCAGGTTTTTTTCCTCATACGATTCAATCACATCAGAAATCAATCGAATGTTTTCTCCAATAAAGCGATTTTTGACATAGCCTGTTTGATCTCTGTTGATCAATATTGGCAAGAATTTCTCTAGCCGCTTTGGCATACATATCGTAGCATTTTTGTAGTCGATGTTCAGCAAGGTAATCGGTCGCCAATTTTTTAAGAAAAGAGTGTCTGGTTTTTTTCGGCAACAAGGAGATCACTCCCCTTTTTTGTGAGATCGACATTTCGCCAAACTGATAGGCGTCGTTTAAACAGTCTTTTATATACTATTTGGGCAGAAAAGCTACCCCTTTTATATACCTTTTATTGAAAAAAGGTACCCCTTTGAGATACCTAGTTTAGGAAGTCTTGTTCTCATTTTCATGTAGTGCTTAATAAATATACTGACAAAGCCATAAGGGGCGTCTATTCGAAATATTATAATTAAAGGCCCTTGTAAATACCTAAATGACCCATTTCCCTACCCTTTTATATACCTCATCTTGTGAAATCCCTACCCTTTTATACACCTGAAGCGTGAAAAAGGTACCCAGTTCGGGCGGAGCATCCCCGTATAGGCCATTATAGGGAATACCCCCCTCCCGGGGGCCACAATATAAAAAAATAATGCAAGTAAGCAGCATTTTACGGGAAAACTCTTATTTTCCACATTTTGCCCCTCAAAAGCAAATATCTTGCAACATAAATGAGCCTAAACAATGCATAACCACATGGCAAACGACAGAGGCGTCAACATAAACATAAAAGCGGATATAGAGATTACTTCATGGAAAGCGTGTGCGTACGGGATTTTCACACGAGTTGGTGAAGTATCTGAAATCGAACGAATGAGCGCAGCGAACGAGTGAGATTTCTGATACAAAACCAACGAGTGTGAAAATCCCGTACAAAGCGCTTTCCATGCTGTAATTTGTTTATTTTATACATACCGAGATTTTTTTTTATTTATCCAGCTTTAATTGGTTCTCTAAATGATTACAAAACTCCTGTACTAAATTCTCTTTGAAAAATTAAGCTTTTCCTAAAATCGACATGTAAAAATATCACCAATCAAAAATTATAACATTTCAATTCGTAAGCAAATATGGAACTGCTCGTTTAGAAATAACGAAAGAAACAAGTCCAAAATTGGTAAGCAATTAAAGTTTAGTTTGTCACTGCGGAGGGCTGTCTTCGTCTGACGTTTCAAACACACGCTTGATGCGTTTGAAGCTTCGTGTAGACTGTGTCGAGTGATCGGTAGAAGTTTGTGACTTGTTTACAGTGTTTATGGTTATGTTGAACTGTCCTTCGTGAAACACTGCTCCACTGAATGGACCTGGTACAGGAAAACTAGAGCTTTTGTTGTCGTTCAGTTTTTGTACCACGGTTTTTCGTGCGCTGTGGTTGGTAAGCCTGCTTTGTCTACCATAGATTTCATTGAACTATTTAGCTTGTTGACTCCCATTGCCCTGGCCTTGAACCATGGTTTTTCTGTACGGTTTTTAGTATAATTAATACCAAGATAAAACAGTGAATCGCTATCTTTCATCGAGCTAGGTCTTTCCTCAGAGTAAACTTTGTAAACAAACACTGGATCTCTGTCCAGCGAAACGCTTGCGAAACTGAAAGCTTTAGGTTTAACTGCTCTGACATTCCGAGGCTCGGCGCCGGTTCTTGCTTTTGGCTGTCTCTCTGAATATCCTAGATATTCAGCTCCATTCACAACACCTAGCTCTTGATAAGTTTGAACTACGAACAACTCGAGCACACCGAAAATATTATCTTGTCAAAGCTGCCCAACAAAGCTACCCGCGATGACCACGAAAACACGATTCGCCTAAACAGTGGTTTGTGATTGGACGAAACGATTTTTTCACGTGTGCGAAACTCGTTTCGCGTCTCTGATTGGTCGAAGTAAAATCCGAAACGCTTTTTCACACAGCAAATCAGAAAATCTAAGTATATATAAAATAAAACTTCTTTTAGAATAAAGGCTGACCGCCAGCGAACGAAAGTGACTGGTCCGTTGAGCAGACTTTCGTGGGGAAGAAACCCCTGACGAGCTCTAAGAGCGTTTGCGTGGGAGGCTATTGAACACGTAATTGTCCCTTTCACATAATAGGTTGCCATAACAACAGTATTACATGTTTAAAACACCCTTAATTACAGTTTTAGGGGCTTATAACTCAAAAACGGCACGGTAATTCTTTTTATGTGATCAACATTTGATAAGCATAAAAAGGCATAATTTTCGGCAAAGTTTAAAAAAATTCTGTAGGTGGTGTTCAGAGCCACCTTAAGTTTTTGACAATAAAATTGCACCCTATTATGTTTATCAACTGTTGATGATATAAAAAAATTAACGTGCCATTTTTTAATTATAAGCCCCTTAAGGTGGTATGATACCCTAAACTATGGTGATTTTCATGAAGATCAAAATTGATTGAAAACACAAAATTAAAGACCCTTGAACACTTGTCGGAAACATTTTCAAGTGATCTTGCTAATTTTCGTCTAGATGACTGCGAAATTTAAGGAAAGTACACAGTGGTATAAGTTTTTTACCTAGCATCGACCATAGCAACGGAGAACGTGGCCAAAAATACTAATTAGTTTGAACATATATAAACGAAACTTTGGAGAAAAGCTTTGGAGACATGCACAACTCTATTGACATAATTAGTTGTTAAAGGTTTTGCCTTGATTCGCCATCACAGGCTCATTCATTTCCCTTATGAAAACGAGTATTTCCTAAAACTGTAACTTTTTACAAAATAGAACAATCAATGCACCCCCTCCCCCGAGATCCAAACTACACTCGCCCCGTTATTTGTGGCTTGTTAAATGCTTTATGTCTATTTTTGTACCGAATGACTTTACGGCAACATTTCTATTTTGTAAGCTATTTAAGTAAAATTCCTGCGACATTAGGTAAACAAAGACTGATATTGTTGTGATGCAAAAAAACAATAAAATTGTAATATTTTAACTTCTATCACGTGACAGGAGATGATTTGTCCAATGCGTGTGGTATAAAATGAGGTTATTTCCAAAAAAAGCCTGTAAAAAGCACTGACAAGAAGAATTAACTGCCAAAACTTAGCTTCATTGCACAGAACAAAACAGAAACATACATAATATGTTTTATTGACAGCCAAATCTTGTTTTGTGAAAGAGTAGGAAGTGTTGGCTGTAACCCTATAAACCCCTACTTCAAAAGACTGTGGCTGGTTGCCATAGCAACCATTTTGAGTGAAACCTTGAAAATTCATTTTCTGTTCATGAGTGCAATAGCACACAATTGATCTTTTTTCACCAAATTTAAACAAACTTTTTGTTTCATATATAGGGTACCATACCACCTTAAGCTGCAATTAAAGGCGTTTTACCAAGTCATACTGTTGCTATGGTAACCTATTGTGTTGCGAAAGTAGTAATAATGTGTTCACCAATGGTTGGGCAGTATTTTGATATCAAGATTGTAGATTCAAGTGATCAAGAGTAGTTATAACGGTCCATCAAAATCTAAGTCCTGAAACTGCTTTGAGGCCCCTTAAACAAAAATCCAAAATGACCGGTGATTGCTGCGTGTTTAAATTCCTCAACGTGGTGTGGACGGGGCACATTTCATTCTTTATTTCTGAGTGAAAAGGCCGTTTCGAATTCTTCAGACGTAGGCTTCAAGAAACTCTGGAAAAAGAATTGGCCAGCAGAGATTTTAAGACCAAATTTTAATTGCAACAGAAATTTTCGAGTCACTCGAGGTATGGCTAGTGAATAGAATGACATTACTATCTGCGCATTCATTACCGCTAAGAGGAATCAGTAACTCGAAAAAAGATGAAATGTCAAATTGCAAAAAGCTTTATGAATGGACACTGTTGACAGTGATGGTCAGGTATAGCCGTAATTACTATGGGAAGAAAAATTCAAGAAGGCATGAAAAACTACGTTTACGTGGTTTACTAATGTATTTTACCTTTTTTGGAAGAAAGATGGTAATTCCTCCATTTAATTAGGGGTCTAAGTTTCTCCATGACAGGCTATTTTAAGCAGGTGTTTGTACCAAATTTACATTTTTTCTGTTTTATTATCCAATAAATGTTTTTGCGCCAATGAGTGCCCACTCAACTAACCTCCAGACGAGCGTTTCCCTCGGTTAACCGACAACTTATCACCAAGACGAGTTGTGCCACCGCAGCTGAGTTGGATTACTGTGACGGCTAGCAAGGTGAGACGCTGCTTTCTCCAAAGATTCATTACTAAGGCAATGTGACGGAACAGTGATGACTTGAAATAAACCATGTCAATGTAGTTAGACAAATGCAAATTGCAGACTTATTGTAGGCGTTCATTATACTACAACTGAGGATGCTTTCCTTTAAATGCAATGACAGATAGATATTTATCAACTCTAGCAATATTATGTGCTCCTCTGTACCAAAATGAATATTAACCTGAAAAATTTTGTCTCTTATTACCTTAGCATTAGACTCGACCCTATACACTTCTCGCTATACACTATACTTTAACGGAATACATTTTCACACTTCATCCAATACAATAGCTATGGTTTCGCCCGTTTTTCTGTTAAAAAAAGTCATTTTTGAAATCTCTCTGCTGTTAGTTTCCTGAGCTAGATTACCTCTCGACTCACTTAAGAACTTTTAACTGGTCTTGCTCAACGCTTTTTATTACATACAAAATAATTTTAATCTCCTGTTCTTACAACCAAAATTCTTATCATTGTTTCGAAATACTATCTTGTGAAAACTGTAGCCTCGTCGAGCTAGTTTTTTTCACCCATTTTTCGTTAGTTTTAACAAAAAAGAAATTTACTGCCGTAAAATAGTTAAACGAGATGGCCCCTGCTTTCAATATCTCGGCCCAATGCGTCACAGTAAACAGCTCTAGAATGCCAGCCAGCTGCTGTCAGAATTGACACAATACAAACTTCCTTCTTTCATTTAAATTATTCCTTTTTTGAAAAGAAAATTAGCTTGAAGATGTATCCGTGACAGATGATGTTGAAAACCAAAATTGCCTCGAGTTTAAAAAACACAATTTGATGGTCTTCCTCAGAAGAAAAACAAAACAAAAAGCAAAGATAATGTTTTGTGTCTGCGTTTATCAAATAGTGGGAAAAAATAACCATTCTAAGACTAAAATGAATCGAAAAGTTAAAGTTTGCTGGTTTGAACTTGTGCCGAGAACACCAGCATCTTGGCATCCATCTGCGTCAATAACAATAACATAAACTTCTCTTTGTGAACTAAAAGTCAAACGCCGCATTTTCAGATTTAACGAAAACTTTTTCGTTGGTCGTTATAAACCGTATTTGTTTTATATTTCTCGACTGAATTCGCATCTAAAATAGGTTTTTTTTTAAAACAAATTTTCTAGTCTGTATTTCCGAATAGAATTTTGAAAGGACTGTTTTGAATGTTTCTTGTCTTGGACAATTCAAAATAATTCCCGCAGAGTGGTAACTGATATCCCCCTCGTAAAAATTATTGTTAATATATTTTTTTCGCAAGTTAAATTTTGCAAAACAAACTCAACGATAAAAAAATGAATACAAAGCGTTCGATAGCCGTAAAATTCAGCTCACAAAGTAATGGATGTCTATAAGGAGAGACTTTTTTTAATCAGTGTGCAATAAATCACATTGTCTTGAAAGAGTGGACACAGCTAAGTGAGATAATTCAGCTTGTATTCGGCAAATAACACCTAAAAACCTTCAAAAATTTTAATCAAGCTCAAAAACATTTTTGCCGATTAATTTGCATCTTTTAACAGCTACTCGAACGTAATTACTCGTGAAGTCCGTCAAAAATTTTAATACCTTAACTGGACGTTTGTCTTTATTGAAAAGAAAAAACAAGAAGGCTTTGCAAAAGAAGAGCTACTAAGCAAGACAGTTTTTTGTTCGACTGTATTTCAATATCTTAATTGCTTCACATAATCCATTTAGATTTCGCGATTAAGAAAATTCGAAAACGTTTATTAAAAAGCGGGAGATATACTTTCCAGAGGATGTGCTTTGAATTCTGCCCGTTATAAGAAATTCTGTTCTGGAAATCAGATCCAAATGCTACGATATTTTTGAGAACATAAAAATATTTCGGTTAACACATCGCCAAAGCAAACTGAACACCATACAGGATTTCACTAAAAATAAAAAAAACAAAACAAAACAAAATGAAATCTTTCTTTAGAGATGTACTTTCTTAGACCTCTCAAAACAATATTATTCACAATACACCTGAGCATCATAAGTACACCTTACCTGTTAACTCTGAGGAATTCTCGTTGGTGATGACGTTTGTAAGATATTTATTTCATACTACCAACTAAAGGTCGCTTTCGCGAGAATGTTCCCGTTAGCTTACACCTGCGAACTAAACCTCCCTTTCTATAACAACGAGCGGAAGCCCCGCAGCTTATGTTTGTCGGAAACCTTTCATTTTAAGTGTTTAAAAAAACCTGTTATTGTGAAATGATCTTTGATCTGGTGGTTAGCATGAAGCGATTTCCCGCACTAATGATCCAGTTAATCCGAGGTTATGTTTTATTATTTATTCTGATTGTAACTTTACCAGCTTAGTTAGTGGTTTATGTAAGTATATTGACCTGTGCATTGCCCTTCGGTGAATGTCTTTGTTGGTTTGTCCACAACAAGGTTGTATTTTGTACCAGAAGTACTTAATTAAAATGGCATAATTAATAACTAGGAAAATACGACTAACCGGCTGGGGGGATAACTTCTCGCAAATACATATTTCATTTGCGAAACTGAGGTGAAGCAAGGTAGAATTGCTAAGGCTGCAAGTTTTGTTTGACCTTCCTGATGCAGATCCCAGTGGGTCCCCTACAACCCACGTTGATGAACGTCGCGTAAATTGTGTCTGCCAACAATAATGTTAACGTACGAAAGTGGAAATAATTCATTTAACTCTAAGTTACACTTCATGGATGAATCCTCCGTGAAAAAAGGATAGCGGCCTTCAAAAACACGGTCCATAAAGCACAAGGAAAACCATGTTTTTGAAACATTTGTCCCTGTGTTCACGATATAGTGTATGCTGGGTTTCGAAATGTTTTCTGTATGTTTTTAATTATGCATGTTGCTTAAGTTTTCGTGCGCTACAAATTATCGGTAAATTAAGCAGTCGCCATTTTTTTCTTCGGAGGATTGAGGTTTACCTGAATGTAATGGTAAAACCTGTATTAAACAGAAATGATATACAAACTGAGGTGACAAAACGACGCATGTTGTATAAAACGTTGATTAATGACTTAAGGTTTCGTATGCCTCAACATACATTGTATAAGTCGCAGTTCACGAAACTCAGTCCCCTGCCCGCCTTCAGGGATGTAGTTGGGACGTAGATGGGGCAGGGGTCCCAAAGTGAGGCAAGCCGGCTAAGCTTTTCTTACACTTTGTCCTGAATTATTAGCCCCTGGTATTTGTGTGATTTTTTCCGATCTCACAACGGCAATGTGTACGTAACGTGCAATTCGTAATGCAGTTATGTTGAGCCCGCAATGGGTCATGTCGCTAATATAAGTAACCAGCAGCTTCCTCTAACAAAATTTTGCATTTTATGGCCACGAAAGTTCCCTGCAGACCCTCTTTGAACGAAAAACGTTTGCGTGGTTTCAAAAGGGTGCTTTTTCTTTCTCTTTCTGTCTCGGCTTTTCCTTCTCTTTGTCTTGTTGAGCCTAACATGTCAAAAGTTGTATTTTTTAATATAAAACAACAATAAAAGCAAGCGACACACTCGAACACCAACCCACGGTCTGGCCAGTACCTAACGCATCCGCACAGCCATATCACCCGGGCAGTGCCAGCCATGGACAGCTTTTTTCATCAGCATGGCATAGCCGTCGGGCAGATATGGCTGTGCGGATGCGTTAGGTACTGGCCAGACCGTGGTTTGGTGTTCGAGTGTGTCACCTGCCTTTATTGTTGTTTTATATTAAAAAATACAACTTTTGACATGTTAGGC
>CM042750.1:19089543-19104683 GCA_022496165.2 Catalaphyllia jardinei | reverse complement strand
CTTATGTCGACATGCATGAATAAATCAATGGTTTCACAACAAATCTTGACTGCTGTGATGACCTGTATCGTTGTCGATAAGAATACAGTCCACGCTAAACCACATTCGATTTGTTTTTTACCACAACATTAAAGATAACTAAAGAAATCTTTGTTAAGATTTGTTGACAATTGAAACACCGACTCCGACTTGAAACTGCACGCGCTGTATTATGCAAATGAGCTACTTGTAGGCGTCAGATTTTCCTTTCAAAAACTTTTGCAAACTCGCTCAACATGCGAAAGCAATAAGAAAGCATTGTTTGGTAAAAGAGTAATGAAGCGTAGCCATTGTGGATAAGAGTAAAGACCACAATAAACCACATTTTGGTTTGTTTTTACCCGATATGAACGTCAAAGAAAATGTTTTTTTCTTCAGAGCGCGAGTTCAAAAAGGCATTGCGTGACACGTTCATGCGAGCAGCGTGGCATGAACTCTTATCAGCAATGGCAAATATATTCACCAATATTCACTTCGCCTTCGGCGAATAATTGTTTTAATATCTTCGTTTTATTTTTATTTTTTATTTGATATTTGAAAGAATGTGAGTGTGAAAAATATGTTGCCTTGGTAACAGAGGTCAGCGAATGTCAGAAAACTAAAGAACATCTAGGCTATTCAGAAATTTTAGGCTAGCTGGATGTTATTTATTTATAGTTAATTATCAACTGTTATGACATAAATAAAATAGTTATATTATTATTGTTTATATTTAATGTAGTAATCCAGTAATTATGACACGTGTGGTAAAAGCGCCTTACCTTGTACCTAATAATGGCAATAAAAAATGTGGAAGAAAGGAAACACAGTAATACAAACTTAAGTATGGTCTTGCTTTGGCACTTCTAAGGCCAGCTTGAGAATTGTCAGTTGCAAATTATTCTTGGTTTGCACGTGACGTCATTATTTTCTAAAATCCAAAATTAAAGAGCCACCAAAGTTATTTTCTTCATCAGTCATGAGAATGGGTAAATTTATATCTATGAGCAACTTTTCAGCTCAAGAAAATGCTTCGTCTAAACACAGGCACATTTTAAATTTCAGAGTTATGGCGGTGCGTGACATAAAGCTATGAACGTGCTTATCGAAAAATATGTACTTATCTGGTCTCTGTAAGTTGTGCAAAATATTTCGACAAATATTTGAGGATCGGTAAAACGTACAGACCTAAAAGTTGGAGAAGTGTCTTTATTATTTATCTCCTATAACCTTATGATTTCTTGAGTTTATTCACTGAATGGCTTATTAATTGCGTGACGGTGCAACCCAAAAATAAAGAGTTTAAAAATTGAGTTTAAGGCAGGAGCCATAATCAGGGACGGAGACTGTAAGTCTTGGATTCCGCGCGGAACCATGATATGAGACAATGTTTCTATTTTTAGAACAAATTGCGCCATCCTGACGTCATAATCCACGCAAGTGTCGGGCTCTCGCGTGGATGTTGTCACGTTGCGTGATGAAATGGTGAGAGTGGCGAGATTCTCTTGCCGATTTTTCACAGCGATGGCAGGGAATAACAAATCAGTCAATTCCAGCAGTGCCCATCCCCCCCCCCCGGGGCATTAGCACTTTTTTAAAAAATTAGGCAAATTCCCCAGGGTGGGGACACATAAGCCGTCTAAATGCCCCGGGGTGGGGACGAAGAAAGAGGGCAAATGCCCCGCCCCCGATATCGTCGCCTTCCAACACTTCTGCAGTCTTCTTATTAACCAGTGAATAAAACGGTCATCTGTTCAGTATTTTAATGCAATGGTATTAAAGACTTCAAGGATAACAGTACCTGCTAGTCTATTCCGATTGTATTTATTTCTTTATATTTTGGTTTGAACAAAATTGTTATAATTCTTTTTATATTTTTGTTTTTCACCTTGTTGCTGTAAAGAATCAAGACCTTTTAAATGATGATACATCGTATTTTAGACTCGCAAAATCTGTGTAGAAGATCGCATCATTTGAATTCGCAAACCTTCAGTATTTTAATTCCGCGCCATGAATTTTAAAATTTTTAGGCTAGTTTTGAATGCGAAATAATCGTTCACGCAGTGTTCACGTCAGTGATTGTTTTGTGATAAACAAAATATAGTTCACCTTGTCGCTTATATTTATATGCTTACAAGTAATGAAGAACATACCTTTAAAAACATCGACAGGTTTTTCTAGTCCCTGACGGACAAGCCAGTCTTAAACAAAGGCCTCGTAGTTCCCGATAAACTCATCCATCTTTCGAAAACACGCACGTGTGTCAAATGCCCAGGGGTCGCCCCGGGGTATGCTAATGCCCCACCCCCGGGACTGACAACGTGAGCAAATGCCCCGTGGTTGCCCGGGAGGGGGGGGGATGGGCACCGCTGGAATTGATTGATGCATAACGCAGAGAAGAAGAACCAGGGCTCTTCTATGTACTTCATGCTCTGATTTAATGGAAAAGGTGTGTTTTCAGGGTTGTCAGCGCGCGCTCAAATTCAAATGGACCAATCAGAGTTGAGGATGAAACCACCTTGCGGATGGCCGTTGTCTCCGGCAGGTACACAAGCGTCTCAGGAGAGCCAAAGAGGCGAATTTTAAGGTAAATTTTTCGTTCTTCACGAGTCTTTCGGCCGCCGAAGCACACGTATTTGGAGTGAAATTTATTAGGCTTTATGGAACTGTTGTTTTTATTGCGATTCGGGACTTTGCCTTTTGAGGAGAAAGCGATTTGTGGAGTGACGTCTGACCAGCGATGGATGGAGTGGTCAGCCTTTCCATTCTTTTAGAAGGAGGAGAAATAGTTTCAAATAACTTCACTAAAAGGCGTCAGAATGGCTCTAAAATCGGCACAAGAGACAAGTTCGTCACACATTTGAGGTAGGAAAACTTTATTTCAAATGAGATAGTCATTTACACAATTTTTTTATGATCGGTGATTTTCCCATACAATTCTCTATATACACAAGCTGTCGCATACACCACGTATTTTGAGCTCGAGGAGCCTGTGGTCCGTATCGGTGTTTTCAGATTGTCAACAAATCGTGACAAAGATTTGTTTCGTTTTCTTTTGTGCTGAGATGCTACAACACTTTTCGCCAACGTTCGCCAAAAGGCCACTAACATCATGTGTGTTCCTTTCACATAGTGAAATTGTACACTGCGAAAATAAAATAGACAAGGAGTTTTGACTCAATCGACAAAATCGAAATCTCTATTCGAGTTGATTAACGTCATCGTAACTTTTCTGATTATATCTGCTGTATTCACATATTTTCAGCTACGCTTTTTATATGTTCTCAAACATTAATCAACCTTAAACATATTCAAAAACTAGAGATATTATATGAGTACGTTCGATGTACGTTTTCACACCAAAGTGTGAAGTCCAATTTATGTTTTACTAGCTATGCAAAACACGCATCAGCGAGCGCTCTTATTCATCGACAACAGACAATTTATTGGATTTTTACACAAACAAAACTAAGCAGCATCTACAGACAGAAACCTATTGCACTTATTGGGCCTAAACGCTGCTATATCCAAACATATCCAACTAGTTTTTTTTTCTGTGTTATGGAAAAGCTGTTAACCCTAGATGCGCCAGCTTTTTTTTCTCACACTTTACGCTACTCTGAAAACACACATGAAATAAATGTTGAATTCTACCTTTATGTTTCCATCCTAGCCATCCAAAACGGACAAACTCTTGAAAAGCGATTTTCAAGACAGATTTTCTGACTGTAGGCTAAGCTGAATATCTTTCAACTGGGCTAACCTGAGCCTCATCCAGTTTAACTGAAGTGCTATTTAGGCACAGCTAGAAGTCCAACTGGAACTCAAACTGGAGCATCAGGATGGCCGTACTCAAGTGTGATATCCAGTTGTGTTACCGTCACGTGTCAAAACAAAACGTGCTACCTGGTACGATTCAAAGTGCGCTGTCATGTTCTTCCCGAGAAAACCATTTTTTCTTCTGGGTTTAGCCTTGTGCAGGTTTCGTGGTGTTTTGTAAGTACTTTGCACATTGAATTTGCTTTTTGTAGGAATAGCTCAATTTTTTTAACGAGAAATATTCATATTGTTGTGTTCCATGACGTGGTGCACGAACTAGTCTTTGATCAAAATGTTCCCTCACAGAAAGAGCTATGAAAAAATTTAAGTTGTTGTTTACATGACTATATGATTCATTGTAAGAAATCCGTAACGAAAAATGACTTAATCAAGTATTTTAAAGAAATTGTGGAAGTGAACATAAAGTTCAACTTTAAGCATCGAAAACAATAATTATCGTTAAAGCAAAAGGCAGTTATCAAGAAACACTTGAAGAAAAAACGTTATTTGTATTGTGTTGGAGTTGATGTATCTATAATAATCTTCTTCTTATATTCACGGAATCTAAAATGAATGTAGTTTTAACATTGAGCTAATTCAAACACGATGCTTTTGTTAATCATCAGCGTGACGCATAGTAACGCAATCGCGTCCTTTGAAAGAAGTCGGCCAAAGAAATTAGCTTGTCGGTATTCGCTTTCCAGTCTTAATCTTACAAAATAATCAAATTTTTTAAGGGGTAAACGTTCTGGTACAACTCATTTAAAGGGGGATTTTACTGTGCTCCATGTTAACTGGCTTTGGATGCTTCTGTTGTTTCGGGAATTCTGATCTGTGAAATGCTTTCATTCTACTTCCACTAGCAGGTGGCTTTCAGTCACGGGATCCGTAACATGACGTAACATGAATTCCTCGCGATAAAATTTTGAAAAAAAGTTACTTTTTTTCTTTGTTGCTACACGTCTATAACTGTGGTTTACATTTATAAGCAAATTTAGTAGCAAATATTTAAAATACCTATTTGGCTGTTTTGAAATTTAACCTGACGTTGTACCCTTGTGGCTTGTTCCGTGGCTCGCCGAATCAAGTGGGATTGCGATACAGTGTGTTGACATCTGAGCATGTGCAAAGTGAAGAGGAACCTAATATTCCAGTTCAACCCTGCCGTCTCTCTTGTGAGACGTGGCAGTTCTGCTTGTGGTACGTGGTGATTCACTTCAGACTTGGGTTAATCAGCAATTGCAGGTGAGCCAAATGTACTTAGTTAATTTATTGCCACGTTGATTAGCGAAGGGACATAGTGTTGTTCAAATGTATGCGCACAATTCCAAGGAGACAAATGTTACGATAAAGATATAATTTGACTGGTTTTCAGCCACTTGATTCAGTTGTCTACCCCTGCTGTGATAAGGTGAATGAAAAATTCCGTTTTCAACAATTATGATCATACTTTGTCTTTGCTGACGCCGGACAGGTCTTTACGCGTCTTTCTGTGATGGAAAAAAGCTTTGCTAACTGAACAGGAATGCTATCGTTCAAGAAACTACGCAAATGAATGTTAAGAGTTGTTCTGTGAATTGAGTGTCATAAATTGCAAGTAACTTTGGTTGCATAGAAAGAGAGTTTATTTATTTTGAGTAGCTTTGTTGCTTTGACGAATTCAACTGAGAACGAAGACGGAAAAGCGCCATACCTATTTCAAAAACCCTAATTTTCTTAGCTGGCTGGCCTGACTTTTTCATTGCATGTTGTATTTATTATATTGGTTTCAAAACAGTCTTGTCGCGTGACGCAGCAAAAATAATAAACAGTGACGTCAAACTGCACGTGGGGTCTTTTGTCAATGGAACTGGAAGAGAGAACGGAAAGTTCAGTACATTGAAACTTTGATGACAAATGAAAGGTAAAAAAACGAAAACAACTAAGCAGGCAATCACATGCTTTATGTATTGATTTTAAATAGCACAAAAATATCGGAATTATGGACCCAGTTGGGAAATATTGCTTGAGTGTTATGATATTTGTTTGGCGTATAATTAAAGGTCAATCATGCCCTTTGACGATATTGCGGTAGCATAGTTTGTGCCATTCATTCCTTCATTCATTTCGTGTGCTCGGTTTGTTGGACAGCCAGTGACTAAAATCAGTAATTTGTGATCATATGAGCTCGGTCAACCGAGCTGGCTCGGTTCCGAGATCTCGCAGCCGGGCTGTTCCTTTTAACCGGGATGAAAAGTTTACCATATGAACCCTCCTGGTCACCAGGACGAAACTTTTTCAGAAAATAGCTTGACTTTCGCATCATAGCGGTTAAATGGCGTATTTTTGGCTTGTAGGTGCTTCCACTTCAGAAGTGTGCGAATTAGCTTTATACGTAATGTAACAAGAGTCAACAAAGCTACGACAGTATCCAACGGTGCAACTTTTTGTTCCACCATTTTGGCTTTGTTTCTTGGATTTCATCTCGGTCGACCAGGCTGAAACTTCCCATATGAACACTGAAAGAACAAAATTCTTCCCGATAACCGAGTCAGCCCGGTTACCGGACCCATACGAAGTCGTTGATTCATTGATTTAGGTGCTTTTCACATGAGCCCGGTCAACCGTGCTGTCCTCTTTTGCAAGTTTTAATCGATGTGTTTGCTGTCGTCCTCTAATTTCCTTTATATAAATTTCCATGTGATCATATAAGAAGAAGAAGAAGAAGAAGTTTGGGAGAACGAGAAATGTCTGTGTTTCCACAACTTTTTCGAGTTCTCCCAGACTTTCACGGAGAACATGTTTTCTATTTCGTTTAGAAAACACCGCCACGATTATCAAAATGTAAATTCTGTTTGCTCACGCCATCATTACGTCAACAGCTCGTGCTAGTCCTGTGTTTCCATCGAGTTATAGAAACACGATTTTTAACCAATCAGCGCGCGTATTTTCTTAGGACTGTAAGACTGTTCTCTAACAGTTCACCACTAAATTTTCTCCGATTCTTATTGTTTTAAAATGATCACATGACGCGATAGTGTTCATCCGCGGAGGGCCACTATCAGCCCATAGTGCCCGTCCGCCGAAAATACCCGGATGGAAATTTTTCTGTAAATAGGCGGGTTTCGTAGAAAATAAACAGCTGAAATTGTTTTAAGGGTTTTTGTCTGTTTTCTTTTTCAAATTTTATATTTGGCTTTCACGGCTTTCGTCTCAAAATCTTGAAAATAATTCAACTGAAGTCTAACTGATTTTTGAACTAGCGAGTGGAAGAAAATTTAGTGGTGAGCACTAAAGACAATAGAGTGTTAATGTCTCGGAACTATCGGTCTAATAGTTGCCCTTGGAAATTTGATGTTCTTAAAACTAGCATATTTGCCCGCGAAGCTTCGCTTCTCGAGGCAACTATCAGCCGATAGTTCCTCGACAGAAACACTCTATTGTTTAATTAGTGTGCAGTGGCTTGGTGAGGTCGACAAAAGTCCAACGTTTCCTACTTTCTCCGAAGTTTTGATATAACATTTAGAAACAAATGAATAAACATAATTTCTGAGAAGACTAAAAGGAGAGCATTTACGGTTTCTTGAATTAAAAAAGCTCGAAATTTTTGAAAACTGATAAGCGCGCGTACACAATGGAAAATGTCAAATTGACAATTTGGTCCGCTCGAATTCTATAAAGCGTGAAGCTAATGTTTAGGCCATAAATAATTGAAATCGTTTTTAGAAGAATCTTTCAGTAGGAATTCTACTAAAACAGTTAGATTATTCGTTATCGATTCCTAAGAGGCGATCGGTCCCATCACTGCCGCCTCACAGAAACCTCGAGCTCATAACCTAATTGTTAAATAGAAACACGATTTTTCATATAGGGCTGATTTCTAAAACTTTACAGACAACAACAGTTTTCCTTTTTTATAATCAGTTTATGTATATGTACTCTTTGCAAGTTTTTAATCGATGTGTTTGCTTTTTTGTTTATTTGTATTGTCATTGAAAATCCGCGCAATGGAGGTGTCATTGAAGCTGTAATATTGTATTGCTTTCAATTACCTATGTTTTATTTCGCATTTTATGGACTTGATTTTTCAGCAAAATGCCTGCTAAGCGATCTGTACGATTAAGGAAGCGAGCAGCTCAAGCTGTGGCAGCACCTCCAAAGAAGAAAACCAGGAGACCTGAACCGAGTCCATCAACTCAGTCCCGCTCTGAGTCCGCTCCAGCAGCTCCACAGCCGACCCAGGAATTAAACCTGTCTCCTGGTTTAATTGATCAGTTGGTGTCAAGAGTGGCTGATGAAGTAACCAAGAGGTTATCTACACTGTACTACCGTTCAATTTCATAACAGCCAAATAGATATAAATAATTCATTAACAAAAGAAACAGGAAATGTAAATTAGGCCATTTGTCGTGCACAAATTTTTATCACGCTAAGGTTTAGTAGACAATATTTGAGTAGAACTAGCTTGCAACTGAGGCTAGTGTGGGGAGTCTTTTCAAATGTAAATGACATGAATCTCTTTTTAATGATATTCCCCTGCATGAGCCTCCATTGCAAACTAGGTCCAGTCCATTACCGAGAATACGAATATTGTCTATTCTCCAGTAGTAACATTGTGATATTGTGAAGCGACTTGTTGATCTCCACGTTCGCTGCGATCTCTACAGAAAAAGTTAAGCGATCCTTACGACTACTATATGAGCACTGAGATCGCTACGATTGCCTGAGAGTAATTTCAAGATGATTGCAACTGTCGCTGCACTTTTCTTGCAGTGATGATTCGTAGTGATCATTCTTTAAACTCGATCCCGGGAATTCAATACTCTATATGTGTTGTGGAGGTGTGGTGTGCTCGTGGTTAGTGTGCTGGCCTCTGGTCCAGCGGTCAGGTTTCGATTTCTGGTTGGGGACATTGTGTTGAGTTCTTTGGCAAGACACTTAACTCTGACAGTGCCTCTCTTCAGCTACGTGTATAAATGGGTTCCAGTGAATTTAATGCTGGAAGGTAACCCTGCGATGGACTACGCATCCCATCCACGGTGGAGTAAAAATACTCCTTGTCACTTCACGCTTCTGAATCTAGATATAAGCGCCGGCCTGATGGGCTTCCTGGCTCGTATGCAGACTTTATCTTATTCTCTGTGTTATAAAGCGTGAAAAAAAAAGTGAGTGAAAGGCGCAACTTCCCGGCACTTCACTCCTTGCGTTACTATGACAACCTCATGTTCGGAAAGCCTCTCTTTATCACAAAACAACTTGAAAGTTTTCTCGGCGCTATTTGCGCGTATGTATTCGATGTGCACCTCACGACGAGAAGTCTTGTGCTAGTCAGGTAAATGAAATGCAGATTATTTTACTGTTGGAGACCCTTCAACATATTTGGTCATTTGGCTGTACGTTTACAAACATGTAGTGTTTCAGTGATACTAGCTCATGTAGTGAACATCATTGTACTGATAAAATAAGAATCCACTTGTTTTTGAATGAAACTGATTGTTGTAGGTCCATGTTAATAGGCAAGCCAAGACCTGAAATGTTATTTTAAACGCTCAGTTCGACACTTTCAAGTTACTCATTTGGTCGTTATGTATGCAATATATGCATTTCAAGATCACTAGTCAAACAAGGAACTATCCACCTCAGTGTTCGCGAACTGATATGGCAAGAAAGTAGTGGAATGATGGACGCCTCCGTGTGCTGTCTTCGTAGAGTTTAGCGGTGCTCTATAATTCAATGTAATATCAGAGGCTCCTTAAAAGTCACTGATTTAAAGTCGCCCATTCAAGATGCCCTAATTCAATATTTGTGTTGGAACGCATGAGTGAAAACGAGAATATTAAAATTGTTCCGTTTTAAGGCAAATGATTTTGAATACTGCCGGTTTCTCGTTACGGTTTCAGTAATAATTGTCTCTTTCTTTCAATTAGATATGCATTCGCAGCTAAACGGTAAGAAGACTCGTTACGACAACCTTTATTTACACGAACAACAATGCGACCATTTACAGTAGAATGACAGATATTTGCCCGTGTAACTGTTCAGGGGTTCTAAGTAATAATATCATCTAGAAAGGTCTCTATTGGAATTTTTTGGAAAGAAGTCTCTAGAGGTATTTTTAGACAGTTACAATAGAAATCGCTTGAATGGGATATTAAGACAATATTAGTTAACTAAAAAAGTTAACGTTAAAAAGCGACTACGTTTCGACCATTCGACGGCCATTTTCAAGTTAAAAAGTAAAAAATTTTTGTAGGCGTTTAAAATATATACAATCGATTATAAAAATGCTAATGAGATACTGGCTAAAACTCTAAAATATTTACATAGAAACAATACCAATAAAAAATTGCAGCATAAATGAATAATAAAGAAACGCTAAGTAAAAAGCTTCGCGCGTATTGAGTCACTCTGTTTGTTCAGTTTTGGTTGAAGTTTGCGAATAAAAAGCATTTCAAAAATTAAGTAGTCAAGTTTACTCTGACACTTCTCTAAAATCTTGAAGTTGCTTCCAATGGAATCTGGATCTCTTCCGTGCTCGTCCTTTACGTGGTAGCCGATTGTACCAAAACTGAACAGAGTGACTGGATCCGCGCCAAGCTTTTTACTTAGCGTTTCTTTATTATTCATTTATGCCGCAATTTTTTATTTGTATCGTTTCTATGTAAATATTTTAGAGTTTTAGCCAGTATCTCATTAGCATTTGTATAATCGATTGTATATATTTTAAAGGCCTACAAAAATTTTTTACTTTTCAACGTGAAACGTCGAAACGTCGTTGCTTTTTAACGTGACTTTTTTTAGTGAAATCCGTTTCAAAAAACCTGTTGATTCGAATATTAGTGAATACTTTTATATTTCTTATTCACCTGCGTTAATTATGCCTACTACGCTACTCTTAAATAAGCCATGTTCGTGTTCTCGGTATTGGACTGGAAGACGCTCATGCGGGGAATAAATATAATTAAAAAGAGGTCAATGTCATTTGCATTTAAAAAGACTTTCCACATTAACCTCAGTGGCAAGCAACTTCCAAACCAATACGGAGACTGAGGATATGGCCTTTTGTAAATATGGATTCAAATTTTGGAGAAACCATTTCTTGTGCATAATTATATCAAAGATAATTTTGCTCTGAAAAAAAAAATTATTTGAACATGATTGAATTAATTTACTTCGGTGACTTGGATGAAGTGTAGATAACGGGGGAGCGTTGTTAAGTCGAAATACCCAGAAAAAGAATTATCGATTATTCACATTTATCATTTCGACATGTTGAGAGCAGTATGGCAGGACACGTGTCAGACATAAAAGAACCTAGTATTTGACCCTGTTCACCACAGTTCTCTTCATTCCCATAGTTTTGCAGTGGTTAGAGCGTCCAACCGGTATTTCTGGGAAGATCATGGCTTCGACTCCTATCAGGGGCTCAGAAAGTTCTTTTTCTGAGTATTTCGACTTGTGAACGCTTCTCCGATATTTAACATGAATTCTGTTAGTTATTGACTTTCTTCAGATCGTTTTGTTTATTAATTCCAAGCGCAACTTTCACCATTACTTTCTACTGCTGTTTTCCCCGTTTTTACCTGCATTTGACCGCGTGTTAAATTAAACGCATTTGTGCCTTTATTTTTCAGGATGACGGGTTCGGATCATGTCTGGGACTACTCTATCCTCCATGGGCCTCATCGCTGGGCAAACACTTTTCCCGCCGCAACCGGTAAAAAGCAGTCACCAATTGATATCCAGGCCTCTTGCGTTCAACATGACGCGACTCTGTCTCAGACCCCTCTCCACGCACTTTACATGAAAGACAGCACATATACGATCAAGAACAACGGTCACTCTGTGGAGGTGTCTCACTCGTCTGGGAGTGGCTATCAACTGAGCGGTGGGCCGTTGCTTCACAAATACCAGTTTAAACAATTTCACTTCCACTGGGGTGCCAGCGATGAACAAGGCTCCGAACATCTGGTGAATGGAAAAGCTTACCCAGCTGAGCTTCATCTGGTTCACTGGAACATTGATTTGTACGAGAATTTTGAGACCGCTCTGACCCAGCAGGATGGTCTGGCCGTGATTGGTGTGTTTCTCGAAATCTGCGACGAGTGTGAAAAGTTGACGCCAATTTGCGATCTCCTACCGCGCGTCCAGTACAAAGACGACAAGTACAGAATGAAGTCCAGTTTTGATCCGGGCTCTCTGATCCCAAGCACCAAGGACTACTGGACCTACAGTGGCTCTTTGACCACGCCTCCTTGTTCTGAAAGCGTCACGTGGATCGTGCTGAAAGAAACCATTACAATTTCAAGGAAACAAATGGAGCTGTTTCGAGCCTTGCGTGGCTTTCCCTTCTGGCAGACGACTGGGCCGAATATTGTTGATAATTATCGCGAGGTGATGCCATTGAACAGCCGAGTTATACGCTCGACTTTCCCTGTGGATTAAGAAGTAAACTGACACTTTGAAACCTTCACATCAGACAAACGGCAATGCATTTCAAAATTAGGTTATTTTTGCGGCTTATCGCTGACAGTACGTTCCATGGGGTACGTTCCATTTTTTACTGTCAGTATAACAGCTATCGTTAAAATGTTCTCAATCAAAGGAAATCAAGGCTCTGCGGGTTAACTTTCAAAACAATCTTTGTCAATAATATTTATTTTATTATCCACTGGCAATATTTATAACAAGCTATCTGTTTTTAGTAGGATACTCTCATTCTTCGTGACCCATTTTCTTTTTATTGAAAGTCAGTTCTAGAAAAATTACTTTCCATTACTTTTACTAAGAAACAACCTGAAGTGTGGCCATGTTTATGTTTTACAACATTAGGAAATCTTTTCCTAACAAAAGAATTCATTTCCCAAAGGAGAATTCCACTGTTGAGAAAACAAACATAACAGTCGTGACGTCATGTGAGAACAATCTATTCAAAGACGATACGAAATCAACCACGTCGATACCGATCACAACTAACACTTGTACCAAATAACTAGCTCTATGCTCATAGGTTTCAAAACACAGGAGTGAATTGTTCCTCATCTCCCAACCCACTTATCAATGCCATTTTTGTAATATTTACCTTTATTGAAGTGAATACCTACTAGTGTAAAGTTAATTTCACGAATTTACTTGAAAAACAATATAAAATTATTTGCTGGCTGTTTTACAGCAGCATTTGATGTTACCGAATGTATTTATCGCTTACGTGAGCAGGACATAAAAATTTGGTACAGGATTGCCTGAAGCAAATTTAAAATATCTGCAAAGGTTACTTATTTTCATAGTATATGCTCAGTGCCTACGTTGTACACAGCTAACAGTATATTAAATAAAGTCGTAATTTTATTTTCTCTTAATTCAAACGCATAGGTAAACATACGGTTTCGAGTTAAATTTGGAATTAATTTGCACGAGTGAGTTTTTCAAAAATGATTTTGAAAACTCGAAAGTGGAAATTAATTCTAAATTCCTAAATTCCTCACAAAAGTTTCGTCATCATTTTACCTGATATCATTGCCTTCGAAAATTTCATATTGTCTTTCATCCAGTCAGCCAGATGTGTAATTGGCGCTGGTGTTACACTTGAATTGCACTGTTCTCAGCCAATCAGAATCGAGTTATTTCATGTATATTATTATAGACATTATGGCCGTGACTTTTGAAATTTTTAGCCAGAGCTGTACTTTTCGCTTTGTCTCCTCCGCTATAAGTTGGTTTGCTGTTACAAGAAAACCAATTTTAATTCAGTTCCTTTAATACTCTTCAAGTTGCTGCGAGTATAATATTTATATATTAATTTGTAACGCACTCATAATGTTTGCAGCCAATCAGAATCGAGTATTTTTTCATCTATATTATTATATACATTATAGCCATGACTCGTATAATAATATTTACATATCAATTTGTAACGAACTAATTATGTTCTCAACCAATCAAAATCGATTATTTTTCATGTATATTATTATAGACATTATAGCCATGATTATGTTACGACTGTGAGTTGAATTAATGCAAATACCATTTTATCATTTCACCTTTTTAACATCTTTTGTTTAAGATTGCACAAACTTAGCATTGATTCTTATTAGAAGTTCAAGGGTGATACAATTTAAAATTTACCTGAAATGTCTATGTGCAGCAAGGCAACCCTCATAATTTCCAAAAAGCACGCACCAATTCAAAGAAATGTTTGGTCAAAAGGGTAAAAAGGTATCTGATAATTAGGGTAAATTCTACCTTTAGCTGATGTTATAAAGGTGTGGCTGTTCTACAGGGACTTATGGTAGGTGACCGGTAACCTAGTTCATTAATTTCCTCACAAGAAATCTCTTCCTCTTGAATAGGACGGCCAGTCTTTCTCTTACACCAATTGTAAAACGGCTCCAGTGATCCGGTATTTCCTTCAGGACCGAAGATTCCCAGAATAGTCGTAAACAAAATTAGAGCGTAAATAATTGAAAGACCGATGGTACAAAACATGAAAATACCAAACTGAAAGAAAAAGAGAATTTTTGCCGCGACCATAAAAACAGAGGCCCCCAGTGACGTGCTCGCTCCTGACAACACAGAGATCCCCACGTGACCTAGTGTCTCTCGGACTTTGTCCCTGCGCGATTGCTTTTGGGATCGTACGTAACCGTCAGCAAGGTGAACTACGTAATCAACAGCAAGACCGACTACTAGCGTCAGATTGAGGGATTCAAGAACGCCCAGCTTCCATCCGGCCAGCGGTATAACACCAACAACACCCACAGTGATACAAGAAATGATGGCTCCGCACAGCAGACCCACTATCCAGTTTGACGTCATCACCACTAGCAACGAGATGGCCAGTCCCAGTCCCAGTAGGATACCTCGCACAGCGGTTGATGCCAGGACCTGATAAAGAAAGGGAAGTTCAAACCTCTTGAATTTCAAAAGACTGAAAGGCTGAGACGCCCGGGTTCTTTTTCCGATGGTATTTCTTGTCCTCTGAAACTTGCCTATCAGGTTTCTTTAAGTGATAACTAAATAGAAACAATAAATACTTTTCTTGCTCCAAGAGTGAATAATAATATTGAAAACTTTGATGATTGTCGCATGACAACACCAACAACAACAACAACAACAACATTTATTTGTACCACAAAGAAATAAAAGATAAAAGTAATACATGAGTTTTGAAACTTATAAATAAGGTATTAGCTGCCTAGAACAACCATTACGGCTAAGACAATTAGGCAGCTATCTATGAAAAACAATAAAATGATAAAGGTTTAATAATGTCATGATATGATGTAAAGTGTATATGAAATAATTCATATTTGAACTGCGGTTAT
>CM042750.1:19079221-19089533 GCA_022496165.2 Catalaphyllia jardinei | reverse complement strand
GTGAAATGATGTAAAGTGTATATGAAATAATTCATATTTGAACTGCGATAGTAGATGCAAGTGAAGTATGATCCTCGCAGTAAATTTTCCAATTTAAGCAATTGGAAAGAAGAAGCTTGAAAAAAAAAAATCAGGGCTTCAACGGGATTCGAACCCATGACCTCCGCGATACCGGTGCGATGCTCTACCAACTGAGCTATGAAGCCACACATTAGGAGCAAGGTCAATTTATTGAGTTCATATCTCCCGTAAGGAGTGAAATGATGTAAAGTGTATATGAAATAATTCATATTTGAACTGCGGTAGTAGATGCAAGTGAAGTATGATCCTCGCAGTAAATTTTCCAATTTAAGCAATTAGAAAGAAGAAGACTGAAAAAAATCAGGGCTTCAACGGGATTCGAACCCATGACCTCCGCGATACCGGTGCGATGCTCTACCAACTGAACTGCGGTAGTAGATGCAATTTCAAGGAAACAGTTTCACACGAATATTATGTATATTAGTTTCTAATGAACAGTCAGAGTTGAAACGTTTTCGACGTGGTGATCTGAAAATGAAACTTGTGATTAGTAAACAATAATATAGCAATATTTACTATACTTTGCAGGCAATACTAACTTTTTTAACCTTGAGCCAATGCCAAGCGTTATGTCCATTAGGAGTGGCTTGAAAAGCATTCTTACATGAGGGAGGCATAGTTCTCATCTGAAATGAAAACACGTTTCAGTCCTTCGTATTAACAGCTCTTACATAACTTAAATAAAAGCTGAGAGACAAAGAGTCTAGTCAAAGCATCAGAGTTTGTATTTTTTATATATTTGTATTACTTAGCTCTTATTAACCGAGCAGGAGGTCAGTATGGGAGAATCTTGACCGAGGTCGTAAGTACAGACCGAGGTCAAGATTCTCCCATATAGACCAACTTAGCTCGGTTAATAAGGTGTTTATTATATGGCAAGAACAGGAACAATTTAATTCGTTTAATGTGACTGGTTTGTACTAACTAGGGCATTTTGCTTGCGAACGGCGATGAGCCGAATTCAATTCTTCCAAAGTTTGCTCGTCCTCTTTACTTTTTTTCTCATATGCTGTTTGGCACTTACAGAAATAAATATTGTTAGATAAAACACAGTCAATGATTTTGCATTTTAGTTTGCAACTTTTTTCAATTAAAAACGTTACCGGTCTAGATGGGAAAATCTAGACCGCGGTCAATATTCATTTCAGCCAATCAAATTCGTGAATTTGGTCGTATAATAATCAAAATTACATCATACGTGTCAATGCAGTGCCAGTTTATACATGGCCATTTTAAGGTTATAGTGATATCCAGTCAAAAATATCAGACAGTTTCTTTAATGCCAGTAACATAACCCGTTGTCAAGAAACCGCTTTCGTCTTTTCGTACTAGGGCTACCCACTTAGCATTTCAGACGTTTGTTTGTTAGTCACCTTGATTGTACCTTTCTCTAAAATGGATGTATTCGTTGTTTGGTGAAATTGTTTTCGGCAAATTCCCATCCGTTTTAACTAGCAGTCTTAACAACTCAAGGATGTTTAACAGTCCATGAAAATCGCATGTTTACCGTGTTTTAAATGTCAAATGATTAAGGGGAAACTTGGAATTGTTTGGCCAATTTGTTTTTTGATTTATGCCGTGTAGTTATTCAAACCTTCACTGATAAAAGTATCTAACAAAAGAAAAGGTTATCATTTCAAGAGTTCCGTGCATATTACTTGCGCCAAGCATACCTTTTGTTTTACAAAGTGTTCCCAGTGTTCATACACCTTGAGTCCTTCAGTTTGTCCGGTCTTGCTTAGAACCATGGTAGTGTTGACAGCCACAGAAGCAAATAGAAGCTTGTTTCCATATCTACCGCCTAAGAGGAAAAAAATGTAAAATTCAGTGAGCAGGAGGAGGGACTACATCAAGGCTGGTTTTCACTAGGGAATACAACAACAAAAAACGTTTATTTAAGTGTCTGGTAGTCATTGACTTGAGCTGGGGGTATATGCATATGCACACGGCAACCAGGACATGCTCAAGACATTTGCAATTGCGGAATAAGCGGAATTCTAGATACCAGCTCATTCTCGTTAAAAACGTGTGACTCTGGAAACAAGAATATGGTATGACACCCGTCCTCCTACTCCTCACTCGACTTAAGCACAGATTAAGCAAAAAAGAACGGATCATGTTTGTTTCGCGTGTGCTAGTGATTATTTTTCGTTGTCGTCACTTGCTTATGCTTATGAGCTAGTTCAGGATTTCTTTTACTTTGCCATGTGTTCAGTATTTTCGGTGCGACAGTTATTTAACTGCTTTCTAATATAAAACGTTCCTCAAGCGCGTAGACAGCCTCACCTTGATAATTTGGCTCTGTGGAGGGGTCAGTGGGGTCCATTGATCCACCCAGTAGCCCACCATAGGTTTTGTAGTCAGATGACGTAACAGACTGATTTGCATTGGTTAACCAGTAGCCAAGAATTGCTTCAAAGTATCTGTTGTACATCTCACCCGCTAGCGTAATATTGAACAACTGAGGGTTTCGCGCCATTACCAGCCGCACGTCATTTTTATGTGATGGTATGGTAAAAACAGTGGTGTTTGAATATTTGGGCTTGGTAGCCTCGTCCTACAAAGATGTAGCATAAGGGATGGAATAAATGAAAAGGGAACTGTTGTAAAATCAGTCATGGTAGATTACTTAGAGGTCAGTGAAGAGACAATAGTATGTGATTTACATAGTCAGTTTCCACGTTTATGTTGCTCGTGATCGACGATGTATATTTTCGTAAGCAGCTGAGGTTTTACAATCATTTTCTCTTTCTAACCATAAAAAATTCATTAGACTGACAAATTGTAGGAGACACGTCACTCAATTGGCAGTTAAGAACACCAAAAGTAATTAGTGAATGGAGGAACTGTTAATAGTATTCGCTTTTTACGTACAGTCATACAACATTGCATGCAGTTGCTTACGCCCAAACCACAGTACAGGAGTGCTTGTTCGTTTAGGATATCGACAGTTTTTTGTTGTACTCTGGACAGAACTGTCCTGGATCGGCGTTTTACAACAAAAAATTAAAACAAGCATGAAAAATTATTCTCGTGTAGATTACTCAAGGGAGACAAGCAAAGCCAAATTTGGTATTTGAATCACAAAAGTTTGCAAAATCATGTGATTTCTGATAAAAAAGAGTCACATTTGAAATGTTGTGCTGCAAAGAACATCGATCGTTGCCTGTTTAAAGATTTTTTGTCAATAATTTCACAAGAAAGTATGCACAAGACTTTACCAACTTAATTACCCCGCGATACTGTCCTCAGACCGGCATTGATCTTCTTCTGTTGAATTATTATTCGTACGAATTTCTCAGTTGTGTTAAGACATAGAAATCATTTTTTTTTTGCTCACCTGAAGGTATTCATCCAGTCTCTCCATAAAACATTGGATTTCTGGTTCTCCAGAGACGGCGCTTCGTCGTATTCGCAAATTTCTGATCTGGTGATCTGGTAAATTCTTCAGTTCTTTGCAAAAGTCCTTGAATATATGAAAAAAAACCACGGCATTCGGGTAACTTCGAAGAAGCCAATCAATGGGAATGGTTATTACGCGATCAAAACCATTTTTCATTATTTATCATTGTATTTTTATTTTAATCATAATGGATGGATAGATGAACTAATGAATGAATGTAAATGAATGGATGATTGATAAACTCTCATAATGTATGCATACTTGTAATGAATAACGACGGACGGACAAATCACTTACTAGCAAGGCCTCTTGACAGTCTGACGGGTTGAGATCAAAACTGCTATCAAACACTGTGCGTCCCTTGCACTTGAAGTCTGTAAAGTGACATGAACTCCGATCTTGATTCTTCAGACCCCATATGATGTGAACTTCAACAACCTCATCTTCTTGACTCGGACGAAACGCAGAGCGCCGTAACCGTTTGATGTCGTACCAGTTAGTGCCCGGGCCCCACACGTCCACCTGTCAATAACAAAGTGTAATATATAGCTATCAGTAATAAGTCTGGTACTTCATTGTGTTAGATGTGGCCTAACCTTGCTTTTCGTTGCTGGTGCATACACCCTGTCACTAGGCAAATGCGCATGTACATTACCAGCTGCCTCCAGAAATATAGTCTTTCTTTTACACAGCCGATGTAATGAGTATTCTTTCAATATAGCCCCGACTAACAAATTTTGCGCCTTAAATTTAATTAAAATGTTTGTTACTAATCCAGAATTGATAAAGTGCAGCAGTGAATAAGACTCCGCGTGAAAACAACAACTTAAGACAGGAACAGAACCATTTCCATACACCAATGAGGTTATAGATTGTTTGATATCTCGTTTTTACCGAGGAGTCCTAGTCGACTTGTTTATGTTGCTCATACCGACTGAGTAAAGAAAGACTGAAACACGCAAGAGAGAATCGCTAACTGAACTCAGGGAACCTTGGCCCTTCTAAATAAAAGACTAAAAATACTTCATGATCAAAACAAAATACCTTAGCACAAGATAATTCAGATAGTATTAATTTGTTTGAACCTATTAAGATAACTTGTCTTAATCATCCTTTATTCTTAGACTTTCTCTTTGCGTACCTTGTTTATCAGAGGAAATTTAGGATAACTGCCAATAACTAACGTACCTGTAAACAAAAGGCACTTTGAAAAATAAAAAAAACTTTAAAATGCATTAAGTTCATTAAACTGATTTGTGCAAAGAAAAATGATTTTCAAGCAATTTAAAATTTGTACAAATTGCAGCCTTTATTGTTGTAACGCACTAAGAATGTATTTGGAACCTCTTCATTAATAATAAAATACTTCATTTGAATTACGACATTAATGCATGTGACAATAATATTCTGTCACAAGGATCAGCAGCTGCCTTTTTACGAGAAAGTTAAATCTCCCCTTATTGGAGTCGTCCATAAGTGGATCATTTTGAGGAGAAGGATGAATTGATCACAAAAAAAAAATTCGTTTTCCTCCAAAACCTTAATTTTCGCAGGTTGACCGTTGGAAATGTTTCAATTTGGAAAGCTTGTTGAAGTTTGAAACACCCCAGGAACTTTGTCAACTGTGGCCAAATTTGATATGCACTTCGCTTACCGCATGACGTTAACAGCGACAGGTCTGAAAGTTGTCCGAGCACAATCAGAAAACACGGGTATTGTATACAACCTCTTACACAAAACACTGAAATTGCTGAAGTGGACGTTTTTTAATAATCAACAAGAATGGAACGTCGATAGTTCAAACGGTCGTAAGTTTTGCCGAATAAATACAGCTTGTGTGAAATTAAATTATACAGAAAGTTATTTTTAACAGATCTATTCTTTCTAAACGCACCTAAACAGTGACATCATTTATTTATGCGATATTCTTCTTAAATTTCCATGTCTTTTTCGGTTTCAATAAAATTTTTTTCAATAACAATTTTGCGGATACGTATGTTTTGCATGCTATTTCGTGAAGAAAGATGAAAATCCGAATTTAAAAGTTATCAAATCACATAAACAATTTCTAGAATTTCCTGTCATGTCAAAACATAATGGAACCAGTGAGTAACACTTCATGACTTCAGCGTCCCTGGTATATTTTTTTGTAATAACGTTTTTTGGGATATTCGTTCAATAAGTTTTCAGTTTCACTACTACAGTCTGACCGTGTCTGAAAAAATACTAATCACAGTAGCCAGATGCGATTTTGTACGAAAAAGTCGCATTCAACTGTATTTTGACTTCTTTGTTTGTAAACGAAAATGGTTTAGAATATGCAAATGCTACGCAGTAAGAATTAGTCGAAAACCAAAAGCTCCATGAAACTGAAGTTGATTTTATAAAACATGGCATGGTTGCTTTAATTATTTTTTTGATGAAAATATTGAACGCAATTGTTTCTAAGCCAAGTGCGTGTGAACCTGCTAAGCCTGAATCCGGTTCAATGAAAACCACAGAATTCAACGAGTGCACTGAAACATAACAGCACCTGATATAGCAGTCACAATTAGTGCCAAGAAAAATACTTGCCAACACTACGACTAAATTATTAAGCCGGGAAGACTGTACGGACGCCCTGCTGCTACAGTCAGTCGTTCATTGTTAGTGTCTTCGTAAGTTAATCGTGTCAAGTGGAATATAACACTCACCGGCTCTTCATCCGGAGTGAGCTGTGTGGCAAATCCAATTGAAACACAAACAAAAATGAAAAACATTCCCAAGATAATCCATCGAATTGTCCTGTGCGCGATGAAATTATCGAAGAACCTATTTTCAAGGAAGTTGCTGACAAGCTTGCTCGGTTCGACGAACTTCTCCTCTCGTTGCTGTTCTTCCGGTCCGTCGCCCTGAATTATATCTTCTCTGCGTGACGTTATCGCCTGCCATGCTTTCAGATCCCCAAAGCAATGCCAACGATAGGCTTTCCAGTAGTACTCGTAAGTTATTATTACAGTAGGAAAGAAAATTATCACGGAGCAAAAATTTACAAAAACTAGCAGCGCTGAAAATATGCCGAAGGTGGACACACCCAAGAGGGGGGAAAACACGCTTGTGACAAAAGCAACCATCGTAGTGAAGGAAGTTGTAAACATGGCACTGGCCGCTCGCCGGTAAACGAATGACATCCTTGCTGCCATGTCGCGAAAGGCCATTGACTCCGAAGATTTCCATGTGTCAATAAACACAAACACATCATCCGCTCCAATGCCAAGGATTATAAACACAGAAAGCACGTGGAAAATACCAATGTACCGACAGTCCAATATCAATCGGTAAATCAAATTCGCGCCGAAGAAACACGTGAGTATGCTAAACACGGCCCAACCTGTTATCCAAAGGGACTGAGTCTGAAAGAGCATAAACAGGAAGATAAAAGTAAAGCTTGCACCGGCCAGTAGAAGATCATATATAACCTGCTGCGAAATGGCATTAAAAAATAAAGCGCGAAGGAAATAATAAAATTTCATGGCACCAATTCCTTGTTTGAATTTTTTATCCAACAACTTGGCAAATGCCTCCCTCGCGAATAACTGAGCCTCGTCCCACTGTTTGTCGACGCGGTCCTCTGTGTTGTGGAATCCTTTAAGAGGATAACCAATGTAAAATAACGATCTGGTGTATCGTGACTGAACAGCGACATCGCTAGATGAATGGATTACCGCGTGCTTGTCCAGATGAAAGTCGAGCATAGCCCGCGTTATGTTCATCGAGTTAGCCAGGTTTAGAATTCGCGTGATGTTTTCAAACTCGGGGTCGAACAAATCTGGATGAATCGATCTATAACTGCCGTCAAAGAAGCGAATAATCGACAAGGGCAATTTACAAAGGCCACTTTCCATGACCTGACAAAGGCGTTGTTGATAAATAGAGTTGTTGAAGATTTCAATCTCCATGTCGTGAATTAATTTCAGATTCTCTTTTGTGAAGGTATTGCCTTGTTGTGCATCGTACATCAACTCCAGCACGTCATATTGGATAGCTCTTTCGCCCTGAATTCCCACGGATGTGGGATTTATGTTTACTCGGGAATCTTGCCGGGCGAATTTCCACGCGTCCGCGCGAAGTTTTGTGACATCGTCTTCGAGATTTAAAGGCACCTGGGTGAAATCGGCCGGCAAAATATCATAACCAGAAAGATACAAAGAGCCCGTTACCAAAAGTAGGACAAAATGAGCTCCAAGGGTCAAGCCTGTCGATACAAACGAGTGAAACATTTGATCTGTGTACTAAATAAAATAAATTTTAAGAAAAAATAGGGGAGAAAACTTTTTCAGAAAATCACCTACCGAAGCAAAGTTTCGGCCGCTGTACTAGGAAGCGAAACAACCAAGCCGCCATTACTGTGGACGCGTTATTTTAACTGTTTCATTATGGAAATGATCGAACAAAGAACGTACATGTTCAAACGTATACCACCGGCCGTATTCCCAAACCTTGGTTTGTGTTTTCAACACTGAGAAGTAAATCATTTACATAATTCGCTTGCGCATGCAAATGACCGCGTCAGCGGTTTGTCGCTCTACGAGCGCCTTTGTTGTCTTTGTTGGGCAATGACAGAATGCAACCGCTTGTTGCAGGTGTCATTAACAATCGTTACTCCTCGGTTCATTGGCGCCACACCATAGGAATAATTTCAACTTGTACTGTTTTGTAATTCTTTTATGCAATCTTCTCAAATGAAGTGCAAAATAAATCTCAGACAATGAGGCCAGTCTTACAAGAAAGGTTTCTGGAAAGCGAAATACTCATTCATTTTTACCCTTTGACATAAACTTGCACTGCTTACATCATAATCAACCGCCTTGAGAGAAAGAAAATTTACCGAGGCAAAATTTTGAGTAACAATGGGAAATTTTAGACTATCGAATTTCATTATTGGTCAAGTGAATATTATTTGTTATTTAGAATTACCATAAGGACGCAAAGATGAATAATTTTTTTGTGATTGATTGTATGTGCCAAGTTAAGACTGAACACTCATTGTTATCCGTTTAAATGAAGAAGTCTTGCAAACAAGCTGTCGGACTGTTAGAATAAAAAGTAAACTCGTGTTGCGTGTTCTGTCATACTTGGTAAACCAATCATGTTCGTAGTTTTGTGTCGTCAGGCTATTAACTGGTGGACCACATGAAAATTGTACAATTAACACGTGTCGACTTAAAAATAAAATTTGACACTCTTGATTTCCCATTAACACAAGTCTCACTAAGAGGAATATGAAAGGTAAACATCTCTTGAAATTGGGAGAAAAGTGAAATTATTTGAGATTTTCTGTTGATAAAGCTTTTGAACCAAAGCAAGGACACAGAACACGACGGATTCACCGTTGTGTCAAGATTTATGTTTCAAGTTGCATTCAGCCACGTTTGATTTAAAATTCGCTGTCAGAAAAAGCTAATTGGCTCAAACTTTCAAATAAACGATCTCTTCAACGCCTTAGAACTTTTAGTAAGGAGTACACTGTATGTTCAGGTTAACCGCTTTAACTTTTCTACCTGGTCTACTTAAGATCCGGCACTCTCATCGGTTTGTTGCTGTAGTTATACAGTTTTTAATTCCATTTGGTTTACATTGACTCCTGCATTACGATTATAGACTTTCTGACCTTTTACGAAATACCGCGTCCAGAATTTAGGAGGAGAAAATTTGATTTTCTTAAAGTGCCCCTGTGACAAAAAATAAATTACTTTTTTCCTTTGGATTTCAAAACTATGTTAACTAAACACTAAGTGACCCAAGTTTTAATCCTTGATTTAAAAAAGGCACCTGTTTATTTCAACTGGAACTTTCCTATTTAATGATCCGCCATTACTAAATTTAAGTTCTTGAGAGAGCTGGATCGAGGAGAAAATGACGTCAAAGGCTCACTAGCTTAAGAATGCGATGCGTGTGTACACTGCAGAATTAATATGCAGCATGGGAGTTTTTACACTTTTAAACTCGCACTTTGCATACATAATAAGCTGCGTTCACATGCTGAAATTTTAAGCTGGTGAGCCTTTGACATCACTTTTCCCGGATCCAACCCTCTGAGGTCAAATCGGTCAGGTTTGAACGTGAGTGATGGCGGATGGTGAAATCCAAAACTTACACTCAAAGTAAACGGCCTTTGGATAAAAATGAAAGGTCAGAATTTTGCCAGTCAAGTGTTAAGCAGACACACTTTCACAATCTCAAGAAAAAAAGGGAGTGATTTTTTTTTTATCACTGGGGCACTTAAACTGATTTTCGTAAAATTTGTATTGTGTAATGATGAGAGAGTTTATTAAGACAATTAAAGTTGAAATAAAAGTCCCTTTTTTAAAGTTTAACTTATGCTAGTGCTAACATACCGGAAAGCCATAAGTCCACTTCAATAATAGAAGACAGGACTGCAAATTCTTAAGGAACTATTGACTGAATGTACATGCTAACATTGTTTATGTGCAGGATTTGTCTAAAGCTCACGTGGTTTCAAAAAATGACCAATATGACGTCTACAGACCTTCTATTTTGCCTTCCGTTCGTCGAGATCAAAAAGCATTTTGAAAAAAATTCCCAACGCAAGGGGGTGGCCCTAGGGAAAGACAATGGCCACCAACGTGAGATTTCTACCTTTAGTATATTTTTAGGGACCATCTGATCTACGGGATTCACTTTTTGGCCGGGCGAGAGTAGGGGCTGGCTCATCAGCGATAATAATGATAATAACAATAACGATAACGATAACGGCAACGGCAACGGCAATGGCAATAGCAATAATAATAATAATAATAATAATAATAATAATAATAATAATAATAA
>CM042750.1:19065237-19078526 GCA_022496165.2 Catalaphyllia jardinei | reverse complement strand
TTTTTTTCAGGCTTCTTCTTTCCAATTGCTTAAATTGGAAAATTTACTGCGAGGATCATACTTCACTTGCATCTACAACCGCAGTTCAAATATGAGTTATTTCATATACACTTTACATCAATGTGAATCTGTGTTGATACTGAAACTTACGAGGGTGCAAGAAACAAGAAAGAAACTGGTCACATTTTATTCTTCAGAGGATTTGCTTCTGTAAATTATTTACACAAAATTAATCGCTATTTACATTCTCAAGGACATAGCTAGGTATTTTCACGAGATGTCTACAGGGGTGACCGTGCTGTTCTCCCGAGGGGACTGGGACTGAAATCCTCGTCCATCGCATTGCTGACAAGTGACATCTGTGGGTTTCTTGTTGCGGAGTTTGTCTCTCGCATATCGCACTAGTGGTAGTATCGAACCCGTGTTGCCTTCGGGTCCCACTAGATCAAGGACAGTGGTGAAGAAAAACAACGCGTAAAATATCGAGAATCCAATTGTGCAAAACATAAAGATTCCAAATTGAAAAAAGAAGAGAATTCGGGCAAACAGCATAAAAATGGACGCTCCTACGGTTGTGCACGCGCCCGACAACACAGAAATTCCCACGTGACCTAGCGTATCGCGAACCTTGTCGCCGCGCGAGTGTTTCTGGGAGCGGACATAACCGTCTGCGAGATGGACCACGTAATCGACAGCTAATCCGACGACAAGGGTCAGGTTCAGGGACTCGAGTATTCCGAGCTTCCATCCGACTAGTGGAATGATACCGACCACGCCAACTGTGATAAAACAAATTGTCACACAGCATAGCAATGCCACAATCCAGTTTGTAGTCATGATTACCAGGAGGGGTAAAGTGAGGCATAGACCAGTAAGAATGCCATTTACTGCGCTTCGAACAAGAACCTGTGAAAATGAAAACATAGACAACAGCGAGACAGTTTTGCAGTGTAACCAATTCTGTGACAGTGCGGAAGATGAACAATGGCCAGTGTAATATTTTGCTTCATTGTCATGATTGCTTTCCAAATTGAATTAGAGGAATGCCAAAATATACTAAAACCTCATGAAAAAAAGGAAACTTAGCAATTCAATTTAAAACACAATTTATAAAATACTATTTATTCAGAACTTTGATATTCAAACCTGTTGTACTTTGATCCAATGCCATGCCAGTGTCGCTTCGGGAGTGGTCTGGAAAGCATTGTTGCATGATGCTGGCATTGCACTCATCTACGAAACAAATTTCAACATATTCAAAGTTTGAATGAAATCGATTCACTTCGCTGCTCGAGTTTATCTGTGTATTGATTTTTCAAAAACGTCTGGTTTTGGTACAAAAAGGAGAGCACATAGAACTTTTCAAGCAGAAAAGTATTCGAGTCATTTTGTATGCCACGCAGATGGCGTTTGAATGCGGTACAGGTGACAACAAAATTTTCTCTAAGAAAAACTTCAGGGGGCCAAAAAAATGTCGCCAAAGGTAAACTCAGAACTGAGAAGACTGAAAGCGTACAAAGTTAGCTTTTGGACCTCAGTGTGCTTCTGGACGCAAGGAGGCACTTTCGCCTTGAAAATTAGAAAAGGGATGAAGTTTCTTGTAAGATCTGAACTGAAGTGCCATTCTCTTTGCCTGATTTAATGTTACCCGAGTTTCTTAGGGATTTGTCAGTATACATATACTCTGAGCAGGACACCATTCGATAATCATCTAAGTCTATTGCTTGTTTATTGTTCACGTTGAAAATGTACGTTTAGGCAGTCACTTATGTACCCGGAGTAAGAAACAAGACTAACAACAAAAGATATGTAGGACTTTGAACTCGAGCTGCTGCTTGGGTTGTCCCACAAATAATCTCTTAAAAAAGCACACAACACTCTTTTATTCGGCAGATACTTTAGTTGGAACTCAAAACCACAGCGTAATTTAAGTGCAAATAAATTTAAGTACCTTTTGGTTTACAAATTCCTCCCAAGCATCATGGGTTACCAACCCTTTCTTGTATCCTAAGCTACCCATAGTCATTGTGGTATGGACCTTGATTCCGGCGTACAACAGATTGTTGCCATATTCACCGCCTAAATCAACATCATATATTATCAATATCAAGACTGCAGGTATGGAAATGACGAAGACAGCACGTTGACTTTAAGGTGAGAGCAAAAACAATTCATTTCGTCGATCTTACATGGAGCGTTTTCTTAATTGCAAAAGTGGTTAACCCATACCAAATTAGCGAGCATATCTTAGTTCCCAATTAACGCACACACGATTCTGTAACATGTGCGTGAATTGTTCGGTACTTCATTAAGTTCGATTTTTACATAACTTTTCAAAACATGACATCATTTAAAGCGAGAATGTGATGATGTGAGAATGCCCATCCAAAGACCTCTGGGGCAGCAGGGGCCCGCAATTGATATACGTACTAAGTTGGGATAGCAATAATATGATTGTTAGAATATTCTGTCTACTTCCTTACTTTTGAGAACTCAGATCTATGTAAACATATTTAGATCCGTCATTTTCTATATAAGAGACACTAATAATTAGGTAAAGGCTAGATTAATTTTCTTACATGAAGTACAATTTCAAAGTGCTTACCTTGAAAGCTGGGTGTCTTTAATTGAGATGTTGGATCAACCTGCCCTCCAAGAAGCAGACCATAGGTGATGAAATCATGGTTGTTGTATGACGTGTTACCACGAGTCAACCAATAGCCAAGTGCCACCTCAAAGAAACGATAGTACGCTTGCGAAAGATTTGAAGTGTTGTACAATTCCGGGTTGTATTGCATCAAGATTCTCATTTTGTTGCTGTTTAAAGGGAAGCTAAAATCCGTGTCATTAGGGTATTTTGATTTTTTTGCTTCATCCTGTCAATAAAAATGAGATGAGACATGTTACACGCTACTGACTTGTTCTACCCAGTCTCTGACTACGTAAGCCTCAGAGGAGGGGTACTCTTATATAAAAAGGTTTGAGATGGTCGTCGTCTAGTTTAGGGGTATAAATCACTAAGGGTGTTAATGAAAATACGCCACTATTTTCATCTGTTGTAGTATGTTTTAGGTTGCACTTGAAGACATGATAGTAAAATGCCGCTCTTACAGTGTATATCCGCTTTTAGGCTCGACTTCCGCCGATCTTTCTAGTTCGGTCTACTAGGAAGTCCGGGTCTGTTTTGTTTGAAGTGATATCTTTTAGGGGTCAAACAAAACTCGAGCCACGCCCAGATTGGTTTTCTCTAGGAGTTTAATTTCAACTTTCCGACGAGCATCTCCCACCTTTTCATATGGCTGGGAGTCCTCCGGGTACATAAGGTTATCATATGGCTGGGAGTCCTCCGGGTACATAAGGTTACAAAAAGGACAATATTGCTCTCAATGGTCAGGGTAAACGGACGTCATGTTTATTTACTCGACTATTCTTTCTTAGTATAAATCTGTTGTTGTTCTCACTCACTATCTATTTTGTGCATGTAAGTAGTGTGCCTAGTAGCTGTTGTAGTCTAGCAGTGTGCAATTGTTAACAAAATGACGGCTGCTTCTCTGCGTTTTCAAAGTGTCGGTAATTGACAAATAGAGAGGCGTCGACTGTGCTCTGTTCTGTTGTAAAGCATGCAGGAAGCGGTAGAGCACGAAAGAAGTGTAGGGGAAAACCCGATATGCAGTCGAGTGTTTTTCCCTACTTCTTGAGTGCTCTACCGCTTCCTAAGTGCTTTACAACTGAACAGAGCACAGTCGAGGCTTCTTTATTTGTTTTATGATAAAGAATCCCATAATTTCCCCACGCAATCGGCTGAATTTATAAACCAAACTTTATCAGTTTCCAAAGGAGTTTAATTTGGGGTCAGCCATGCTCTTTTCTCTGATAAAGCACGTTTAAATAAGCCAGTCACAATCCTTGTTAGAATGGTTTAAATAATTAAATTGGCTAACGAGACGACAGCTGTTAATCACAAACTGGACATCAGCTAAACTTTCAATTTCGAGTGGCCTTCCAGGGAAGAACGATGCCTTCACAGTTCTCTTTTTTGATGGTTTAATCAGGATCTAAAGGCAGGTGAAGGTTTCTAGTCCAGAGTAATACGGCCGCATTGTGGCTCATGGAAATGTGCACTTTTGCAATGGAAGTCACAAATAAGGAGCTCAAAGCATGCGGATGAAAATTGTAGACGCTGGAGTGTATTTGAAACAAACTACAGTTATTAACGGCTTTCAGCCACTTGCAGCAAGATTGCCTAGGGCCTTTGCCTGAACTAACGTCAAAGTTGGAAAGACTATACTGCTCCTTGCTAGTTCTACTCTGAGCACAGGAGCAAGCTCTCAACTGATCACTCATCGGGTGAGCGATAATACAAAATTGTTGACGTTCACTTCGATTGCTACTACACTGCATGTAAGTTTAAGTGCTGTTTAGGCATTTTTACAAAGTTAAAGTTTCTCATCAAAAACGGAGACAACTGTACAGCGCCGCAAATGATCCCCAGACCGGAAATGATCCCCAAACTGGACCGCAATGATCCCCGATGTGGACCGCAAATGATCTCGGCGGGAAGCGAGAATGGCATGGAATTAAGTTTCCCGAATTTTTTTTTAATTCTTGCATTTATTCATTTTCATCAACTAAATGATGGACTAGATAAACATAAAGAAAAGGTATTCTGACAACAAAAATTATATTTTAAATATTTCTCATGACAAATTCATCTCATTTTCTTTTTAAAATTCTTCTGAAAAATTATAGGAAAAAAATCACAGCTAGTAGACTGCAATACCATTTCTCAACGAACTCGATGTACAACAATAACAGCAGAATGCTACCAAACATTTCATACTGATATATAAAACGTGTACTGAATCTGGACAGGAGCATTGATTAGTCAACTTACATAGTATGTTGAGCAATCTAACACTTACCTTCATTACCTGTGGGAAAAATGGGAAAAAAACGAAAAATCGCATATCATTACAAACTAGAAGTAGAATGGCAGCCGTAAGCTGTTTTTGTGTAAGATTCTCAGACTAAAGAAGTCTTGCGTCATGAGATACGGATAGGTTACACCACTACAACCAGGAACGATATCCGTTAGAATTCCTTGCTACTCGGCCGGACTTTCACCATCGATTGCAAAAGTATTTCACTTCGCTTGTTTGACCAAAATCGGAAAACGCGCATGAAAAGTCTGCAGCACCCAAGGTATGACCAACAGTGCAGGACAGGACGTAAAACACGACTTAGTTGAGTAAATTTAGGTGCAAGATATTGAGTGACTGAACTGACGTTATTAATTCGTTCACAATTTTCGCTTCGGTTAAATTGTTATAAAGTGTTATGGCTATATGTAGACAAAAGCCGATTACAAGGCATTCCGCAGAGCTTTTATAGTAATTATCCGAAGAACTCTTTTTCATGGGAATTCAGTATACCCATTAGAATATGGTTAATTATGACTTGATTCTGCACGATCTTGAAAATTGAACTCTATACTACAGGAAAAACTCCATGTCATTCCTCGTTTTCCGGAGGGATAATCTGCGGTCCTCATCGGGGACCATTTGGGGTCCAATTTGGGGATCATTTCCGGTGTGGGGATCATTTTCGGTCGAAGCATTCGCTAGGTAGAGAATTTGTTTATTTCTCTGCATGCGTGTTTTGTTGGAATCTAGCAAAACTTGTTATTTTCGCACGGTTTTTACGCAACAGTGTTCATCGGCGGAGAGACACTATCAGCCCTTATAGTTCACCACTAAATTTTCTTCGATTCTTATTGGTTTAAATTGAGCACGTGACGCAACAGTGTTCATCCGCCGAGAGACACTATCAGCCTATAGCGCCCGTCCGCGGAAAATTCCCAGATGGATAGTACTTGTTCGTGAAACGTTTCCTGTAAAGAAGCGGGTTTGTACGATTGAAATTGTATGAAGAGGTTTTTACGTGTTCCTCTTTTCAAATTTTACATTTGGTTTTCACGGTTTTCACCTCAAAAGGTTGAAAATAATCCAATGTGATTTTTGAACTGGCGGCCAGAACAAAATTTTGTGGTGAACAATAAAGACAATAGAGTGTTTATGTCTCGGAACTATCGGTCTGATAGTTGCCCCTTGGAAATTTGATGTTCTTAAAACTAGCATATTTGGCTTCGAAACTTCGCTTCTCGGGCAAATGTTTGTGTTAAGAACATCAAATTTCCACGGTGCAACTATCAGCCGATAGCTCCTCAACAGAAACACTCTATTGTTTAAATAGCGCCTGTCCGGGGAAAAATTCCCAGATGGATGGTACTCGTCCGTGAAAATAGAATGTTTATGTCTCGGAAATATCGGAAATACCTTGGAAATTTGATGATGTTCTTAAAACTAGCATTTCCCTCGAAGATTCAGTTCTCGAGTAAATATTTGTTTTAGGAACATCAGGCAAATATTTGCAGTGTTTTAAGAACATCAAATTTCCGCGTGGCAACTATCAGCCGATAGTTCTTGGACAGAAGCACTATTTTCTAAATAGACATCTGGGTCTCATAATAGAGTGAAATACACACCTTCAGAAATGTACTCATGTCCTGTAGAAAGCAGCGTATGTCAGGCTCACCAGTAACAGCATTCCGTCGTATCTTCAACTGCTTCAGTTTATCAGCACTCAAACGTTTTAAGTCTTTGCACAAATCCTCAAGAAAAATAACAACTTTGAGTCAAAACTAATTTGTTGTTTTCATTTTCTTAAAAAAATCTCTTAAAGTAGAATACTTCAGATTAAAAGATATCAAGTAAAATGCGATATTCGGAGGTAATTATGTGGTATTGCCTTGTCCTCGTAGATTTTTTTATCACTGACTGAATGGCTGGTAAATTCTATTATCAGTAACCACTTTAGACCAAAAAAAAGAAGGTAAAAAAAACGAAATAACAGCATGACCTCTCGCAAGCCTTTGAAGAACAATAGATGATTCGACTTTATGGATTAGCACTGAATTATCCACGCCGAAAGAGCTTTAAATCGGTTTTACTTAGCTTCTAAATATCAACCACCGCGGAGAGGGAGACCTTTTAATACATAAGCTGATTTTAGATTAACGAGCTTGTCTTCAGCAGTATCAAAAAAGCGGCTTAAAATTTTTCACAAAGCGAAGCTACAAACTAAGTGTCTGCACCAAAGCATGTGACTTCAACTTGGTCGATCTCATTGAAAAAATTATCAATAAATTTGAGTAATTATTGGTTCGCAAAATTGGTCGAAAACATCAATAATTTTAAAAATATAAAACGGTTTGTGAATCCTGAAAAAAAAACAGATGTAGAGAAGCTAAAACTATAGCTGATGTCCAAGCATGAACTTGGAATTGATTCGTGAACTTCTTGATTGGAGTCTGGAGGTGGGTCCAGATGAGTTAAAAAAGGGAAGGCACATCATGTGACCAGCTTGTTATGAAGGGGAGGTAAAAGGAAGAAAATAAATAAATCCTGGGCTCTTCCTCTTGTTTTGCCATTGCCGAATGATTGACTGCCTCAACGAACTAATTTATTGATCGATTAATTGATTGATTCATTAATTCATTCACTCATCATTGGTCAAGTAATCTACTGATTCACCAATCTTTTTAATCCAACTGATTTGCGGACGGACGAACTTACTAGCTGACGAATAGACAGAAAGACTGGCGAACTGACTAATTGATCGACTTGCTGACCAACGGACTCACTGACTGACTGACTGACGGATGGTCACGGGCTGAAATATTGACTTACTGAAGGCCGACTGACTAAAGTTCTGATAGACAGATAGACAGACAGACTGAACTACTGACTGACTGATTTGGCTGATCGTAGTTGATTAACAAAGGACATATTTTCTTAGGAAATCTAGCACCAACCCCAACAAAGTATTCCACTGTTAATAAATCTTACCAGCATTGCCAACTGACAGGGGGGAGGGTTCAGATCAAAACTTCTGTCTAGTACAGTGTTTCCCTTACAGTTGAAGTCTGTGAAGTGACATTCACTGCGGTCTTGATTCTTTAGACCCCATACCATGTACAAGTTGATCACATTGTCTTCTGAGCTCGGTTTAAACGCGGTGGACGTCAGTCGCTTTACACTGTGCCAGTTTGTTCCCTTCCCCCAAATATCAACCTACAAAAATACGAGATCATTAGAGTTAATTCTGAATAACGGAATGTAGTAGAAACGAGAGATTTAATGTGAATTACAAAAGTCAATATCTGGGCAAAATAGGCTAATTTCGATATATTAAAAATGTAACTTGGCTCCGAGACTTAATAAAACAAACGAAATAAATTATTCATCCTCGAGAACAACGTGATTTTTTTGTTTTATTCCCTCAAGCCTCGGAGCCAAATTAGAATTTTAAGATATCAAAAACATCCTATTTTACTTTAAATAGACTTCCGATCCTAAAACCTTTTCTTTGCGAGATCTCCTTAGCAAGTGCATATTTAACAGGTTTTCATATTTTCAAATTGGCAAATGAACAAACATGATTAATTAAATTAGACGTGAAACTTTCACAGTTACCTGTTTATTTGACTAAGTATCAAGTAAACAAAAATATATTAAACTTCTTAAAATAAAGATTGTGTACGCTTTCATATTGAAATACAGTAGAACAATTATTAGCATGACATATAATCGTTAGACTGGGGACATGGGGCAAATAAGAACTATAAACGAAGTCAACGGAAGGTTGGCGAAAATTTTGTCTTTAACAAAGTTCGTATAAGATCAATTTTACTGTTTTAAATCCGTCGTTTTTTTCAAAAGAAATATTAAAACTTAACTCGTTCATCGCATTAAAGCGCCGTCCACGATACCCGGAGAAATTGGAAAACGGAGTTTTCAGTCTAAAAACGTAGATTTTCGTCTATCTTACACCGGAGAGATTTTAACACGCAACAACCTTGAATTTGTGTTTGAGTAAAACTCGGACAAGGAAATTACGTGATTATCGTAGCGTCATCGTCAGTTTTCCGTTTTTAAAATGTTTTCCGTCAACACTTAACTGCAGAGCTCACTTATTCAAATTTTTCCGGTTTGAAGAGAGTCTTTCTATAACGATCCATCAAAATTTATGTGCTGAAAACTGTTTGGAGCCACCTTAAGGAAGACTATGCCAAGGAAATCACATGATAATCGTGACGTCATCTTTTTTTCTTTTTTTTGTAGGCCTACGATAGAAATAAAGGTGTATTTTCAAATTTCTCTTCCATGTGCAGTGTGGACCTTAGGTGCGTGTTGCTACTGAAAAGTCATTGCATAAGAAAACGGCGGAAAAACTGTTCTCACAACAAGATAACTCTGTTACTCTGATATCTATATTACCTGCTCCTCATCGACCGCTATTCGTGTTGCATACGTTACCGACAGGCAGATAAACACAGTGAATACAACAATTATTATCCACCGGGTAACTTTATGACCAACTACTTTGTCAAAGAAAACTCCTCCAAAGAGCCTAGAGACCAGTTGAGTGTGACTGCTTGAAACAGATTCCAGCGAAGAAGTTTTCTCCTGTAACATGTCTCCTGTAAGTGTCGGTGAAATCCGGTTGTCCCGTGGATTCCTGTCACAGAGAATGTTGAACAATTTGCAGCAAGGCCACTTCCAATCCTTCCAGTAGAGCTCGTGAGTTATTACAACTGTTGGGAAGAATATGATCACCGAGCAGTAGTTGACAAAGACAAGCAATGCGGAAAACGTACCGAATGAGGATACACCCAGCAACGGGGAAAACACGTTAGAAATGAAAGCCACCATTGTTGTAAACGATGTTATGAACATGGCACCAGCTGCATGGGAATACACATGAGAAAACCTACTGACCAGATTTGGATACACTTTGTCCCTTGACGCGCGCCAAGTGTCACAGAACACGAAAACATCATCAGCTCCGATGCCAAGAATGATGAAAACGGACAATACATGAAAAATTCCGATGTATCGGAAATCGAGGACAATTCTGTAGATTAAGTTAGCGCCAAAAAAGCTGGAAAAGATACTGAACAGTCCCCACCCAGTAATCCAAAGAGACCTCGTCTGAAACAGCATGAAAAAGAAAATAAATGCTAAACTGCCAAACACAAGTAATAGATCAAAAATGACTTGTTTGGACACAGCATCGAAAAATAACGACCTGAGGTTGTAGTAAAAGTTCATTTCACCGACGCCTGATTTGTAAAGCTGGTCAAGCTTTTCCGCAAATGCTTCTCCCGAATGTTTTTGCGCAAAGTCCCACTGATCATCTGGCCGGTCCGCTGTGCTTTGAAAACCTTTAAAAGGAAAACCAAGGCTAAGGAAGGTTCGAGTGTGAGGCGAAGTCGCGGTTTTAGAATTAATCACCGCGTCTTTACCGAGGTGATAATCCAAGATTGCTCGCGTGCGGTTCCTTGATTTTGCAGCGCTTAAAACTCGGGGGATGTTATCAAATTCGGTATCGTTTAACGAGTGATGAAGCTTTTGATAGGAGCCATCGAAAAACCTAATTATTGAAGTGGGTCTTTTGCACTGGTTCTTTTGCGTCTTCAAACACAACTTCTGTCGAAAAACTTCGTTGGCAAACAATTCTTGTTCGGTTTTCTGAATCATCTTCAGGTTCTCCTTGGTGAAAACGTTGCCATTTTTCATCTCGTATACCAATTGAAGCATGTCGTATTTCGCCGCTCGTTCTCCTTGAACGCCAAGCGAGGCAGCGTTCAAATCGATTTGTGGGTCTTGGTCAACAAAGTTCCAAGCATCCGCTCTGAGTTTGGAATCATCCTGTTCGAGGTTAAGAGGAACTTTAGAGAAGTCCGCCGGAATAATATCATAACCAGTAATATGAAGAATTGCTGTTAATATGATAACTGAGAAATGGGCAGCAAGAGACAAACCTAAAGAAATGAAAATAACATCGACAGGTGCTTAAAACCTGACAAAAGTTTAGTAAATTACGACGAACACTTAATGCAACACATATTTTTAGTCTTTTTCCGCGGAAGAGTTTGTTAAAAGAATTGGCACCTCTGGCTCTATTTGCTATATATTTACTGTATTTAACCAATTATTTTGTGCATGCGTTTCGTCAATCGGTTTGCCCGTAACCAAACGATTTTAGCCTACCATTTAAAGAAGAACTAAAATTCGACGAACTTAACAACATCGCTGCTAACTGACCTCAATCCAGAACTTGATTGGCCTGGTAACATGTTATTCATATCATGACCTTGTTTCATGGCTCTCGGCGACATGAACCGAAGAAAAGATGAAACGGAAAGATCGACTTACCAAAGCAAAGCTTAGGACGTCCTACCACCAGCTTGCAGTAAGGTACAATCTTGTTGCTGGTCATTACAAAATGCTAGGATCAATCAGTTCAAACTCATCTGTAACACATTTGCGATGCTGTAATGTTTTGCGAGTGTTGTCGTTATGAGCTGTTTTCACCTGCTTGGAGAACGAGCGAAACTTATTTGAATAATACTGAAGTGACGTCATAAAACTATATGTTCGTCCTGGTCAAGACAGATATGACAATGAGAATCATGAAATGTCACCATCGGAAGAAGCCTTTGTTCTCTTTACAAAAAGACTTTTCTTCGTTCAATGGCAATGCGTAGGCCATATTATTAATGTGTTTCAGTATGGCTGCTACAGCGACATGCAGTCCTGTGCAATTCGTTCATTAAAATCAGCCTTGAACTTTTGGTCCTTAGTTATGTAACCGAAAAATGTATGCACCCTATAAAATATCTTAGAGACAATAATTTCAAATCTTGATTAAAGTTGAGTTTTGTAGAAAGATGAACTAACGTCCGGTCAGGCACACGCACAAAAGGGAATAAACCAGATATTTTGTTAAAATGTAAATAGGGAGCTTAAGCAAACCACGAAGGCAACGACGAGGCCACCAAACAAAGCGCTTAAGGAGCACGTGAGTTATGTAATTTGTACATTTCGTAGCCGTTCGCTGCAAAACAACAACGTGAAATGACCAAGCTCTGAGTATTTTGGTGAACGTGAACTAGGACAGCGAAGTTTTCGTATTTTCTTTTGGAACTCAACTCTATGAGTACAAATTTAGCCTAGGCACCCTTTTAGACAGATTGAACAGATCTGAACAATTGCAACATTCGAAGGTAAAACATAAATTCTATTTTTCGCTAAGGGCCTTCCTCGTCGTATTTACCTCCACAAGGTTGAAAATATAACTTTGATGAAATGACAAAATGTTAATTTTTAAACCTGTCAGAGTTGGACAAACACAATAAGGATTCGAGCACCTGCCTGTATCTTTCAGTCTGTAATTTTAATATCATATAATCACCGGAGACCGCTTTATAGCCCTTATGAGATCAGTGAAAATTATTTGTACTTAACTATGAGGTACGAACATCATTCTATCGATATCTATCCCCACCAGGCCGCAAGATAAATACATAAATGTATGGCGAAACCGTGAAAAGCATAATCATGCGATTACACCGGGATTACAGTAAGATTTTAAATCACTTAGCTTATTATGTAGATCAATTTTAAATGCTACAAAATATACATATAACTTCAAAAATACCTACCTGGATAATAAATAGAAGTGAAGAGAGGAAAATTGAATTTCAGTCAGTTGTTGTGATTATTTGTGGATTGTTGTCCATCAACACTGACATTAGAGCGGTTTACAATTGCCTGATGACCAAACCAATATCAGAGCGGTTTTCGTGTCGAAAGTTTTCAACCAACTACTTTGGTTTGGTTTTCGGGTTTTACGACACCCAATCAAAAACCGCTCTATACTTAACAATTAGACAACCCAACCAATAGCAACCAAAACAAAAGTAATTGCATGATTACTTTTGACATAATTAAAAATCGCACTCGTATCTGTATTTTGTCTCCACTCCACAACAAATAACAACACAGCATCGCCAAACCAAATAAGTTTATTTGAGGACGGCTTGGCGAGAATCAACCCGAACACTGTATAATGCAAACAATGTACAGTTTACATGACTTAGCCTAGCAAGCAAGGATAAAGCAATCTCCGAACTTACAAGTCATTTGCTAGTGCCAATAGGGCTGATGAGCTACAGCACTCTTATCACTGAATAAACAAATTATTTGACCTATTTCTACAGATGAGCACTCGGCAGTCTTGGTACCAGAGAATTAACTCTGAAGTGTAAATTTTAGTGCTAATTTAACCCATGAATAACCCACTGGGCGTTAGCCCTAGTAAAGGGAACCAGGGAACCACACGAGGTAAAGAAAAAATCTTTTGACCTCGGTGGGAATCGAACC
>CM042750.1:19047737-19060237 GCA_022496165.2 Catalaphyllia jardinei | reverse complement strand
GCGATGAATTATTCGTGTAGTATAGTTTTATTGTCTCATTGTTTTAGGTCCCCTTTTAATTTCGTATTTTTGTCACTTATCTTATATATTTCATTGCATTGATGAACTCGGAGAGGTGGAAAAGTCGTGATATTTTAACTTTGGTTTTTATGCAACCGCAATGATACAAAATATGAAGAAAAAATTCGGCAAAATAAGTAGAAAAATGAAACGGTTAAAGTGCCCTGTTTTTGTGTGTGCGAAGCTCACACTTTAGTTGGCAGCCAAACTTTGTCTGTCTAAGAGACTCACGTGATCGAAAGGAATTCTACTGAAATGATGACTTGGCACTAGTTCCTGTAGATGAAAATATCGAGTGCTAGTGGTTGGCTTGTGTCAGTCGATTTCCGCCTTTTTTCGAGGTATTGGCCACTTCTCTTTTGTGTACCATTTATCGTGTTTTAGATACTCCTTTTTAATTATAAAAATTTCAATTTCCTCGATTGTAATTGGTTTAAAAAACTCCTATTTTTCCACTAATTCACTTACCAAGTTGTTATCGGACAGTTTGTTATTGGACACTTTGTTAGTGGACAGTTTGTTATCGGACAGTTCAATAGGCCAATCACATTCGAAGTTGTAGTTTAAAGCAACCAATCACATTCAAAGTTGTAATGACGTGCGGGCGTGCGTGCGCGCGCTTGCTTTTGTGTTTTTGGCGCCTAATTAGCTGTAGGAGGTTTTTCATCCTCTTTGCAGGTATTTTAATGCGAATTTTCCCCTTCTTTCATAACTTGGCTATTCTTTTCTCGAAAATTGCAATTTTTATGATTAATTGGTTATAAGACTTCGCGTCGTCCAATTCGGTCTGTAATCATACTCGTGATGAGCAAATCAGACTTCCGCTTCGCGGTCGTCCGATTTTGTTATCACTCGTATGATTACAGACTGAATTGGACTCCACTCAGTCCTATTACCATTACTTATTTTCCCAGCTTTCAGTTGCCAAGGTAGGTTTTTTCTCTCTTATAGACCTTTATAGCGGAGCTCCGGCGGCGACGGAGTCGCGCAACATGGCGGCCATACTCCAAATAATAGGTTGATAGAGACATGCAGCCTTGGTTTACCGTGTACCTCTTTGATATTGGACATCCATGTTATGAGCAATTGACACCTGTCAAAATAAAGTTTCTGCTGACCAGTATCACGTGACCATATCGCGGGCTAAAGTCTACAACTCATCGAGGTCACGTGTTTTCTTGAAGGTGACCGCTGAGCAAATGCTGGTTTTCGATTGGCTCGAGGGCTCATGTCAGGTTAACTTGTTGAAAACAGTTTAGGATTGTTCGGAAGCCGGCTAACGCTAGCCTAGGATTAAAATTTATCCGAATTATAACGTTTTCTTTATACGAATGTTTTTTCCTGCTTTGTTTTGTGTTTATAAAACTCAAAACAGAAAACCTCACAGTAAAGGTACAGAACTCAAATCAAAATTGTACCTTTTCCTGGGTTAGCTTAATCGGGTTCTTAACAACGTGGCCAAGGAACTACGCTTTTAGGCTGGCCTAAATCTATATATTAGCTTGTTTTGAGATGCGCGTGTGGTCGACTGTTTGCATGTATCGAAATCCATCTTCTTATCCTTTGTAATTTCGTATTTTAGCTTATGCTTTAATGTGTGTCTGTTTTCATTTATCGAATATACGGCTTCCTAATTTCGTGTAGGCTTTGAAAATATTGATTGCAGTTGTATTGTTTATTGATAGCTTTCTTTCGTCATTCCTCCAGGTGTCCATATCTGGAGTTATTTTGCTCACACAAATCAACATATCAAGAATATATCAAGACTCGGCTTGTGTTAGGGGGGGGGGGGCGGGGGGGGGTCCGAACACCTCAACACTGCAAAAAAAAGTAACGAACACCGCATCACCGCAAGAAAAGTCAACGAAACGCCATCACCGCAAGACCGCAACACGCATTTTTAGCGCCACGATTCATTCATCTACACTTAACACACAATACTTTTGTACCGCAACAATTTTCCCAAAAATAAACACATCACAAAGCTTTTCATTTCCCACACGCCGATACTGCTGATGCCTGTATTAAATCAATTAGTTTTCTTATTCTTGAGAAGATACCTTGTGCGAAGGAAGCGGATGAAGGAAAAGAGAAGAGGCCTTCGCCCCAGATCCCTCTCTTCTTTTACTTAGCTCACCGTTCTCGGTGTAACCCGCTGACTGGAGCTGACTGGAGCCCTATCTTCACTGAAAGTATTGCTTTCCAAAGCTAGTATAAAGCAAGGGTACACATGAATGTTGTGCCGCGTAGTACTATGAACACAAATGGCGGAACAGAGAATTAACTCTGAAGTGTAAATTTAAGTGCTAATTGACCCCATGAATAACCCACTGGGCGTTAGCTCTGGTAAAGGGAATCAGGGAAGCACACGAGGTAAAGAAAAAGTGTTTTTGACCTAGGTGGGAATCGAACCCACGACCTCCAGATTAGATCTACCGTTACTCTGCCGACTGAGCTACGAGGTCGGACAGAGAAAGTCGGGGTCGATTAGGGTGGTGAATCGCGGCGAAAAGAAAGAAAGGGTACATATGAATGTTGTGCCGCCGAGGTCAAAAAGATTTTTTTCTGTACCTCGTGTGGTTCCCTGATTCCCTTTACTAGGGCTAACGCCCAGTGGGTTATTCATGGGGTCAATTAGCACTTAAATTTCAGAGTTAATTCTCTGTTCCGCCTAGTATAAAGTAGTCCCGGAGAGGGGGGGGCACTCCCATATATGGGCTATATAGGTATGTGCCGCGGAATAAGGTATGATTTTTGAGGTTCTCGGTGCTTAAATAGGGTATCTTTTTTACCCTTTTGTTACTGTGTTCCTTGTCTGGTCCTTAAATAGGGTAGCTTAACTGTATTATATAATGCTGGAGTGTGAAAACGCCATCCTAGACGAATGTTTGTTCTTAAAATTGATGTATCCGTTTTAAGTGTTAACAAAAGGATTGTGCAACAGCGGTTAATAGCCTTGAATGCGATGTCATTTTGCAGGTTTGGGCCTTAAAAAGGGTATCAGTTTTCGCTTTCTTAGTCCTTAAATAGGGTTACGGTTCAAGAACCTTCGCGGCACACCCCTATCACAAATTCGCGAGAGTGCCCCCCCGGGAAAGTAGCCTGCAACAGGCTCACCTTTGCGTCACACTCGCGGAGGGCGAAGACTACAGTGATCCGCGCGAAGGACTCTATTGAAGAGGCACCTAGCTGCGTTGGTGTTTGATATCGATAATTTTCTGAAAAAAATTGCTGAAATAGAAGGTCACGAAAGTCGCAGGACCTTCGAGCGGGTATAGATCGGTAAGAAAATGACCTCTGGACTTCATAAACCTGTGTAAGTTGCAAACTTACCAAATGCGCCTCCTTTTTGCTAAGAAAGGTTTCTATCTCCGGCCTGCCGACGCGACATCTGAATATGTTTTGTAGCCAGTAGTTTTCGCCACCTTTAATTTCCTTTTTTCGTGAAGAAAAACGGTCCGCCTCAATAATACATTACATTAGGCCTTAGCGTTTTCAAAATTTCCAGGATTGTCTCTGGCCTCGCTACCGAACAATGAGCACCGGGTGGCAGAGGTCAAGTTACTTGTCAATTTACGTGTAAATGATAACAACTTCGGATTGGCAGCCAAAGCTTGACTAGACAGTGTTGATCTGTATTGCGTTACAAATTAGTAACCTCGATGGTACATGTTTGTTATGAATTAGCACCGATTAACGAAGTCTATATGCTAAATTCAGGCAAGTTGCAAGTTGAGATTTTATTCCCCGCATCACCGCTTAAAGAAAAACATCAACACCGCAACACCGCAAATCCCCATGTCCCCCTCTGTTAGTGCAGGTTGCACAGGGGCTGGTACGCTTTCGCAAGCTAAAATTTATCGGCCTGAATGTCCGGCACAGGTTGCCCTATACAGCGAAATGAGTCATTGTACTTTCGCAAGCCAATACAGTATCTCGCTAGTCAACATTTATATCGGCTTCAAGTGACTGATATGTAGAGGCAGCACTTCAGCACAGCACAAGCAGACATGGTTATGGACTGTCAGAAACTGTCAGAAACTGAAAAGACTGTACAGTTAACTCTCTCTTAACGGACACCTTTTTAAGACGGACAGCTGGTGCTGGTCCCAGCCGTTTCTCAGTCATTTTACTATAATCAAACTCTCTATAAGACGGACACCTACATAAGACGGACAACGGACATTTTGAAATGGTCAACGCACACTTGTGAGGTGCTGAATGTGACCGCAAATTACGATTTAGGAAAGAAAAATTCTTAAATTACTAAGTAAGTGACTCTTAATTGAAAGCTCTTATCTTATCCGGGGAATACATACAGTACAAGTTAAAATTAAATCAGTCATCATTTTGTCCCATTCAAAAAATAACTTGGAGATAACAACCGAATTGTATCAGCGCTTTGAGGATTTTAAACTGTTGCGCCTGAAACAATCCACGATAACAGTTTTGTTTTCTTCTTAAGTGCATGTCCACCAAAGCCATGACTATTAGAAGATTAAAAGCTTTTAACTTAACTTGCTTTCGCCAATTGTTTTTTTTAGAAAAAATGATATCTTTTTAGACTTGGTACAGTGAAAGACAGTCCTGAGTCATAGGATGGTTATGTTCCCGTTTGCAGAATGTACTGTTCTCTGTTTGGACTCTAGTTAACCAGTTTGATTGTAATACGACAAGAGATTCACTGATAAGATTTTATAAATATGTTTTTGTTCCAGTTTGTACATATCGTTCAAGTAAATAACTTAAAACAAACTTTAAACAGACTCGTATTCACGGTGCACAGGTTCAGAATTATTATCATAAAATTCCTGGGGTCATGCTATGTCGACTCTCTATAAGCCGGACACCTCTGATGTAATAAGGTCGACAAGGGTCAATTCATGTTTCTCAGGTTCGTGCTTTCAGCATCTAGTTCTTTACAAGATCTTATCAACTCGAGTGAAACACACTGAGAGGAAACAGAGACCGCTTCTCAACATCTCACTCCAAACCCTAATTTCCGGGCAAATGCATATTATTCTTTCGTCTTTCTCCTGCCAACCCCTTCTCATGCAAAGGTATCTCTCTTATCTCATGCTCTCATGGGTAAAATAGGTAATATATTCAGCATTGTGGGTTCACCCTCCCCTTCGGCAACGTCTCTTCACCTATAGCACATTAATATTTATTTTTAGAACTACCCAAATAGCTGAAATCGGCACCATATACCCAACATGCCCAATATTAAGTCGACATGCATCAAAGATAGCCTGCGTAGGAGACGTTCCTTTTCCATTTTTCCAAGCGGGGAGATCGAGAAAGCTAGCCAGCAAACAGGGGCACCTCTGGTGTGCAAAAAGTAACGTCTGTAGCGAAGTGGGGAGAGGGATGAGGAAAAAAAGGGGAAAAGAACAGGGGGTGGAGGTTGGGGAAGAAAGAATTCATGTTTGCCCCACCCCTCCCCCTGATCTTAATTTTTTCGTTAAGCCAGGAACTGCAAGGGACCGCATACGGTAAACGCTACTAACGTAGGAACTGCAAGGGACCCGCCCCATAGGGTCCTACTAACGTAGGATCTACAAGAGATCTAATCAGCCAAAAAATATCTAAAGACAAACAATAGAGTGCAATGCTCAAAGGCTACATCAAAGAGAATCCTCAATCACGCATGCCCTCAGTGTTGAAAATAGGGTATCACGCATCTACCAACGATACCAACATATGGGTGCTATTCAGTGTCGCAATGCAAATATCATGAATATAAATGTTGTCGACGTTGTGGAATTTTATAGCCGTTTATGCTGGCTGTTTCACTGCATACATTTTACAGAACGACTCAACAGGATAATGGAATGTTAAAATCATTTGTAAAGCAGCGAAAGCAACGCAAGTAACGAAGAGTCGTTCCTTCCTGTTTTAAACTGTTAACCTCCAAAGAATAGCCTGGTGCTTTGCATAAAATCAAACTCGCTTACTTGCCGAAACAGTTCATTTTGATGACAGGGAGCATTTTAATTTCCAGAACTATAACTTTCCTAGTAAAAAACTAGAAAAAAAAAATAACCATGCAAGGTTTTCCAAAAGGTAGATACTTTGAACAAATGGTCAAAATATACCAGAGGCCTTGTATACTATTCAAAGTTAGCCTTTATTTGCTCTCGCCAAGCGACACAAATGGAGGTTGTATACAAACAAGCTTACCTAAAGGAGCAGTGTCACGAGGACTTTGCTGTTTTAGGTTAATTATGTGCTAAAATCATTACTTTGAGGCTTTAATCACAAACAAAGTGCTTCTTTAAAGCTACGACGAAGATATCAAATGAATTTTATCAGAGAGGGCTAACCATAATAAATTTCTTGAGGATTTTTGGACCATGTAGCATCAAAATTCGAAAAAATTGGCCTGTTTTTTCAAGTTTCAATCCATTTCCATGCATGCCATCCGTAGCGACAGGCGACAGGAAACAGTTTCAGTACCTTCAAACAGTCTTCAATAACAAAACTAGACCATTAGTTTTAGAATTCAATTGATGCGACACCCTCTAGCTTTCTATAAAGTTGCCAAATAGCGCGACAATGCCCCTTTAAAAAGCTAGAAACAAAGCCTCTAGAAACTTATTACACGGTTTTTAAGTATAAGAATGAAATAATATTTGCACCAAGTTTCGTTTCCGTTTTTACGTCCCTGCTGTTTTCGTAAAGAATTATAACATTTTGCACACTTTAAGTCTCGAAAACCGCCTCTAGATGCAAATTTTTGCCCGTAAAACAAATCGTTAAAACTTTAAACTCTTGTTCCATGAATAAGTTCACCCAAAGGAATGTTTTGGTGAAAAACTTGAAAAAATAGCCGATTTTTCGTACCCTCGACTGCATTCTGAGAAAATGACTTTTTAAGCCTTAAACACAGAAGCTAAATGAAGTCTTGCAGACTGAAACCTCAGTGAACAACGTTGAAATATCAGCTAGGTAAGGTGAGCTAGCTCGTACTTAATTTCGCAGCTTTAGGCAAAAAATGAAAGAACTATCCCTACTCCACTTAGCCAATCATATATTTCGACTCAGAGAAAAATCTTCACAATCTGTGTAATTGTTCAGATTTGTGCTGCTTTGGATACCAGCTATTTTGCATAGGTCTCTATGTGCTCATGACTCGGGTAGTTCACGTTAAAATGATGTCTTCGACAGAAGGTTTATTGCATAGAATTTTTCGTTTAAACATCATTAAAGCTATCAAAATTAAACTTTGTTTAAGGATTAAAATACATTTAAACTGCATTGTGATATAAATGTACTGATCAAAGACTTTTCTATAGTGGTAAAGGCAGCAATAAGAAAATGTCTCCATAACTACTATGAAGGATTACTATATCATTGAGATACCACTAGTTTAGTGGCGCGGTTACAAAATGTAGTGACGTCACATTATTTTTTCAGTACTACTGACTCTTGCAAAACAATCAAACGATAAGTTATTAGTTTTCTCAGGTTCTTCTGCAACTGAGAGACTTTTACATGGTTCATTCTTGTAAATAATCAAAGGAGAACATAGTTTTAAGGATACCATTACTCCCTAGAAAACTCTCCGCTAGTAATCTCTTGCCTTTAGTACTTGAAGTGCAAATTCATTGTCATCCGGGTTTGCAGAACAGTTACGGCCATTATTGGGAGGGCGCACGGCGTGATAACGCGTCCAGTCCCCATTACAAAGACGAATAGGCAAGACGTCCAGCTCGTAATGCATCGAGGCATTCCGATCTGGGGACACAACGAACGGTGTGCCTGCCCCAATCCCCCGAGTGATCAGTTGGAGCCTAGAATCATAGCAACAAACTTGTGCGCTGAGGCTAGTGCGTAGAAGAGATCGAATGCAGAAACCTGCTGTACGCCTGAGAAGCCCTTTTTTATCCACCTTCATTCCTCTCCACTGAAAGGACTTGTTCAATGCCGGGTCGTAAATTGTGTTGTTGTAGATGAATTGCGTTGGTTGAAGTTGACAAGAACAGCTGGGTAATTTTTGAAACCAGCGGCTGGCTTTCAGGTGCTGATTCAAAGCACAGTTCTGCCATACAGTACAAGGATCCTGTTCATCTGATGGGTCCGTTGGGTGTACTGAAGCGAAAAAACAAAAACAAACCAAAAAACATCAGAATGCTACGTGGCTAAGTACGTCATAATTTTTCCATAAAACTCTGACATCTAAACACGATGCATCTAAGTTGAAACACTATAAAAGAAAAGGAGCAGTTAAGCCTGGCAGTCACTGAGTTAGTTTTCAACAGGACCATCTATCTTTTTAATACATTTTCTCTATCACTCTTAATTATGATTACGTAGACTGAAAAAAGTGATAAAATCCAGCTACTTTCGTCCTTTACACGTGCGTATTTTGATCAAATTTACCTAGCTCTCAGGCGATACGTGTTTAGTGTTGCTTAATTGAGTGATTGACTGGTTGATTGATACAGATTATTGTCATTAGTACATAGTCAAGCTATAAGCTAAACATTTTCGCCTGAAGAACAACAATTACTCTGGTGAACAACGTGCAATATTTGAAAATACCTGTGACGCTCTTATTTGTTAGCATCGATATCGTCGCCAATGAGCTTACGGGCTGAGTGGATGTGCTAATGTTTGCTATCTTTACTTGTGAATCATCTGGAACTTTGTCAGCTCTTGCATAACGAAGCACTGGAGTAAACATCAACCAGCTGTCCACCGATAGGGTTGGAGTAATCTGCGCATTCTCTTCAGCTGAAAAGTCAACAGGTTCTTCTGCCCGTGTGCTGAAGGGAAATATAGTAGACGGTCGTGGCAACTGGATTGCAGCAGATGGAGAATTGCGGTGATGTTGATGGTGATGTTTTTCATGAAGTTTCGTTGGGCTCTGATTTCGTTTATGAGCTTGCTGTTCTTTGTGACGCATCAGGGGAAGCAAAAATTTTTTCAGCTCATTTTTCAGCTTTTTTTCCTTAGCGATAGCGGGTGCTGAAGCAATAGACGCATTGATTTGGCTCAAGAGCTCTTCGTTAGAAGCGGCAGCATTTATAAAGTCATCGCTTTCCTGATCATGAGTGAAAGTAGACAAATATTAGTATGACGGACTATTTTCACGGCTAACTTGTTTAAAAACATTGAATTGCGAGATAAAACGTTAATTCAAACACCCGCTAACGTTTTAACAGAGGCAGCTCATTTAGTGGATACACATCTACTACAAGAGTTTATCGCGCTCGGTTGAATTATCAAACCCTATTAGTCATCAGCGACTTCTAAAATATCTGCCCGACAGAACAGACCAAACGAAAAAACATTTTTATGACCTAGATAGTTAGTTGTGTTTTAAATTTACCAACAACTGATGAAGACCTATTAAGATAAACAAGACCCTTACTATCTCCTTATTGAGAAACGTTGGACTCTAGTGAAACAAATAATCGATCCTGTTCATGAAATTTTACAACAGAGCGTGAAGGTAGATAAAAGAAACTGCCGAGAAACCAAGTATGTCACAGCAAAGAATAAAAGACACTAAATTGCACCGTCGCTAGCAACTGATACGCCCTTCTTGGCAGGGTGGTGTAAATTTGGCATCCGTATGCCCGGGGAGTAAAAATGATTTGAGTTTGGATTGTGAGGATCTGAAGCGCATGGTATGGCAAAATTAAAGTATGTATGCTAGGGTATTCCACGAAAAAAGAAAGGGAAAATGAAAAAATGCTTCTTGAAAACCGCTACTTAATCTTCTTATAAAAGTGTCACTGAGTACATAGCACGAAAATGAGTCAACAAGCATGGTATATATAGTCACGATGTGCTTATTTATAGCGGCGCTAACACCACACAAAGATCATTTTTAATCCTCCTTCAATCGGCGTTTTTGTGGCAACTACTCTTGGGTTGCGTGAAGATCATTCTATTAGCATTTGATGAAATTATTTTCAGGAAATTACATTACATAAAGTTAAGGACATGCTTTTAGTTTTCTAAGGTCACAGAGCACAAGATTCCTGCACAATATCCGTGGAGGGTCACTTGTTTTTTGTTAAGTAATATCAGTGATATCAATAGACGCTACGTTCCTCATATAAATTAAGCCCTTGAAAGTGGATTGCACTCAGTAAAATTCGTCAATAAAAACTTGATTTTATTGCATATGGCTTCCTAGTAATTTTTTATGGTTCAATGTAATTTCTGTACCCAAGCTTGTTTTACAATCACAGTAATAGCTTCGTCTGGCGAATTCAAGTGCAAAAAGCCCAGAGTTTGAAGAGAACATGCCATTAATGTTCGAGTCAATTTCTCAAAGGACTTTATAGGTCAACCATCACTTGTTTTAGATTGAAATGCATTTAGTAAGCGACTTCCTATCTTTCTTCAGTTTTTTTTTATTAATCCTCTTAAAAGCTACAGATCACAGAAGGGAGCCGGCCAACCAGCCTTCACGAAATTTTTTCGAACAAAAAAGTATTTCCTACAAACTACGCTTGTTACTTTTTAGACGATGATAGTTGTTTCAAATCGTGTTTTTACAGCCTCGCTGCAAAGATTAGCTTAACCGTGCCATTTGAGAAAAAAAATCAGTGGATACCTGTTTAAAGAAACAAAACTACTACTATATTGCATAAAACCAATGTTACACATGAAACAATAGGCTACACTTACCACCTCGTCCACCATATGTCTTTCTAATACCACTGGACCTGTTTGAATCGCAATCAGCGAAAACACCACCACGTAACAAAAGTTTAAACTTTTCACTGGGTTCGCCATCAGTTCACACCTTTAATCCAAAACCTGCCTTGTGCAAAATAGTAAATCAGCAAACTTTAAAGGAGAAGGAAAATAAAGCAGTTGGTCTCAGTTATACCTTGATATCAGTGGGATCGGTTTTATGAAATTTGGCTAACAAACGATTCTAAAAGATCAAGTGAATTCAATGGCCTCGACCGGGTTGTGTTCGACAGTGGCCGTGCACTGAGCTTTTATACTCTCTCGCCGTTCTATTATGACTAGCAGTTGACGAAAATCTGTCATATTTTCTCCTAATTCCTGCCAAAAGAAACAAAAACAGGTTAATTGAATATCGGCCGGCGGCAACGTAAAGCGAAAAAAAATGAAGAGATCATTTCAGTGTTATTTCCTGGCACAGCACGCGAATTCAGGCCCGAGAATAGAAACGAGAGAATGATTTAAAAATAACCTTTTTCAAGCATTAAAAATAACTCCAAAACTGGAACATAAACCAAGAACTACTAAGCCTGTTTCTTTCAAGTACGGAAGTCTTTAACAATTTTAACGCTGAACTAACAAGATACATGTAATTTTCTACGTTTAATTTTCAATGGCTCTCTCAATTCGCCAACGCCGGATACTTCAGATTGTCACTCCAATGTTTACGCAGCATTCCTTGGAGGAAGTGTGGGATGCTTTCCAGTTTGCTTTGACGACGTTTGATTTCAGCTGAACCATAAGAGGCCCAATTATGTGCATGTTACAATAGCTGCAATAGCTACGTGACTTAACAATCAAGAGATAAAAGCAAAGTAGTGCATTTCTCATTGTCAAGCAGTAGATTACACTGCCATGTCGTCACTCTCTCACTCATTCATCCTCGTCGTTCCGACTGGGACATAACGCCATGCAATTACGTTCAAAGGAACTTGCGAGCGAGCCAGTTTTGGCGCTATTACTGAGATTCTCTTTCTTGGAGAGCGGAAAAATTTAAGGAGATTTTAGACCGCTCGAAAAGACGCACGTTAGAGAATACAGGACTACTAAACTAAAACAGGTCTTAGTTAGGAAAACACCACAGAACAAATTCATATACTTATTTCACTTATCACTCTTTTAATAACCTTGGGAACTCAGTTTAACAAAGCAAGAAGACTTCAAACAAGCCAAGTTGATTATACACGAAATGATACTTGTTTCCTGCTGCACTAGAGTTCTTAAGTCTTGCGTTTCAGCTAAAATGGTAAATTGCGTCGGAGCAAATCCGGGAACATGCACTTTTATGGGATAATACCCGGCCTAAAACATCTGGTCCCAGCAAGATTTGACATTGCTAGCTCATGACAGAAGATCCAAGCTATTCTTAACCTGGCTTAGGCTATTTTCACCACCAAGAGCGGACAGTTGCGCCAGATTTTCAAACTAGGACAATACAAGGCTGTTTAATTTTAGAAACTTTACAGCAAGAAGGAAGCGCTCAATCGGCTTTACAGCCATGGCAAAGGAGCCGATTGAATAAACATTTAGTCACGAAGATAAAAGCCTATAGGACAATTTTTGAGTTATTTTTTTTGTAAAAAGAAAATCTTAGTCGGCGCGCCGGATATGTTATGGACGGCGGGTGGTTCAGTGGATCATGGTTCAGTGGATCAGTGAGAGATGTATGCATGTCACACCAATCAGATTGGATCTACTATTAAACACCAATCAAATTTCCTGTT
>CM042750.1:19020095-19037595 GCA_022496165.2 Catalaphyllia jardinei | reverse complement strand
CATTTCATTCCAAAATAGCATTTAAATAGAGCATGTTTGCGAGTTGAGCAGTGCAACTGAGTATGGTCTTTTGAGGGAAACATAGGGGTGCTCTGAACACAGCAATACTGCTAGAAAATGAACTCAATGACCGCTGCATCACTACAAGAAAAGCAGCCTGCATGGCAGTCTGAAAAAGGCGAGCGTGGCAGGATCCAGTATGCTTCAAGGAGGGATGGCCTGCAAGGACACTATTGTATTCTTCGTTTTTTTTTTCATTTACTAGACAAATGTAAATATCCTGATTGGTGAGATTTAATCAATTACCAAATCTGGCCCTCTGATTGGTCAGTGACCTGTCATTCCAGAGTGACTTCTCACATTCACATTCAACAAGGTAGATATATCAAAGAATTGTTTCAAACTATTTCTAGAAGAGACGCTATGATCTTTTGAAGAAGATGGTATCAAATTTGTGCTAAAAGCAGAGCAAAAGAAGGTGATTGAACAATTGTTTGAACAAAGAATCTTTTAGCCATTTTACCTACAGGCTATGGAAAGTCTCATTTATTAGCTTCTTGTATTGCTTGTGAAAAGAACTGGAAATTATGCATATTTTTTAGTCAGAATGCCTCTTGTCAGAATTAGTAACAACCAGATTATGTAAGTTGAGGCTATGAACTTGACTGCCTACAATTTGGCTCAGAAGCTACAATCTTGGACAGAATAAAATGTAATGATTCCTCTATCCCCCCCCCCCCCAAAGCAATGATGAAGGTGCAAAGGAGCAAAAACACGCCATTTTGGCATCATTGAAATGGGTGGAGGGGTGGTTCAGACTTCTGATTTATTTTGTCCAAGATTTTAGTTTGTTTGGAACACATCGGAGGAGCCAACAGGCCTTGTCACAAAAGAAATGGTGTGATTCTGACTGGATAATTTTGACAGCCAGACATTCCACAGTTAAGTGGGCTTTGTTAATTAGGGGGTGGAATCAAGAAAACAATAGCATCATTGTGGGCGTGTGTGTCCTCTTCCCTCACGCACTTCACACACTCGATCCTATGCCTTGTGCACTTGTCTTTCCCCTATCCCTCCCATTCGGAAGCTGGCCACACAGCCTACAAGAAAAGTCGAAGACACACCTTAACCATAACATATGATTTAGCCCATGATTTGAATGTCTACGCTTGTTACAATACTTTTAAACCTCAACAATTTTCAAAAAAATAAACACATCACAAAGCTTCTCACTGCCTACGTGTTGATACTACTGATGAAAACAGTGTCAGATTGGCAGCTGGAGCATATCAGAGATCACCTAGCCCGTGTTATTCTGTATTTAATGGTTTGTAAAATGTACAACTGTAAATTAGCACAGATTAACAAAGTTTATGTGCAGGAAAGAGAAAAGAGAAAGATGCAAGAAAAGACGTGAGAAAGGTCAAACAAGAAACCACAGCATTGCTAATAATTTCATTTCACTGAAGGCTGTATCATGAAAAACACAAACATTGCAAACCATAGAGCATGAGATTAACTCGACACTGCAAGGTAGGATTTTATCCACTGCATTGCTGCTTTAGAAAAGCAGTCAACAACACAGCACTGCAAAGCTCCATGCCCCCCTCTTTGTTGGAAACACTGGGCAAGTGAAAGCTCTTCCCCAATTTTCTTTCCAAAAGTTGCATTCCTTCTAACCAACTGGAATAATAATAATAATAATAATAATAATAATAATAATAATAATAATAATAATAATAACTTTATTTAAGTGTCGTATGTATTTAGCACTGTAGTGCTAATTGGAGACACTTTAAATATAAAGTAGTATTGGATATTTCAAATAGAACATAAACTGTTACAGTTAAGAATCCCAACTGGCGGGAGGCTGACCAGTTGGCTATTTACACAATGCAGTCGAGGAGTTGAACTTGGGACTACTGAGAACAAATCCAGATAGCAGTAGGGTGGAGAATTTGAGCCAGGGACCTCCAGATTTCAAATCCAGCACCCTAAACCACACGGCCACACTGCCTACAGGGTTGTTAAGATCATCTCTCGGTTACTGAACTGATTTTACAATATTTTCAAAATCATTACTTACCAGAGGTGGATCTAAAGCTGTTCAAATGGGATATCTAAGGAGAAGATGGGAGCCTCAAGGTACAGTTGAAGCCTGCTATCTCAGGGCAATGAACAATGGTTTTGAGCAGGGTTCAGCATATCTAATAGTAAATGACTGACAAAGCAAGTCAAAGGAAAAATGATTTGAGTTCCAGATAGCTGAGAATTCAAGAGATCTGCTTCAAAATAGTTACATTCAAGCACTGTATGTATGACAGTGAGGCAAGTATGTACAGTCATGTATGTATGTAGGTTCAACCATTCTTAAATAAGGGGGAAGAAAGAGAATCAATGGTGACTGTGCACTTTGGTGCCCCTTTTCCCTTTGGAACTTATTTTTCTTTTATTTCCCTACATCTGTAGCCTCGTACTGTATGGAGTACTTACATGGGGCAGGGTATTTCAAGGACTGAGACAGAATCATACAACCAGGGCCTGGAAGTTTAGTGCCATGGATAGCTGAAATTATCCTAAAATGAAAACAGACAACAGTTATCAGAGAAAAGTATGCATTACCTTTGTTTATCAGTAAAATGTACTCTTGTGCAAAGCAACAGAGGCACATGTGCTGATTAAGATATTTACCCGATCCAAAAATATTACAAATTGTGATTAGACGTACTTCATTCATGAGCAAGGAAAAGATGAAATTTGCCTGTTTTCACAAAACATTTCATATCTACTCTTAGGGATATCTACTCTTAGGGAAAGCCTATGATCAGTATCTGGTTCTTTACTAAGTTTGCTCCAAGAAGAAAATCAAACATTGGAAAAATGGAGAACTATAGCTGTTCATCTATCTTGTGGAGACACAAGTTTAGTCCACACAAGGAAGATAAAAATGAAAATCCTACATGGAAAAAAGTTTGCTTTCATGATAATATACATGGCCTGGGTTTTCCCACTTTGATTCTTGGGGGAACAGGGCCATTTCATGTCCACCCTCTCCCACCTGCACCTGACACCACCTAGCACTGTCACCAATACTACTGAGGGATATTCAATTGTCTCATCCAATTTGAAAGTGCTCACAAAATTTGCCCTTTGCTTGAATTGCTTGCAAAAATTAGGCAAATGCTTGCAAATTTTTGCAACTGCTCGCATGCTCGGATTTTCGTTAAAAATCCTTGCCATGTAGCGTAAGCATAATTTGCATCTTGGAAACAAAACTGACACTGGATACAATGTTTCTCATATGGCAAACTGGGAAACATTGGGGAAACATGCACGCAACATAAATGTTTCTGGAAAAATGCTTTGTGATGTTTATTGAAACTGAGCGGCCTGACTTCAGTCCCGGGTAGCAGGGTAACCCTACCTGAAACATTTCACTTGTAAAGGCAGGTTATCTTTGACCCTCTTGAGAGGGAACCTACATGCCTGTAAAGGTCTGTAAACAGGGCCTTAGAAAGCTTCAGATACCGTTAAACGTCAACCCACTGAAGTGAAGTAATTTTGCAGCAAACAGCATATTAAACAAGACATAATTGGCTGTAAGCTGCTGGGAATGGTTGAAATGCCTTAAGATATTAACATGTTGCCTATAGCTTTGCCCCTGTTGTCCTCTTTTGGAGGTGTCAGCCAGATTACTTGGCGCAGAACAACGTTTTAATAAAAGAGAGATTCCAGCTGGCGGAAAATTTACAAAGTGCTCGCTGCTCGCATGAGAAAATTTATCACTGCTCGTGCTCGCAAAAATAAACGCACTGCTCGCAAAGACCATTCGATACCCCTAATACCATACATGTGAAAGAAGTCACTCAAAATTTACCCACTTGAGGAAAAAAAGAGATCTAAGCTTCAAAAGATACCCCTCTCAGAAAACAAAGCACTTTGTCTCTATTTCTCCAATTAAAAACACTTTTCTTCGGGCGAACTCTCACAGAAATAAATTAGAACAATGACTTTCAAAGCCCCATCAGAAAATATCGTCTACAAGTTGCCACAACAATAAAACAAATATTCTTAAGTTATTAAGGGAATAAAAAGAACACAATACCCATTAAGTATTACACCGTGCACAATAATCTGTCCGGTGCGGGTTTTCCTCGCAAATTTGTCATCGTAGTGAATAGGGTTGGTATCTCCTGACATGTGAGCGAATGCCTGTACATCTTTCATAGAAACAACCCGATGAACTTCTACCTCATCTCCAACTTTAAACAATGCTAAAGGGTTATTAGCAAAGTATCGAGCAGCTGAAAGAAAATTAGAACGCCAAGAGGCTAAAATCCTATCAAAACATACCGCCATGCTAAACCTATCAAGAGCGATTAAGTCCCAGGCGCTCGTCCCAGGCATAACATACGCGGAGTAATACTGGGACTAGTTGACGTATGTTCCAGGGCTGCGCCACCCTCGTACCCAGGGTCTTCGTTCCCTTTGACCATGCGCAGTAAGGAACGAAGACTCGATCGAGGTACGAGATTGGGGCTGCGCGACGGGCTGCGCAGGGGCTGCGCATGTTCGAGATGCCATGACAAGATATTCAGCGCGGCGTGATGTGGAGAGCTCGAGAACAGTCAATGTTTTAATTTTTGGGTAACAAAACGTAAATATCTCGTTCGTTTATTTTGGACAATGACAATTCCAACACTTTGAAGTTAACGTCGAAGTTTCTTCGCAAAGATATGGCGAGGAATACGTGTATTGAGTGCGGTTAATATTTAGAACTTTGAATTCAACCATTGCGATTGACCCTCGTCTGCTTCGTTTGAAAGAAAAATGATGTTTGGGGACATTGACAACAACACGAGAGTTTAAAAAAGTGTAGCCATAGGTGAGTATCACTATTTTAGGTTAATTTTGAGTCAAACAAAAGCACCATTTTTGTGCATGGTGTTCGTAAATTTTCCTGGAGTAGTCAATCGATAAAAATCGCTATCGATATCTCAGTCGATAATATAAATAATGGTAATTGAACTGAGTGGAGTGCAATTTGGTCTGAAATCACACACGTGATTTCAAATCGAACGAGCGCGCTAAACCAGTGATTTCAAAATGGATTTAATAAAAATGAATACCGGTTGTTTTGCCAACGAGTCGGTTCGCCAAGGACCAGTTCGCCAACATACAGTACTGCTCAGAACTGAACGAACATCGAACACGCGTTCTTAACGAACCTCTAACATGTTGAAATGGCCAATGCATTATTGCCAACGCAAAAGGGCCACACGTTTTTGCCAACGTGTTAGCCTTTGTTATTCATAACTAATATTCCTTTTGTGATGCTTTGTTATGGCGAACGAAGCACGACTTTAGTTGAAAACAAATGAAATGCACGATTTGTAATTCCATGCAAAAGCGAAATTCAAATCAAAGCACAGCGAATTAACAAGCGCAGTGGAAAATTTGACCTTTCGTAAAACCGCTTTTTAACGGTGCCACTGAAATAAGGCATAGGGTGCCTAAATATGTTGCCGCATTTATACGTGGCACAAGTTTTAATCTTCGAATTTTATTGTTGGTTCACTTAGTTGATGATTCCGCTTACAGCATAAAGACAAAACTGTCCTCTGCCATTAAAAACTTCCCTATCTTGTGAAAACGTAATTCTGTTCTCAAATCCATAGTGCCATTCATAGTTAGCGAAAATTTCGCTGCATCGGATGGAAATAGTAGACATACACGGAATTATGCAAATCGCGACAAAATGAACAACAGTTTGAAAGCTAGGTAAGCGACCAAACTGGAGAAAGTCTTGAAATTTATGCAAGGAGGCAAAAACTGTCTTATGCCTTCTAAGAATTCAAGTTAAAGCTTATGATCACTTCCATTCAGTCCAAACAATACAAGTAGTTTCCCTAAAGCAAAGTTTGACAAAAATTACAATTTAAACCGTTGTTTTGTTGCGCGACCCATAGTTCAGACATGGTCACCTAGCACGTGATCAAAATCTACCCCGGTCAAATTTCTTTCCAGGATTATAAATAGCCACGGAAAGAAAATACGACGTTCATTGCGCGCGTTGAAATTTTACTCACGACAAGCGACGAAAGCGACAAAATACACAAGATTGGAATTGAAATATTATTGTTGGGTTGCTTTCAATGATGCACCAAGTTTTTGTCATCTTGAAATGAATTGTTTACACAACATTTTGTGGCCTAATTTGGCTTCTTCAAGGGTCACGATCGTGATCGCAATAACTTTTTGATCACACAGCTTTGACAACTCAAATTTGAAGGGCTTGTTTTGTTCCGTGAGTTGAGATTTTAATCGTACACCAAAGCTACAAAAGCAAAACATTTCTTTCAATAGATTGAAAGCTAGGCGATTTCAATTAGCCTGATGCCTGATAAGCAACCTAACTGGAGAAAGTCTGTAAATTACACAAGGAGGAAAAAACCTACTTAAGCTATCACCAAAGAATTTAATTTAACGCTTATTAAATGGCAATCAGTTTAATTCAGTTCATACAATAAAAGCAACCCATTGAATGAAAATTATGACGTCCGCTACACTGCGATAACCACTGTGAGCGAATTCCCACAGAGTGTCTTCAAAAGATATTTGAGAGTATTTGTTGTTTGTTTGGAAATACAACGTGATTCTAAAAACAATTTTGATTTTTACATATAGTACGCGAATTCTCCGAACAACGCCACGTTCTCGATTCTTGTGTGATACGCTGGTCATGGTCTCATGAAGACAAAATGCTCAGCAGTCAGAAAGCTCAAATAATTCCTGAGAACTCCTCTACTGCAAAACAAAAAATTAATATTGGTTACAATCGCTTTGCATTTCTGAACAAACATCAAAATACTCTCAATACGTTTCAACAAGACTTCTGTGGAAATTCGGTGGACAATTTTGACTGCCGGGCATTTAGTCTTTTTGAGAACGTGACCGGCAGTCGGACAAAGACCCATGCGATTTTATGGTATAAACAACCTTTGAGAATTCATCTACTACAAATCCACAATAACTTTTAGAGTCACTTGACTATTCTAAAGTAACATTGAATCTTCTCATTAAGTCTGAATGAAGCTCTTTGACACAGTTTGATAAATATCTAACTGCCGATGTAGGCACAAATTTTCCAAGTGTCAAGCATCTGCTGATTTCATAATATGCCCAAGCCAGATTATTTTGTCATCTTGCGAAGGAACATAATTTTTGGAATCACTACATTTCTAAAAAGAACATTAAAGACCATCAAAAAGTTTGAAAGAATCTTTTAGCGGAAATTCTGTGAAAATTTCAGACTGCCGCTCATTTAGTTCATTTAAGACCTTACCCAGCTGCCAGACATTTAATGTAGATGTATACTTAAAATCACTTGACATTTCTAAACAAAGATCTACTATTCTAAGTAGAATTGAACTACTTTTTGTGTTAAAATTCCATCAGACTGCTGGATATCTCAGTTTTTCAAAACGCTTCCCGGCTGCCAGGTGTCTAGACACTATAACGTTGTTCACGATCTTGAAACAAAAATATAAATCACATGATGTTGTCCATTGTTTTTTTTTTTTTTCACGGCACCATCTGAAAAAAGTGTGTTATCTATCTCTGTTGATTTTTCGAAATGCAAATCATTTTATTCATAAATTGGATGAATCAAAACAGACAAAACAAAATGGTCTGAATGTAACCATTGCTATATTCAGCCAGCACGAAAGAATTAGTTGTCTTCTCCTTGAAAACAAATTTATACCAAATGTTACCTTTAGGAAAGGTCGTTAACTTCCTTTCACACAGTAACAAAAGAAGCAAACAATAACCAGGCTCATACATACTAATGTGTTTACTTCAACGCGTTCTAACGCAAAGATGTATGTGCGCGTTTAAACCTTTGCATTACGAAGTGCGTTTGATGTTCGTTTAGTTCTGAGCGATACTGTATGAAGTCGATTTGCCAACGTTGAATGTCAGTTTACCAATGTCTATATGCCAGTTACTTCAGGAGCCAACATCCAAAATACTTTTTTGTTGTGCTCAGCAGTGGATGAAAGAACGAGGAATAAGTTGTGTAGCGTTGTGTGTTTGGTTCGCATATTTAGCAGCTTGTTTGGCTCAGCAGTGGATAAAAGAACGAGGAATAATTGATATGCATGTAAGGGCAAAAAGTGGCCCTGTATTCTGTAGCTTAGCTGTGTTGGCGAACTGACATTCGACGTTGGCAAATCGACTTCATACGTTGGCGAACTGGTCGTTGGCAAACTGACTTGTCGCTGAAACGACCGGTTACCATTAAAATTGATAAAATTAGTTAGCGGTGACGTAGTTATGGCTTATGCTGGCAAAGCCACATACTTGTGGATGGGCGACTTCTCAGGAATTTGCGTTGAACTTCACTGTGATTGGCTGAGAGCAGGCCAACTTATTCTTAATTTTTAATTTGTATGTGGTGAAAATTAATGCTTGTGTGTTTGTCTTTTTTTAGTCATCTGATATATGTAAATAAGTAGTCGCATGAGAGCTCAAGCAACTCAGGACTTACACTACTCGTGATGTTTGCAAATTCTTTAAATTTCTTTCTTTCTAGGTGATTGGAGGCCTCCTCGTAAAATATCAGTTTATCATTATTATTATTATTATTATTATTATTATTATTAGTATTACCTAAAGGAGTGTGAAATTTTGAGAGATTTTTGGAACATAATTATCATTTGTACTGTAAATCCTCAATTGCACTCACATTTATACCTGTATATAAATTCCAATGTCAGGGATGGATATTCGCAGTCTTCCAGTCGTCTCTGATGACTAAAACATTGCAGGGGTGACCAAATTGATATGAAAACTCCTCCAGCGGATGAGTTAATTTTGACTCTACAGAAAAAAAAACATTACTTAAATTTTCTTATGAGTTCCCTACATTCTGACCACTTGTCATCCATTTGAAACAGAGAGAGATTTGGAGTTCTCTTTTGCGATAAAATCATCATTTTGTACTGCCATCTTAGCAGGGTTCGTACAGGTCCTGGAAAACCTGGAAAGTCCTGAAATTTTGTTATGGAATTTTCCAGGACTGGAAAGTCCTGGAAAAATGCCAGTGTACCTGGAAAGTTCTGGACTGTTCCAGGTTCCAGGACTGGAAAGTCCTGGAAAAAGGCCAGTGGTCCTGGAAAGTTCTGAAAATCTGTTAAACTCAACTAAAAAATATGAAGTGTATGGAAGGCAGTAAGGAGAATTAACATTGAGATCTTGGGAGTGTAGGGGTTATTGTGAATTTAAGAGCCCTTGAAAAGTCATTTTGAGTCCTGGAAAAGTCCTGGAAAAATCCTGGAAATTTGTTTCTGAAAAAGGGTACGAACCCTGTCTTAGGTGATGTGGTGTTCTCTATGAATGAAATAATTACAGGCTCGATTTTCACTTTGTCAACCACTGATGCACAGTTCTGCGCTTGCATCTGCAAAAATGGCGTAATCACAACATCTGTTTTGATTACAGTTTTTCAGAGACTCAGTAGCGCGTGCTATGATTGCCTGTCAGATGTCAGTATTGATTGTGTGTGCAAAAATGATGTAAGAAACCCTGGGAAAAATGACACAATGACACAAGTAACCCAAGAAGAGACCAAAACCACTTCAGCACTTAAAAGGCGTTAAATCACTTCGGTTTATAGTTTCAAACTCCATTCAAGCTCGTCGTTAAGCCTAGCAGGAAGACTAAAAGTGTTCCTTTTAGCTTTTATTGCAGTTGAAGAGGCCATGGTCCTCATTTGTACCTGGATTTTCTCTGTCTGCCAACAGATGCATCTACAGTCCAATTCAGATATATCCGAACCAAAAGATATGCATAATTCGCGTCAGCCCAATACGCGTCTACGCGTATGCTTATATGCACATAACCAGTGTCTGATCTAGGATTTCACTTTTGGGGGACATTCTGTCCGAGTCAACAATTTTCTAGGGGACATTTCAGTTTTTTTGGGACACACTGTTTTTTGCTTAGACATGTGAGAAATAAAAAGGTCAAGTCAGCAGAAATGAGTTATGAGTAATACATGTATGTTATAAAGAGAAAAATAAAATAAACAGGGGATTAAACACAACTTTATGCATTAACATCTGGTGAATAAAATACATGTTGTAAGTGAGTAGTAAGTAAGTTAACAGTTTATTTATAGAGGGCAACACTAAATAGCTGAAAGGTAATAAACTTGTGGCCCTCAAACTGAATTAGAAAAACATTACAGCATACAAATATCTAGAAACAATACTATACTAATCTAAAAATTCTATTAAATTAAATTAATATTGAGCTAGATACTAAAATGATTTAAACTAAGCTGTTCTTTGAAATGACATCAAATAAACTTTTCTTAAATGTAGGAAGAGAATCTCTACTTCTTAATTCCCACATTCTCTTGCAGTTTCGTTATCAATATTTCTTAATGATAGAGTTCACACATGTATAATTTTTTAATATCAGGCCATCTGATAGGGTGTGGAAAAAAATGGAAATTTGTTAATATTATGCGGAAGAAAGTAATGATTATGCGGAAATTTGGAAAGTTAATAAAGTTGTTTCCTTAGCTTTTTCCGAGGTATAAGATACACGTTAATGTCTTACCGAGAATTTCAGTCCTTTGTTTCATGTTTGACCTTTTGCTGCCGTTCATGGACAGGTATTTCCTTGTTCAACACAGTTTTCCATAGTTTACATTGTTGAGTTTGTCCTTAGCTTAATAACCAGGCATTAAATCAGACGAGGAGAACTAGACACCGGAGGTCGCAAAACTAGAACCCAGTCCCATCACTAGAAGATGCATGGAATGCCTGGAGGTTTAATATTAATAATATTATGAACGAAAAGGCGTGTTTTCGTCACTGTTTTGGCTGAATAACTTCTTCAAAATGATCAATCTCTTCACTACTTTTGCTTCTGAGGATGGTAACCAGTTGTCTTCTCGCTTACATGTAGCAATTTTCTAGTTTTATGCGGAAAAATGCCCCAAGGATTCAGAGGATGCGGAAGTGGGCGAATTATGCGGATCCACACCACCGCATCCTGTCAGATGCCCTGTAATATGCTTTAAAAAACAGAAACAAGAGACTAATCTATAGGATCAAGTGGTTTTCATGACAGTTCTCCTTTCCTTTTTTCCTCTCTATAAAAGGACAGCTTTGTTAAAGTCGTAACTCTCAACTGAAGGTCCCTCAACACTAATTGTCATAAGATTATCTAATGTTTCTGCCTCTATCCTATTTCTGTGGGCAGTTTTAGTCAAATTCTGAGCACTAAATCCATGCTCTACATCAGCTGTTTGCAATGGAAGATTGAGAGCCAGCTGAGCTAACTTCAGCAAATTTGGAAAAGTGTCGGCATGAAACTTGACAATGCAACTCCAGAGTGTAGACAACTTCTCAGTTGGGTTGTGTTGCTCCTTAACAATGTCCTTCGGCAAAGACCATTCCACCTTGGCCTGTGTAGGCTTAACAACAGCAGGAAATATTACTCCCCTCTCATTTGACCTTTCTTGTCTAAAGTGATTCAAGAGTTTCAATAATTGAACATTTCCATAGTTTGAAAGTTCCTCAGATGTCATGAAAGATACCCCTCTAAGACTCAGATTGAAAATGCATCAACAAGATCTTGTGATTCTTGAGGAAATCTGGCTGTTATCTGTTCAGTTAGATTATCAATAAAAGCATTTCTGCTCTTGATTGCCTGAGCTTTGGCAGCTTCAGAAACTGATACTTTGTGCTCACCCAAATACCAGTCACCAGACTCATCCTGTTTCAAGGTTTCAGTGAGCTTCTTTGTGTAGATGCCATTGCCTTTTTTCACTTAGCCAATTTCCTTAAGCGTGGTAGAAATACATGTTCGAATGATGGAAACATCAAGATCCTCCTTCTGAAATGTTTGGCTGAGTTGAGTTAGCCAAGGAATAACATCCATTAGGTAGTACATTGTTGCCACATTCTGAACTTGAGTTAGGTTCTTGAGAAAACCTACTGCCTTGGCGTCATTCCTGTGGTTGGCAAAGTAAGTGACTAGGGCATCCCATGACCTGAACACAGTTTCTAGTGCACTATAGAAGCAAACCACCTGACTGCATGGATTTCCTTCACCTTCAACTTTGGGCTCTGTAGAACCTCTTGAAGGGCCTTTAACCTAGCAGTTCGTTTCAAGGATTTGGAGAAGTAATAATACAAATCTGTTAACAGTTGATTGTTGCAACATTACTGGCTGCTTGACTATTGAACAATGCTAAGCGATGTGCCATGCAATGGATATTAATCATAAATGGGTTTTCCTTTTTCAGTAGTGTGCTAACACCTCCAACCCTTCTTGTCATGATTGATGCCCCATCACTTCCAAAACTCGTTACTTTATGAAGAGATACACCACGGGCTGCAAGGACATTATTTTTTGAGCCACACGAGAGTCAGTGCACAGTTCCTCTTCAATAGTTATGTTAGCGAGGAAGTGAGTCTCTGGAATAATACAATCAGATATCAACTTTGCATAAATCACCAGTTTTTTGGAAACTGCAATGTCAGTTTTTTAAGTGATTTCACTTTGAATGTTCTCAGCAATTACTGACTGGAATTCTTTAGCACTTTGAACTGAATCGTATGAGGCATTCTTTCCTACAGTGAGGTTTTCAAGGTCTTTGCACCCTTGCAACTTAAGGAAATTCAACAAGGATCTGTATTTCTGCTAGTCATTAGCAGCAAGCAGTTGGTTTGTTGTTTGTTGCCTTTTACTAAAGGAAAAAACAAACAAAGAAACTCAATCATTCTTTTGCATTTCAGCAATTTAAAGTTCTTGTTTGGGTCGATAAAATATATATCATATTTATTCTACTGCAGCTGATGTTTCAAATTCTGCAAGCTCAGTTTCGTTGTGTGAAAAATTTGAAAATAATTCTACTGTTCTAATATATTGGTTTCCTTTAGGCCTCCAGTGCTCACAAATTTTCACTATCCAAAATGGCTAGTAAGGTGAAAAAACCACTAGCCAAAATGGAATTTTTACTGGTCTGTGGCTAGTTGGCTACCGTTAGTCTTGAGCCCTCAACTTGGTTCAATTCACTTAAAGCAATTTCTTAACAAACAAAACTTTAAGCAATCTAATTTCATTCACCTGTTTTGCAAAGCTTGCAACGACGTGAAACTACTTCATCGATCGATGATGATAGACGTAAAGTGTCCAAACAAGCTCTAACAACTTCTTGAATCCAAAACTATCCTTTCCACTGTGAAAACTTCATGTACCAACACAATTTACGCTGTTTTTACTCCGATAAGGTGAGCTGTAATACTAATAAGGCGACCCAAAGCAAAACGAAGAAACTAAATTTCAGTTTGGCGGCGATGAAGTTCTGTATTTCTATGCTTCGTGTAACACCAGCCATCCCCACTGAAACCTTTTTCAGGCAGCGAATCAATACAGTTTTAGTTAGAAAATCCTTTTGCTTTTTTGCCAAAAGACTGTGCTTTGTTGCATGTTGATTCTCTTTTAAGTTAAGTTAAGATGAAATAACCGTGTTTAGATCAAACTCAGAAGCCATGAGTTTCTGAAATCCCTCTGAAGCCTTCTGAAGCGGGAAACCAACTTAATGCAGGTGTGCTCAGCCAATCAGCATCAAGTAATCATGCCCTCTTGATTACCAAAAGTGCCCTTGTGATTAAGAAAAAATGCCCTCTGTCTCAGCCAATCAGCATTCGGTAATTTTGCCCCGTATGTGATAAAGACAATACACTTCTCGCAAGTCTCAGACAGAATTTTCCTTGAAGTAAAAAAATAACTTATTGTGAGCAGTGTGCCACAGAAACTTTGATAAACAATTATTTGGTTGGAGAAAGAACATTTTACCATTTGAATGAATGATTTCTGTCAAATATAACCGGAGATATCATTTCTTCTGCAAGGTCTTCATGGCAGTAAACATCTCGCAAAGTCTTGCTGATGTGTGCCGAAACAGAACTTTCCTTGAAGTAAAAAATAACTCAATGTGAGCGGCACACCATAGAAACATTGATAAATGATTTTTTCGTCAAGCAAAGAGCATTTTACCGTTTGAACGAATGATTTATGTCAAATAAGAGACATCATTTTTTCGACGAGGATCAATCTTAAAAACGCTAAATAAACATTTTGCAGATGAATTGCCGACACATACGAAACACAGATCTTTTTTTGTAAAAACAAAGTTCACGTGCTAAAATGGGGACTTAAAGCGAATGCTTCAATTTTCTTCCCGTTTTTCGTAGCTTACGATCACTCAAGTGTCAAAGAAACAGTAGTTTATAGGTGGGTGATAAAAATTTCGACATATGATAGCTTTCATTCGTCGGCATGACATTTTAACAATACGCGTATACGTAGTTCGGATATATCTGGGCTGCACTGTACCGACTTGATGTACATTGTAGAATGTACTGCAGTACATGTTGTGTACTACTGGACTGATCACATGAAAGTAATAAAAAAATTAACCATTCCATTCACATGCCCTCTGGAAATTCCAATTAAGGTTCATACATTTCTTTAAATTTTTTGGCCTTACAGAATCCCTAATTCCCCCCCCCCCCTCCCCAGGAAATTCCAATCCCTTATGTGGGGGGAGTATGGATATTTTCTGGAACTGCGCAATATGGATCCCTGTCATGTTCTCTCAATATTGCAAAAAACTTCAACAACTTGGAGATCTACACTGTACATGTAGATTCATTTCCTTATCCTCCATAACAGGAACAGGAAAACCTGGCGTGCAATTTCTTATCATATTGGACTTTGCAGTCTTCACTGGCACAAGTCCTGCAGCTTAGGATGCCCCTAAGAGCTAATGGTACACAGTATCTTACTGTTCAAACTGCTTCTGCAAACTATCGGGCTGTTGGTAACAATTTTCAACATCTAAGGAAAGCTACAGTTGAAAGTCATATTCTCCATACAGTACAGAAAACTACTTTCGGTACATTACATGCAAGTAAACTAACTATTGTATACATGTAATACTTAGAGTAAACTAATTCACACAATAAAAATACTGACGCAATTAGATAGGACATACAAGCTGCTAAAAAAATAAACAGAAATATACTTGTTCATCTATTTATGTTTTGGTATTCTTTCCACCACCATCTCTTCCTAAATCAACACTTGAACACGTTTCCTCCATTTGACAAAATGTTGTGAAAGCGTATTGTTTTCTCTGGCTATTTGGAGTTCAATTCTATATATCAATTTTATTCGAGCAATAAAACCCTGAACCGTTGGTAGACATTTCTAACACTTTTTGGAGTAAATGTAATGTTTTTTGATTCCTTCCTAATAAAGACAGGCCCCTCCATTTCCACATATTAATTTATTTCTTCATGTCCTTAAAGTTTGTCTGAAGTTTAGGGCATCCCTTTGTTTCACATCAAAGCCAAAGTGCACTCCGAGGATTTTAATGTTTACACAAATATTGTGCTTTGGGAAATCTGCATCTTGTAACGTACTGTTTCCAGGGGCAAAGATTTCTGTTTTTTTCATGATTAACTTTTAAACTTAAACATTCACCAAACAACTCAAGAGTTTCAAACAATGCATTGTACGAGGAATTGTCTTAAAGGAAGCAGGTCATATCATCCGCAAATGAAGATAGTTTAAGTATTTCCTTCCAAATTTTTAAGCCTTGGATATTGTTGTCCTCCCTTATCTTTATGGCCAAAATCTCGACAGCTATAATAAATAAATACGGAGAGAGTGGATGTCCTTGTCTGACTCCTGTTTCTAAGGGAAAGTGTCTGGTAGTGAATCCATTATTCATAACTGCACTGTGTATCCAGTGTGTGAAAGAAGGGCCAAGGTTGAATTTATGCAGAGTTCTAATTAAAAAATTAAATTCCAGTGTGTCAAAGGTCAAAGTCAATTGCTATCAAAATGCCTGGCAAGAAGTTATGTCGACAACATCATCAATTGTCCGTAGTGCATCAAAGATCGATCTACCTTTAACAAAAGCATTCTAGTTTGGGTTTGTTATGTGTGACAAAACCTTTTCTAATCACTTAGGTAATACTTTAGGTAATTATCAGTTTTTGATCAATCTTTTATCTTTCCCCTTCTTTTCAATTAGTGTTATAGCTTGTTTTTGGATGTTTTAAAGTTCGCCAAACTCATAAACATAGTTCATACAATGTACTAGATATTTACTAATTAAAGGCCAAAAGGCTGAGTAAAACTCAACTGTTAGACCATCATTTCCAGGAGTTTTATTCTTCTGAAATGATTGCAGTACAGAAAACATACGTACGTTATTTTTCCCTCACATTGAACGCAATTCTTCAGATAATGTTGGTACACCTGATAGGTCATCCAGGAGAGCAGAAAATTTCCTTTCTGATTCATCATTGTTCCAAGTTTTGTATAAATTAGCATAAAAAAAGCTCCAACTCCGATAAAATTGTTTAGGATTAATCGTCAGTGTTTCGTCAGTGGTGAATATTTTCCTGATACAACTCTTCTTCTTGTTTGATTTTTCTAGGTTCAAAAAATACTTGTTTTTCTCACATTTTTCATACCAAGTTGCCCGAGAACGTATAATAGCCCCTTGAGTAATATCATAGAGTTCATCATAATAAATTATTAGCTTGTATGTGTTGTAGTTCATCAGCATTCTAAATTGATGGCTTGGCATCACATTTTTCGTTGCAGCAACGTAATTTTCCTTCTGTTTTTATTAGGTTGGTTCTTCTGCTTTGCGCTTTTATTTTCTCTCTGCATTCTCACTTGTCCACTCTAGATCTGGACCATGGATTGCTGTTACTGCTGTGAACAAGCGAGACTCTGTTGCAGAGGACCGCAGCACCTGATCCACAATTGAGGTGTAGGACATGAAGGTGTTCTGTCAAACCATTGGTCTGCAGACAGTAGAGAAGAAGGTTACTACTGGTGTTTATAAGTATATAAGATTAGTTGTAAACCTGCATGTACCTAGTATGTATGTCAGTGCTTGTAAATTCACCATAAAGGTGTTTGGTAGTAGCAGTCTGTGATGGTGACAGTGCTGATTTAAGGCAGTGAAGTATCTAACGACTTAGTGAAGTGGGGCATATCGCATCAATTATGACCCTAATGTTGATGATCCACACCATGTTAAGCTGTGGATGATGGACCAATGCAAAAATATATGTCATTCTATGTCCTTCACATTATGTTGTTTAGTTTCACTTGTTACTGGTGTCTTAGTTTGTTTATTGTATCATGCATGGATGTAGCTCAAGATTTGATACAAGTGTTTTTAAATTTCCTGTTGTAAATAGTAAAAATGTTTTTAAATACATGTAATTGCAGAGCAGAATTAAAACTTGTTTACTATTTAAAAGAGGAGGTTTTGAAATCTCAATTTCTTAACATGTAATATGCATTGCAGGTCAATAAGGAATTTTTGGGCTTAGATCTACACTGTACATGCACATGTAGGAAATTATGCATGAATTTTATGGAA
>CM042750.1:19007458-19020085 GCA_022496165.2 Catalaphyllia jardinei | reverse complement strand
TGCACATGTAGGAAATTATGCATGAATTTTATGGAAGTTTTTAGTTATCAGTGGCAGACTGCATTCATGTTGCTGGCCATAATAAATCATATACAATATAAATTATTTGTGTACATGTATAATGAATGAATGATTTGTATTTTATGATCCACACCATGTCAAGCTGTGGATGATGAATTCCTGGTCCAATGCAGTAATGTTTTTCAATCCATGTCCCTCACATTAGGTTAGGTTTAGTTTCACATGTTACTGGTGTTTTAAACTGTTTATTGTATCATGCATGCATATGGCTTAAGTTTAGATACATGTATGAGTGTTTTTAATTTTGCTGTTGCAAATAGTAGATATTTTTAAAATAACTTTTATTTACAAGAGCATTAATTAAAAACTGTTTACCAATTAAAAAAGGAGATTAAGAATAAGATTAAAATAAATATAAAATTGAAATATTTGTTCTTTTTCTTTTCTGAAATCTTTTCACATACAGTAATATGCATTTCAGGTTGATGAGAAATTTTTGGGCGTAGATAAACACTGTACGTGCACATGTGGGAAATTATGCATAAATTTTTTGGAAGTTCTTAGTTATCATTGGGTCAGTGTCAGACTATCATGTTGCTGTCCGTAATAAATCTTATACAGAATAATTTTTTTTTTAATAAAGTTGAAGGGCCTCATTACTGCTCTCCACTCCTGTCATCAAGTCATTGGTAAACAGGTGAAAGATTTTGATGTTATGGAGATCACTTTGGTTGGCAAGTTTTGAAGAACTTGTGGAAAAGAGAAATACAGTATCGCTCAAAAGTAAGTTACCACCCGCCGCGGGACGAGAATCTCATCTCGCGATACGAGACTCTCATCTGAGACCAAACTCTCGTCTTGCAAGAGCTTAAAAAACTGTAAGTGCCACTGCTGGAATTTCTTGCGAGACTTTAATAGCCTATTGTAATGCGAACTGAAAAGCACGCAGAAAAATTACAGTCTAACATAACTTTGAGCACTCGAACGTTTGCCCAACTCTGGTGTTTGTTTATCACGTTCATTTGAGATTTGACTCTTAAACTTTTTCAAATTTACTCAGCTCAAAAAATGCTGCAAAGCTTTCTACTTTAAATGGAATTCACATCGTTCATAGGTTTACAGGAAAGTGCTTAAACCTGTACGATGAAAGTTTGCCGATCGATCCTATCAACCTCTTTTGCCTGTATTTTTCTTTTGCCAATTACATAAAACGAAAGTCGTGGATATTGATGTTATTAACCCATTGACCCCCGCATCAAACTGTCCGCGACCCACCCCCAATCTCCAGACGTTTTTTGGAATATTTCAGAGTGAGCAAAAGCAAAAAAATAAACCATATGTGCAGTAACCACATACCAGGTGTGGAAAAATGATCAGGGTGCTCCAACTGTCCTATCAGCATATCTTTCAAGACTGTTTGACAAGGCTCAATATAAAACCAGCTAAAATCATGCAGGTATAATTACTGTAAGGACACTCAAACCATGAATGCTGAAAACTGTTTAATGTGTTTCTTTATGATTATCTTTATGATTATCCAATGACGGCTCTTTATACAATACTGTTCAGAACTAAACAAACCAAAATTTGTGTTAATAATCAGGTTTGGACATTACTACTCGCCCGCTCTATCAGGTTCTCTTCGCTCAGGTATCCTCTGAGATTGATTGTTTTTAGCTATCAGGACAGTTTTGTAAAATTAATATGATAAGGACTCGTGTATAAAATCAGTAAAATTTCCATCATAACATTTGCACATCAGCATATTCAGGCTTGTTATGAACCACGGACTTACCGTTGCCTTGTTTTTGCATTACTCATGCGGCTTTTCACGTGTTTGTTTTGACACTACTGTGAGAACAGCTGCTTGCCTTTGGTCATGGAAAACTCGGACACGGTTATGGATAATGTCTAGGAAAGTCATCGACCTTTGAAAGCTTAAAAGAAGGCAAACCCTGTCAGATATGTTTGGGACTAATTTTTTCATTTACTGATGAGATAGAAAAGATTTCCTCCCATGTAGGCAATTTTATTACATTCATAGATTATTGAATTCAATTTCTTTACTCAGCAAAACCAAGTTAATGCTGAACAGTCTGCTTACATGGAGGGAAGCCCACCAGTTAAAGTTTTCAAACATCAGTAAAATGACAAAGGGAGATTGAGCCATGAGAAGATTCTGGATGATCACAACCCTGTGTTACGGAACGATTTCAACGGTTACTCCTTCATTGTTGACCAGGCTGATGCTTGGGAGCAAGGTGAGAATTTTTCGATAATAATAACTGGAACTACAGAAGATACATGTACCTCACCTGTTAAATCAAAGGCTCCTTAGAGCAACCTCATGGTATGAATTGTTCGCACCCCCGAGAAACCTGCGATCTGGCGTTTTTTTTTTGTTGTTGCAAAGTTTATACCCTTGGTCGTAGGCAACATGTGCCGGCATGATTGTCATGTTTGTAAGAAGGGATTGACTTACCAGTAGTTAAAAAAGAGAGTTACTGTTGAGGAAAAGATTGTTCAGAAAGGGAATTGACATTTTTTCGAAATCAGGAACATTATTGTTAATCAACAGAAATAGTCAATCTGCTGATCTTGGCAAATAGGCGTTTTTCCTGGCAAATAGGCGTTTTTCCTGGAAAATGGATTTTTTAGTACATGTTTGTTTGTTAATGATTGTTTCAATTGATACCATTACGTGTGGTTAACAAATAGTTTTATTTTTTGGACAATAGACTGTTGTTGTAGTAGAGACATGTGAAATACTATTATTTATTTTTTTTAAAAGGGGCTGTTATTGTTACCAAGAAATATTTATTTACTTTGTCATTCTACAGTACATCCAGTAAACATTCATATAATAAAGCCCAATTGCTGAAAGACACATGCCAGATGTAAAAGTGGTAGGAGTGGACAGAGGGGGAGTGGGCACAAAGCATAGGAAATGCTTTTTTTATGGTAGAGATCAGAGCATTAAAAATATTTCATTGACTACACAGTTTTTTTAAAGGGCAATTATTCAATATTGTGTTGTTCAGAAGTTATAACTTTTGTGATTTACAGTTCTGGTACATAACTGTTTCTTTTTTTCGGATATTGAAACATTATGTTGTCATTAAGTTTGGCAGAATTTTAAAATCTTGCCTGTTGCACTAAGCTTCCTGGGAAGTAAATAATTCACAGATTTGGTAAAATCACCAGCTAAGTTGTTATAGTGAAAAGAATGTATGTGGGAATGTTAACCAATTTATGATAATCATCAGGGATTACAGAGCAGAACAGTGAAGTTAGTTACTTCAAATAAAAAAAAATGTTACACTGCAAAAATCAATAAAAGCCCTTCACAAATTATGTTTACGGTAATATCATATTGGTCTGAACCAGGGAACTTATTGTAATGCTGGTCAGAAACAGGATTTTGATTTATGAGTCAGATCATAAACAGGGTTTTGAATTTTTGGTCAGGTCATAAGTAGGGTAGGGAATATCGCAGATTTTGGTCATAACTAGGGTAAGGGATTTGGATAGTGAGAGCAATCACTAAAGTTCTCAAAAAAGCCATAAAATGTCTGGGGGCCCTTAACATTTTTTCTGTGCTAGCATACTGTTTACATAGGACTTCACGGTTTTTGGCCATTTAATGAACATACACTAAAACACGGAAGCTATTTTTCTGTGTTACCCTAACTCGAAATCAACAAGAAATATCTACCTAAGTATTTTCTTGTCAATATCCAGAATGAATTCGCTGAAAAGAAGCACTTGAGACGTTTCTGTCAAATATTTTCGGAGCTACTTCTCACGGTTATCGATAAAACGCAGCACAAGAAGATTCAACGTATAAGTGTTCTCAACATAGGTTTTCAGGCGTAAAGTAGAATGGAAACATGAAATAAATACTACATACATGTAACTTAGATGCAGTTTTTGCGCTCTAGCTGATTCTTGGACCGCGAAATGTCCAGTTTTGTGCCATCTGTTTCCTTGCTTCGACTGCTTCTAGCCGAGGTTTAAAGAGAATGCCCTTTGCCACCCGCTTTCGTCATCAGAGATATCAACATTTGTCGAAACAGCTACTCACAAGGCCGTTTAAAATCCAGGAAGACTTCTCACTGCTGCAAGTGTTATAGGATACAGATTTCTTAAAAAACCCACCACAAAACATTCCGCCATCTTTGTCGATATTAAGCGGTACAATTCGTGTCTTAATACATGACGTAATTTCTGATTAAAAGGAGGTAACCGCTGACTCTTCAGCGTCCACGTTAAGAGTGGTGGAGTGATTTGTGATGGAATTTAAAAGCAATCTGTATGTAAAAGTGATCACTCTCCCTGGATTTTAAACGGCCTTTTGAGTAGCCTTTTCGACAGCTGTTGATATCCCTCATGATGAAGGCGGAATGGCAGTGGATATTCTCTTTAAACAACGGAACAGATGGCACAAAAATGCATTGACATTTTGCAATCCAAGAATCAAAGAGAGCGCAAAATCACGTCCAAGTGACATGTACAATCACTGTATGTAGTAATTATTTCCTGTTTAAATTTTATTTTACGCCTGAAAATCCAGGTTGAGGGAACTTAAGCGTGGAATCTTCTTCTGCCGGATTTTTTTCGATATCGAGAGAACGTCACAAAATGTACTTCTGAAAACATATGAAGGAAATGTCTTAAGTGCTCCTTTACGCCGAGTTTATACTGGATATTGATAGGAAAATGCTTAATTAGATATTTCTTGTTAATTTCGAGTTAGGGTAAGTCAGAAAAATGGCTTTTGTGTTTTAGTGGCCAAAAATCCCGAAGTCCTATGTAAACAGTATGCCAGCACAGAAAAAATATTGAGGTCCCCCAAAATTTTATGGCTGTTTTGGGAACTTTAGTGATTGTTCTCACTTTCCATGTTAGAATAATGCGTATTTGCTGTTGCCCAGTGCAGATATTTATCATTAATTAAAGGCTATTCAAAACACTACAAAATATGCACCTTACTTAAGATGGAGCCGCGGAGAGAAATCTAATTGTCTGGCTGAAATGAATATCTGTGCTTTGAGACTAATAATAGTAGAGCATGATGCGGTGGATTTCATTTTCACGTGGCCTTTCTTGTTGTGGAAATGCTAAATCAAAGACAGCTAATTAAATATGCATAAATTAGTACAAAGGGCCATTTTTGGAGGGGGTCCCTCTAACTTGAAGGGAATGTAATATCTTCACCTAAGTTTTTGCAATAATCATTTACTCACCAAACCCAACAATTATGCCAAGTTTGAGCAAAATCGGTGATTTGAGCTGTATTCCCTCCTGCCTGGTTTTCCCATGGACACACTCTTAACTCTACTGAGATGTTTTCATGTATGCAACACCATAATGTCGTGCAAATGATGCTTTAATTTTGTGAAGCAACGTGGCTGCTGTGATATATTGTGCATCATTACGGCTCAGAAGATTGTGGTTTTTTTTTTAATTTTAGATATAAAATGAGGACTGTTCGTATTACAGTCATTGGCGGAGATTCAAATTGAAGCTGCTATTCTCAAGGGCCAGGCTGGCCGTTCTATTAGAACTATGCCCCCTGCCCCTTGAGCTTTCCGCCACTTTGGCCCTTGAAATGTAAAAATGGTAAGCGTATCCTTTCAGTAGATATGTCTCGTGAGGTTGCTGAGTGCATTAAACTTAAGAAAAAATTGATTGTTATTAGTGGTGTTAGTGAGACTATGCAAAATAATGAAAAACTATTGTTATAAAATTAAAAAAAAAACCTGATAAATTAATTTCCTTGCTAAATTTTCTAAATTGGAACTTTGAAAGATGTTTTAAATGCAATAAGTAATAGCTGATCACATTATTGCAGTTCCATAATAACCATGAAGAAGCAACCTCGTTCCCAGGGTCCCGTCTCTTCTTCGAGAAAGTACCCTGGTTACGGCTGGTCACGTGTCTAAGCATGCCAACCCAAGCCACACTGAATTTACCGCTAAACAGTTTTGAAACAAAAGCCAATGCATTTTGCAACGCGCGACCGATGTCATTGTTGTCAAGTTGTTTACAAAATTTACACTGCAAGAGAATCGAATGACCGCCAAACTTTCGATTGGATGGATTCAATCAAATTCAAAGCTAGTCTCTGCCACACACTGGACGTATCAAATTCTAAACGAATACATCAATGCCTCTGTTTTGATTTTGCCGACCGACAAATATAAGCTGCTTAATTAATGAAGCTTATTTGGCGTACAGACGTTGTCAAATTCCTCGTAGATTTTTTTCGCTGCTAGGGAAGGGAATGACCGTCAAACTGTCCATGGGAATAATGAAATCAAATCCAAAACTACCTTTGATGGCGAACATACGACGTGTTTGACTATAAATGAATGAGTAAATATATACGTTGTGATTTCGCCGAATGAAAAATAAAATTAAATTCACTGCGCAGTCCATTTACTGTTGTAGTTTTCAATTCCAGGTTCATTGCCAATTTTTTTTCACCGCCACAAATTTCAAAGACCGTCCAACTGTCGATGGGAAAAATTCAGCCAAATGTGGAGCTAAACTTTTAGCCGAGCATTGAACGCATTGAACTCCAATATCCAATGTGACAATGCCATCGCTGTGAGTTTTGCCGATCCACAACGGAAGTTTTACAAATTTCACTCCCTACTGGGCTCAGTAGGTGAGCTCATTGGAGACAAACTATAACTTTCCAGCCCCTCCCCTCACAACTCTGGAATGTGGTAAAATCTGGCAGACACGTGACCAGCCGTAACCAGGGTACTTTCTCGAAGAAGAGAGAGGACCCTGGGAACGAGGTTGATGAAGAGGATGATTAAGATGATAATAAAATATGTATAACTAGGCCAAATGAATGATTAATAAATTCATTTAATAAAAAGTAGCTGGTCCAATTCTTGCAGATGAAATTATGACGAAGATGAGGACGCTGCTGATGATATGACGATAATGATTGTGACAATGATGATGCTCATGGTGACGATGAATATGATAGCGATGATGACAATGATAATGACGCTAGATATGATGATAATGTAACTATTAATTCTCGCATTTAAGAACATTTTTAAGACGGGGGTCCAAATAACTCGAAAGAAATAATAGGGTCGGTATTAAGAGAAAGTTTGAGAGAGATGAGGGAGTAGATGTTCTCAAAAGCGACTGGATTTTTTTCAGTGACGATTATTACAATGAAAGAAATGTCTTTTTTATGATATATTGAAATTAAGTATCTTGACATGTCGGGTCTATTATTAGCTCAAATTTCTTTTTTTTCAAAATAACATTTTACAGCATATAAGAAGCTCCCATTAACTTTATAATGTTAAGACTAGTACATAATGGCCCGGACTTGCGATCTTTTTAAAATAAAAGCATGAATTTAAAATTGAATATCACTTGTCACAGATGCTTTGTTGTTAACGTTTTGAGCCGTGTGAGTGCATTCAAGGTAAAGGACTCCTTATGTTAAAGGGGCAGTGTCACCGTACTCGGCAACTTTATAAAAAGCTAGAAGGTGTCTTCGCATTAGTCAATTCCAAAAATAATGGTCTAGTTTTGTTATTAAAGACTATTTGAAGGTACTGAAATAGTTTCCTGTCGCCTGTCGCTACGGATGGCAAGGATGGAAATGGATTGAAACTTGAAAAAATTGGCGAATTTTTTCAAGATTTGATGCTACGTCTTCAAAAAATCCTCACGAAATTTATTATGGTTAGCCCTCTGTGATAAAATTCATTTGATATAATCGTCGTAGCTTTACAGAAGCATTTTGTTTATGGGGAAGCCTGCCCCGTAAACTAGTGATATTTTCGCTCGACCATTTTTTGGAAGTTATTGGCCGTCATAGGTAGAAATTTAAAATAAACTCAGTAATGTATTCTTTATGGAAAGGAAAAGCGGGATTTGGGATGGCAGCGAAATAGTGCAGGATGAGCGATTCTCGTGAAAAGGAGCGGAATTGCTAGAACACAACCCACCCCTTTGTAGACCCTCCACAAGGACAAGGTGCAATGAAATATTTGTGACTACGAGAGGAGCCTGTTGCCCCCCTCGACGCAACATTGAACCCAAAAATATAGGACAAGAAAATAAATAGGGTCTATGCCCATTGAAAAAGTCCCCTGGCCCACATAACATTGAGACCAAAACTATTTAAAAAGCGCCGTGATGGCGATAGTACCAACTTTAACATGTTTAAAGGTGATCTAGCCTGAGATCATAACTCCTTCCCTGTATTTAGATGCGGGAAAAAAATGCCTGATCGCAGGTTAAAGGTGATCCCGCCTAAGGGACGAAAAGCAGAACATTGTAGCCCAATATCGATACTCGTTATACCAAGCAAGATCCTCCAATATCGTCAAGTGCCATTGACCTGCCAGGGAAGAGCCATAGTCAAACAAGATGCTGGGGTTTGTGAAACGTAACACCAGGTTGATCAAGAGTGCATCAGTGAGACGTGTCTTTTATCGCACTCTTGTCAGGTGTGAAAAATAGTTTTTTGGCCTGGAATAGCACTTCTGTAAAAAACCTGGGAAATTCTCTGGCTGCGGAGAAGTACCTTATCTGTTACAGGGAATTAGATTGAGAGACGTCAACGGCAGACAGAACTTGGGTTCAACGATTTTACTCCAAGAAACATAACCAGAATGTAACGAATATATGACTAGAATATAACCAAAGAATATTCTAGCGGAAAATAACAACATAAAAGATATAATACAGGCAGGGACTCCGGAACATCTTGCGCCAACTACTGCTGGCCACGAACACCGTCGACCGAAATAAAAATGACAGTAAAAGTTAATTTGTAGTTTAGTAGCGGCAGTTAATGTTCCTCATCAGCTTGTGTACTTTGTTGCAACTTGTAAAGATAGACTTCAATGCAAGAGTACATTCAGGGTCATATGATTTACATCATGATTGCTTATATTGATCTATAGTAGCCAAGGGTGTGCCTTGAATAGACTGAGAGAAAAAGTTACGGAGAGACCGATGTCATGAGCTAGAGCGTCCCATAATTATTATTCTCACTTTGCAGCTGAAAAAGGACCTCTGGTATGTAGGTGTTTTAATTTTTTTTGGGAAAAAATAGAGTTACTTTTTACGAATAATGAAAAAACCCTTTTTAATGTCTGTTATAATAATTTTAATCGATATGGTACTCTTTCTAAACCTATGAAAAAGAACAAACACTCCGTAATTCGAATATTTAGCAATTATTGAATGAGGCTGAGTAAGATATGAAGCATTCTGCAGATCAAGAAGGGTATTATCCACCTCGGCCTTCGGCCTCGGTGGATAATAGGCTCCGAGAGGTTGGTACTGTACATCCCATATGTATGGTTTGGTAGCCGTTTTGGTAATAAATAGAGTGTGGTTTACTGCAGTCTTGAATTTCCTCATTATTAATACGACCATCAGCAAAATCAGGCCTTTCGTAAATTATGTTCAAAATGATCAATCAACAAATGCCTCCCTCTTATGGGAAATGGTCAAGTTAAAAGTTCGGAACGAACTCTGAGATATGCGAAAACAAAAGAGGCTAAAATGTGTCGAGAAGAAGAATTGGAGAAGAAAGTCAACATAGAGACATTGTTTAGGTTATAACAAAACCAAGGAAAAGCTAGCGATTAATATCCCATTAGCAACGATCTCGATGGCAAAAGGAAGATGGTACAATTAAAAAAGGTGAAAAAAGTCAAGGTATATCCTCGATTAAAACGAGAGAGGAACCGGCGAACGCCAAGACTATTACTAATCGTCCTCTAGTAGCGTAACCAATAAAAATGCAGGATTAACATAAGTCCATTAGTTGGGTGATACCAATAAAACTTGTACTGGAACATGATACAGAACAATGTCGTCAGTAAAAACTGACCAATTACCCTATTATACTTCGACTTTAAAAGAGCTACTAAATTAATAATTTTTCAGTTTAAACTATTTCACAGGCGTTTAGCGACAAATGACTTTCTAAATGAAATAGCCTTTGGAAAAAATACAAAGAGAAGGATTTTTCATAGGAAATTCGAGTTCCTTTGACGTTGACAGCTCTTCCTTTTCTAATAATACGGTGGGTTCAAGTGAGTGTCAAATGAATTTTTCTGAATTGGCCATTGAGGAAACAAATGAACTGTAATTTTTATTGGGAATATAACTGATAAAACAGTGTTGACCTGTTTGTTTTTGTTGTCATCATCTATGAATGTATTACAACAGCATTTTCGGCGTCCATGATGGAAAAATACGTTTATTAAAACTGGTACCACTACAGTCCTTAGTGCATGTCTGCACCCTCATCTCAAGATAATTCCCTCAATATTTTTGTCAGATTATTTAAGAGTGACTGACTCGAAATATCTGGACAGGTTCGAAAAATCGAAAACAACGAAACTTTGACCCAAGAACGCTTTTAGGGAACTCTCTTCGAAAATAGTATTCCGACTTTCTAAGAATTTAATGTTTTCGAGAAATTCTAAAACAAACGAAGGTACACCTTTTTGCCTCATTAAAATAAAAATGTGTATTCATAGAATGACTACTCGGCATATTTCTAACAGTGGTACTCCAGATAAGTTTCGAAGGACTAATTCTGGGATTGTTTGTCCCTTGTATTGTTTTCACTTAAAAGAAATAAGGAAAATGTACGTCGAGTTTCCAGTCGTGAATATAATTACCAGCAGCAAACACGCTTACGTATTGAAGAGACATTTCAATTTCCAGATTCTTCCAGAAATTGTTAAATCCTTGTTCTAGAAAGCTAAAATCAATCTTCAAATATTATTCTCCGCTTATGCAGGCGTTTTTTCTGCGGCTCTCTCAAGCTCGGTCTACATTACAAGATACTGGCACATATAAAACACGAAAATAGCCATTGAACTTGTCAACAATGTCAGGCAATGTCAGGCAACTTAAAACTGAAGTTCAATTTGCAAGCAATAAAAACAGCTAAATAGGCCTATTGATCAAAATGGAATTCATTGTCTGGTTTTACAAAAGCTCTTTTTATATTGTCACCAAAACCGTGAGGCACGTGCATGCAGGTGTCAGTTCCGCAAAGCGTTCCAATTAAAGCACGAGATTTCTTTGATTATAGCTTCCTGGCGTTTTGCAGTTTTGCATATCTTGTGAGTGGAACGTGTGTTCCAAGTCCAGCAAATCCGAATGAAATTCACTTTTTTGATTTCAAAAATTGTGATCGTTTTGTCAAAGCACAATTAGAATTTTGTATCATTTAGAAGAATGTTAAAAGTGTCCATAGCGAAAGGAAACTTTTACTAGCCGGTGCAGGTAAGTAGAAGTGTGGCATTTATATTTATCAAAGGAGCAACTGCGTTTTTTTTTTATTCTCACACTGAGCAGGGTCGCAAAGATCTATTTCGTCCTTGCGGGAACCTAAATGAAAAAGAAAAAGAAAAAAACAGGTCGATTTAGTGAAAGGGCCAATCTACGTATTAAATTTATAAGCTTTCGTAGAAAGTAGACTTTTTAATAATTCGGGGTAGTGGTGAAAAGATTCTCGTGAAAAAGGAGCGGGATTGCGGGAACACTCCCCCGCCTCAGGCGCTTTATAGAAACTCCACTAGGACAAAGAGTAATGCAATGAAATCATTGGGTGACTATGAGAATAGCCTGATGCCCCCTAAACACAACATTGAAACAAAAAATATAGGACAAGGAAATAAAGAGGTTCCATCCCCATTAAAATGTTACCTGGCCCACATAACATCGAGCCCAAAACTATTAAAGCTCGCCAGGATCGCGCCGAAGGGACGAAAAGCAGGAAATTGTAGCCGAATATCGATGCACGTTATACAAAGTAGGATCGTCCAATATCATCGAGTGCTTTTGGATCTGGACCTGGGGAGAGCAATTGAAGAAAAGTATTAAACATGATATGCACTAGGGTTAGGTGATATGCAAACCAGTGCCAACTTGCCATAGGATAAGACAAGAGGTTGGACTTGTTAAAGCGAAAAAACGTAATCAGGAGCAAACAGAGGGTTATGGCTCGGCCTGTACATGCCCTCTCCAATGCCTCATCTGATTGTTGTTAAAAACTGAAATATTAACAATGCCGGTGTGTAATATATGCCATACTCAACTATCAGAATATAAAAGTGATAAAGAAAATGAAGCCATGTCTTTTTGCTTGTACAGTTTTGTCAGACTAATAGGCTTGCAAATACTATTAAAAACGTAGCTGTCATAAATTGTATAACGCTAAGACCGGTAGGTTTCTTTTTTAAATACGTTCCCTGACTTGATGTTTTTTTAAAAAGAAAGGAAAAAGTTAAGAATTCCTAGTAATTGCGGTCACGGCCACTACTACAAATTGCCGTACTAAATTGCCGTTTATTTACAAAATTAATGACTTGCGATGAAAAACGGCACCTTTCATGCAAAAAGAGGGTGGACTGAATTTTTGGGCAGTCAAAAGACAACTGACCTTCATACACGTTCCAGGTAAATACGATCCAGCACGTTACGCGCTCTATCGGACTTTTAATTAAAGATACAAAAGCTACAAGGGCACTTAATAAGATCGCGTAAACAAAACCTTAAGACTGACTTCCAGCAAAAAATATTGGC
>CM042750.1:18993769-19004858 GCA_022496165.2 Catalaphyllia jardinei | reverse complement strand
TTTTTTTTTTGAGAACAGCAACTGACGAAAGGCCACGCACTTTTTTTAACAAGAATAAGAGCGCAGACTGGGACGCCTAAAATGCTTTGTTGTAAACATTGCGAGAATTTCTGCCGTGGTATTAACTATCGGTAGTATCAATTTTGTCAATTTTACCGGTAGTATCAACTATCGGTAGTGTCAATTTTGTGATTGTTTTTTATTCTGTCACCAGTGTCCCTCTTTATTTTTGTATTTTTAAATGTTTTTAACAGTTATAACCGTTAACTTCTGAAGATTTATGTTGTAGCATAGGAAACGTCAAGTAATACAGAAAATTTTTATCAGACCATGCGTTGTCTATGGATGTTTGTAACCGCCGCTTGTTTTCTCCTTCTAGAGTTGAAATGGCCGAAGGACAAGAATATTTTTTATATAGCTTCTTTTATTCATTGTTTTTTAGCCAGTTACCAATACCTTGCTTTAAATTTTGTCTTTTTAAATCTTGTCATATTTTGTAATGTTGTTGCATACGAAACGTCATGTTGAATATACTATGCGAAACTTATTTGTTCTGTTTGTAACCGCTGTTTGTTTTCTCTTTCTCCTTAAATGAAATGGCTGAAAAAGGAAGAATTTTTATGATGTTGCAAACAACGTTTTTATTAGCTGGCCGCCAACTTACGCGACTCCGTCGTCGCCGTCGTACGGACGGGCCCAATACTACTAGTAGGCACCATAACCACGGGTTTCCGTCTTTATGGGGCTCCGCTTAGGTCTGTTTTCCGGTTCTGCGTTAGACCTGGCACTAGTTCTACCGCGCGTGGACGCCTGGAAGAAAACATATTTCGCAGTATCAGGAAGACGTGGTTATGGCTACAACTGAAATTCTTCATGCTTTAGAAACAGCAGTCCTGGAGAGGAATGAAGACAAGATCTTTCCTATGAACGATACTTTTGGGTTTACTCATACGGATTTAGGTGAGAGAAATTTATAATTACGTGAAGACGATAGGTGAGATAAGCTGAGAATGAATCAGTTTAAAATTTTCATGCGATGACGAATGTCACTTTTGCAGACGAGTTGGAAGAGCTAAGGGACATTGCAGTTTGTTTATGTAAAGGAGATTACTTGACAGTATTGCAACAAAAAACTCCACGACATCTATTACATACTGCAGCAGTGACAACAGGTGAGAAAGACAGGCACAGCTTTGGGTTTCCTGGGTGTACGAACCTGTGAAGATTTTCTTTGTTTTGTAGCTTTTGTTAGAATAAGGGTCTGTTGTGTTGAGTTCTTTGTTTTCTTTGTTTTGCGTCGCTTATAAGTGTTACAGGCTCTGACACCAAGGATGATCCACAGCTTTATGCTCAATTATATATATATGGCTTATAATTGCCCTCTTGGTCAGGCTAATAAAAGATAAAATAAGAAAAGTAAGTGCAGAAGCCAAGCACTCCACTACTGTGTCTCTATTTTAATTTTAATATTAACATTGCATTTTTTAGAATCTTATTTAACTTTAGATAATTAATTTTAGATAGTTCATCTTTTTATTCTATAAATTTTTATATGAGGGCCACTGGTTTTTCAGTTACTACTGTTCTGTGTTACCCTCGATAAATAAAGTTGATTATTATTATTATTTCTATTTTTATCATTGTAATTGTTATTATTGTTTTTGTTATTGCATATGTTGTAGTTTAATTTTAACCTCTGGTTTATTTTTTTTCAAACCAGTTCAATTTTTTTGAACCAGTTTATTTTTTTTCAAACCAGTTTATTTATCAACTGTCTGAAAAGGGCTTTCATCTTTTGGGGTGTGGTAAAAAAAAGGGGCATGGTATTTTTTGGGGGGATTGAAAAGAATAAATACGGAAAAAATAGGAATTTTTTTTGGCCCTACCTTTCTACCCTGTTCTCTCTGTTGACCCTCCCCCCCTGATATGCCATTTACCCCCCTGACCATGCCCTCCCCACTACCCCTCTATACACACAGATATTTACTACTCTTTCTTTTTCTCAGACCTTACTTGACTTGATCTCCTGATCTCCCACTCTGTAATTCTGCGCCTCTATCCACTTTGCCACGAAAGATTTGATGCAATTGCTCCCCATATTTGTTATTATTATAACTCATTTGGGCCCAGACCCCCTAATGCGCGGCTAATTTTGTATTCAAATGTTCACACATGCGCACTTCATACGAAATTGGACTTGACAAATTTGAAAGATGGCTGAATGTGTTTCGAAAGAAACATTTTACCAAAATATATCAGCACTGAAAGAGAAACAAGTCAAAAAAGATTCGCCTATAACGCTATACATCGAAGACGAATTCTTCCACAAAGCTAAAGCTCATCTCAAACACAAGACAGAGAAGCAGCTAGGAATTCAATCGGAAGAAGTAAAGCTCACGAAATGGGAATCAATGACAATCAACAGAAAGAAGTGGTCTTATTCAAATGACTCGATAATAACTTCACACCAAAAAACGGTAGTGCCTAAAGGACAACTTTACGAAGTACTTTGTGTTGCTCATAATAGAACCGCTCATCGTGGAAGAGAAATAACTTCGAAATGGGTAAATGACAATTATTCCGAAGTGAACGTCACAATTATTGCCATATTTGTTGGCCTATGCGTGATACATGCGGAACAGCAGTCCATTACAAGTAGAGTTAAGTTGGTGGATAAACCTCTTCAATCTCCGACATTTTTAGCCCTCGTGGAGATCGATTTAATGGACTTTCGAAACTGCCAGTGCGATTGTAGCCGACAACATAACTGGGCAATAAACATTACGGATCATCACACGAAGTACGTTTATACTGCACCCTTGAAAGATAAAACCGCCGACGAGACACTTAAAGTTTTCGAACGCTACTGCTTCACCTATGGATTTCCCCAAAAAATTCTTACAGACAACGGTAAAGAATTTGCCAACAAAAAGATGGAAGCCTTTTGTAAAGAAAATAAAATTGAAGTGGCTCACGGTTCTCCGCGAACTCCAACAACTCAAGGCTTGGTTGAGAGATCTAATCGATCATGGAAAGAGGACATGCGAGCCTTGATATTAAGTACCTCATCCAAAAATATTAAGCAATGGTGTCAAAAAGCCCCAGAAGCGGCTTATACTAGAAATATCAGCTACCACAGAGCAATAAAGATGACACCATATGAAGCTGTGTATGGTATAAAAAGCCATAGAGAAGTTTAGACTTCTACAAATTCAGAGGCTGGTCATCAGGAGGCTCAAGATGAAACACATCCAGACCTCAGTGTAATTGATGATTTAAGAGAATGTGAAGATGAAGAGGAAAGACCCAATAAACGGCAAAAAATTTCTCAAAATCAGGAAAAGTACAACAACAAAATGGTGGAACAAACCAAGAAGAAAAATGAAGCTAGAAATCAGAAATTCAAAGTTGGAGACTTTGTCTCAATTAAAATTGATACGTGTTGACAAAGCATCGCCCCTTCATTCAAATCTTCTTCTGGGAAAAATTGAAGAAGTTGTTAATAGTTATGCACGTGTTGTAACCAAATTTGGTAGAATAAACACATTAATTTCACCCACCCGCTTATATCCTTGCACAGCTAGCACTCAGAACATTGAACTTGATTATACTACTGAGCTGTCATTTTCTGCAGCTTGCAAGAAGGCTATTTAGAGTATTTATGATTTGTATTTTTGTTGAAATAAACAAAAAATCAAATATCTAAACACCTGTTGTTTTTAGTGACTTGGTACAATAGCACAAGCTAACTCTGGTGTGAAGTGCCCCTAACCCCCAATAAAATCTAACCATTCCAAAATGAGAGCTTAACCCTAATCACTAGACTGTGTGCTTAACCCTAATGAATCAAATGAGCGCTTCACCCTGATAAGCATGTACAATGTCCCTAAGCTCAAACAAAAGCTAACCGCACACCAAGTGGGTCTGCATTATGTTGTATTTCCGCCTTTACATTCTACATTTTGCAAATGTCAGACACTGCTTGTTCAGCTACTCGTGTAAAATTTAATGACAACGAAAAAAGGAGACAGTTGAAATTGAGCATTGAAGATTTTTTATTGTGAACACATTCTGGCAATAATGTTATTTCTTTGATAATATGCAGTGACTTTTTGTTCAATGTTACTCAAAACTAATATTAAATAGTACTTTGCTGAGCCTCAGTCTTGGTCTGGGAAGAATGAAACCAGTACAAAAAAATAAAACCAGTTTAAAAATTTCAAACTGGTTCAAAAAAATTTAAACCAGAGGTAAAAATTAAACTACAACACATACAAAACATCAAGTTGAATATACCATGCAAAACTTATTTGTTATGTTTGTAACTGCTGTTTGTTCTCTCTTTCTCTTTAAATTGAATGGCTGAAAAACAAGAACATGATTTTTATGATGTTTTATTAGCCCTGCAAACATCGTTTTTATTAGCTGCGTGACTCTGTCATCGCTGTCATGCACCATGCTCCTGAAATGGTCAACACATTCTTTTTTCATGTAATTGAATGGCTTGGTGCAAGACGGTCGTAAGTGACTTTTTCGGGTAAAAATTTTTTTCCTTCAAAAGTGCCTGAATTTTTGCATGTGCTTTTCAATAAAGCAGAAAAATAAGTGATAAGTGGAATATTCTGCCAAAGGAAATTGCTGAGTCAGAAAATTTGAATACTTTCAAGAACAGTCTGAACAGTCAATTTTTTTCTAGTGAGCACTAAATACTACTACTAGTTTGCCTAAATGGTACAAAATGTTGCTGAAGGGAAAGAGGATTGTATAAGGGGAGTCAATGCAGAGAAGGGTTGTTCCTGTACAGAGTGCCTGGTCTTCAGTAACAGTAACAAACTGGTTTATTTTAAACTTCTCGGATTATATTACAGCACCCAGCAGTAGTAAGCTTCATGTTGCATTTTTCATTGCTTCTTTTACACATGTCCTGCAACTTCTCCAAAGAACTAAATAGCATTGTTGCAAGGTTTCTAAATTGGAAATACCTCTTACTAACCAAGTTCGAGGTCCGTACCGTAAGTTACGGACCAAGTTTTTCCCCCCTCAATTTATGGCCCAAACGCGAAGCGCATGGGCCATAAATCGTAGGGGAAAAATCGAGGATCCATAACTTAAGGTACAGGCTGAGAAAACGAGGTTAGTAAGATATTTATTGTATCTCTATTGTCTGTCTGAAGAGTTCAGGAGGGATTTCCATTCATGAGGAACGGCTTCAAATTTCTGAAGCAGACCGAAAGCAAAACAAATCAATTTGAAATCGCTTTTAAGTCGTTATCACGCTTTATTACACAATTTAGAGTAAAAGAAAGCTTTAAACTTTTATTTGCTATATAAGTTTAGAAAATTTGGCGATAAATCACGCAACAGTTTGACAACAAAAAAATTTAAATTTTAACGGTCTGTGCAGGAGAGTACGGCCCGCTAAATTGACCAATCACAGCGCGTGTACTAACTTAGAGACATAATAATGAAGTATATTCTTCTGCGATTTCCAAAATGTTGACTACAGTTGTGCAGATAAGAAATATATTAAACAGTACGGCTCAGATGTTTATTGCAAAAATCTGCTGAGGAAGGTGAGTGCAGGCACAAAAGTCAAATGATCCACCTGGTGGCAAACCTGCTCCTGTTGTATCCTCTCATGTTGCAGTATGCGGCCTGCACTGACATCACTCAACAGATACTTCCCACATGATAAAAACCACCATTGAGCCTCTGCAGAAAAGAGAGCCACTGTACACAATTTATCCTTTTGCATTGCAGATACTGATCAGTTGATGAAAGAGACGTTGTTACAGGAGAATGAATGCTCACCTTTCAGGTCAGCTGAGCTAGGCTTTCAATAATTGAATGATGTATTTGAAAAAATATATTTTTAAAACTTTCATTTTGCTAAGAGAACTTTTGGATGTACAGTATTTAGCTTGCCCACAGTAGCTGGCAGTTTTGGTGGAATTTGTTGATGGCCTTTCATGGTGCAGAATGAGTAATGAAGGCAAGGCTTGTTCCACCCCACAAAACACTACCAAAAAATTAAACCCCATTTAAACCATGAGTTATGCAGGCAAGGATGTAAACTATTTTCAGTTTGCAGCTATGTCAGGAATTTTTTGGCAAATTTGGAAGTTGCTGGGTGTTTGCCCAAATATATTCAATTTATTTTGTTTCAATAAATGTGCAGAAAATTAAAGATTAACTTGATTACAGTACTTGCGTTCCATTACAGTCTAATTTCTCAAAGTTAATGGTGTTTAGTCTTCATATGCAACTTATGCCATGTATTGTATTTTCATCTGGTAATAAATGTTTTTACCTTAGGTTTTAAACTCTGAAATCTTGTGGAGTATTGTACTAACTCTTCAATAGCTTTTTCCAGCCATTCAGTTTGTTGGGGCGTAGCGTGAAAAGTGGGTTGTAAAAAATATTGGAGAGAACAAACTTTTGCTTTCTCTCGCCATTCTTCTCCCCACTGTTTTGCTCAACATTTTTCGAGCTGTGCCCCAACTGACTGAATGCTTGGAAGAGTCTAACTCTCTAATATCTTTATAATTATGTCATAATTTTATTATTTTTTTATCAACTCCCTTCATTGTTAAGCAAACATTTTTATTCTTGGCAGACATGCGTTGGTGCTTTTCACAGGTGTTGCCTGTCTTGACCTCTTTATTCAGTGTAATTGGACTGGCCCAATACCTTCACTTGCTTTTGTGCTACCACAATCTGGGAAAGAATGCTCTAATCAAGAGATTATAGCAAGACTCAGTCAAGATGGAGAGGTACAATAATATCAAATTATTATAAATATGTTTTAAATGAAATATGAGCAAGCTGGAGAGGGTCTTTTGACTTTATGTAGTACATGTATGCCTTTACATGTAGGTTATTATTTTACTGCAATTACATGGTTAAGCAAATGATGTCCAGCAGTTTTATTCTTTTTTTAAGTCTTTGAGGTAGTCCTTTACATGTAAGCCTTGTTGGCTTGCCTGGGCTTCCTTGTCTTATACTTTGTTATGTTGTAAATATATTTATAAATGGCAAAAATAAAGCAAGAACAAGAACAAGAACAGATTGATGATGAGAACACATATATATTTTCAAACTACAGTAATGTCAACTCAGAGATTTTTGAAAACCTTTTTTCTTAAGCCAATCTTTTTCATGTTGCTACATGTAAATCTTATTCATTAGAGCTGAAAATGGGACTTGACGATTATTCGTTGCCTCTGTGTTGCTGTTATCTTTAATTTTGAATTAAAGACATGTAAGTGTGAGAGAGTGATTTCCCTGCATTTATAACATCTTCTGATGCAGATGGAGACAAGGCACTGAAAATTCAAAACATAAGGGTTTTAGAGCATTTTTGTCTTTAACAGGGTCAGGATTCTCGGCAGCACCCCTATATCCAGTCAAATACCCTCCTCTTCTTGGGAGCGTTACTCCTTTATCTTCAAACTTGAATTACACTACATGTATATGTAGGAACTCATATTACAAGTCTGAATACAGCTGATCTTGAGGTTTTCCTCAAGCTAATCCTGTTCAATATGTTGAGCTATTTATCACTGCTTAAAGATATTCATTACCATTAGATTGCAACTAGTACTTTTCTTTCAGTCCTTCACCAATCCTTTGATGGATGCCCCCCTGCTTTTCTTGACTGCCAAAGCAATCTTAGTTGAATGGGAAGAATCCTTGACAGTCTGCCAGGTATTAATTAAAATAAACTTATCATTAAGTTAAATGTTTTTTTGTCAGTAATGTAAGTAATGTAAGTAATAAAATAAAGCAGTTTTAATTATTTCCTCACATGACCAAGTTTGTCGTTGTTCATAGTTTTGCCCTACATGATTGTCTCTACTGCAGATGTTCAGCTAAATTTCATCTGCGTGTCATCCAGCCATTTTTAATCATGCATTTTTGGTATATTTGGCAAATTTTGAGCATGCATCCTTTTTTAATTTGCTACTGGCTGAATACAGTGCATACAAGAAACCAAAACAAGTAGCAATGACACTGTTGGAAATAAGCACTCACCTGCTCTCCAATGCGAATTTAAAGTGCTGGGTGCGTACAAAGCTTTGATCAGTCGCTTGTCTGGCGAGTGCAATTTTCATTTTTGGAACATTTTTTAAGCTTTAATTTTGATAATACTCCATTTTCCATTTTGGCAAGAATACATGTATATCTAGACCAGTGCTTTTGTTTTTATTTAGACAGGATGAAATTCAGTTTCCTTACAGTGATAATTGACATAACAGTTAATTAAACATGTATGAAGTGATGCTGTCACTTTCTAGTTGAACTGGCAAAAATTAGACAGTGCATGATGGTGCATCAGAAGAACAAGGTTGTTTGGTTGCTTAAGGAATGATTCTCACAAAGATTCATCAATAGGAACTGTTGTGAAAACCTAAGTGCCTCCATTCTAGTTACAGTTAATCTTTGGGTTTAGAGTCTTCTGACTTAAGTATTAAATTTTACATTGAAGTAGAAAATGTCTGCTGAGTCATCTACCTGCTGACAAGTTTGTTCCATGTCTTGATGCTAGGGCTATATGCAAATTTGGAAATGTGGAAATATTTTCAAGGGTGTTAAAAATGCATGATAAAACTGAGGATAATTATTAATATGTTTAACAAATGTGTATTCTGAAATGAGTGTTCTCAAATGCCTGGAGTGTTTTATCACAGTGTAATACATGTCTTAGTCTTCTTTGCTTTTAATTTATGATATAGAGGTAATGTAGTGAAAAACAATAAAACATGCTTTTTTGCAGGGTCCTATCTATATTATAAAAAAAACAGTAAAATGAGTTTACCTCAGTGCCTTGTTGTCTTTTGTACCGAAATCCGTCACTTTTTCTGTTACTTATAATTATCAATTATTATTACATGTAGGCCAACTGGTATTTGAACCCTACTGCAAGGCTGCAAACAACAGTCGGTCATCGGACAAATGTCCGGTAAATTTTAGCTTTTGACCGGCAAAAGCTTAGCCGGTCAGACATCATGACCATGCATATCTGTAGCCCAAATATCTGGAAAATATGAAAAATTTTATTTATTATTCAGTTCACAATATTATGCAAAAGGCGGTTTTGTGTTTCGTTTCCACAGTCTTAGGCATCTACATAATCAAACTTTTTACGCAATCGTGGACGCACAAAAGCAAAACATTTGTAAAATCAATTTAAACAAATTAGAACCTGCCAGATACCGTTTCGCATCAGTCAAGGCTGCTGCCTAACGGTCGCCCGGTCGCCCGGTCGCCCGAGGCACGTAAGTTGTGAGTGCAGGTGACTAAAGTTTTGTTCAAGGAGCCCGAGTGGGCGCCTAAACTCCTCCCATCTTGTTTGTCTGATGACTTCAATCTTCTCATGAAATCGGTCAAAAAATCATTTACACACTAAATTAAACGAAAAAAGTAGCTACTCTGGTCCTGTTTTGCTTTTATCACGAGGGATAAGGACCAAAACACGGCAACAAAGTCTCCCTCTGCTAACAACACAGCCGAAACCAGCCATATTTGAAAATTGCCCTATAATGCATTGCAAGCTTAGTATTCAACAAATATACATCTTGCATGTTAATGGATTGTGCCTCTGTCAATGCCTTACAGATTCCAGTTGCAAAATAACTCCTTTTATAGCCTGCGTAGCAAGCGTTTCCATGGAGTACAAATAACGCCCAAAACAAGTAGAAATATCATGCGGTATTTGTACTCCAGAGGACCGGTCAGACAGGTTTCCTGCCATTGACCAATCAGTTAGCTAGATTTCCTGTGCCAATTTCGTTCCGCTCTGCATACTTCTGTCACACATTCGCCCGTAAATAAATATTTGAGAAGTTCTCCCCCACGGACATATCAATTGGGCGTGTTGGATAATAAATCTCTTATTAGACGTTTTGTTGTGTAGTATCACTGAGGATTTTTACCTGTTGTTTGTATTTTGACTCGCCCTACGGGCTCGCCAAAATACAGCACAACTCGTAAAAATACTCAGCGATACTACACAACAAAATGTCTAATAAGATACATATATTGATTACAAATATTTTCAGAAAATATTGGAGTGATGATGCTGCAGACGTTATAATTACAATTGAATAAAGATAAATTTGTCTAAATTCTTGGGCTTTTTTAGTCCGATACTTTAGAAAACGTCACTTAGATCCGGGGATTTAGATTTACTGAATGAATGTCTGTAGTTTGTAAAAGAATTATCTTTATGACTTAAAAGTCAAAGTATTCAAGTAACTAGCCAGCAAAAAGAAAGCGTTATTGCAATTCTTTTTTGCATACTAGGGTTTTATCTTTTTTATTATCAAATGAATTGTCACAACTCTACCCAACATACAAGAATATATTTTCTCTAAAAAAGTGGCCAATATAGTGAAATGATGCTGCCTCAGAACCAAAAAAGCTTGTAGTTCATACTTATGTCCCAAGCCCGGGGAAGGAAAGCACAATTCAGTGAGGCCATATTCAAGCCCCCCACATAAATACCTCTTTCATTTTTATTTGTTTTATTTGCAGTTTTCATTTCATGATATGTACAATGTATTAATTTTGTTTGTTAAAATAGATTTCTTGGGTTGCACATGACGACATTATTTTCTAAAATCCAAAATTAAAGAGCCACCAAAGTTGTTATCTTCATCAGTCATGAGAGGGGGTAAATTTATATCTGTGAACAACTTTTCAGCTCAAGAACATGCTTTGTCTAAGCACAGGCACATTTTAAATTTCAAAGTTATGGCAGTGCGTGACATAAAGCTCTGAACGTGCTTATCGAAAAATATGTACTTACAGTGTACGATTTTTAGCCTTTTTAGAAGTTAAAGTATTAGGAAAAGTGTTTATTATTTTAAATGTTTGCTTGATCAGATCAGATAATCAGCAGCCTAAATAGCCAAAGTAAGTTCCAGATGTTTATACTATTTTCCGGCCCCATGTTGGTGTTCCTTTGAGGTACACCAACATGGTGGCTCCATACTGGGCTCTGTAAATTTGTGCAAAATATTTCGACAAATACCCCGGTATTTGAGGATCGGTAAAACGCACAGACCTAAATGTTGGAGAAGTGTCT
>CM042750.1:18968769-18988769 GCA_022496165.2 Catalaphyllia jardinei | reverse complement strand
ACACAAGGCAACAATATTGTTTTTTATTATATTTATTGTATCATTGTTCCGTGAATATTCATTAACGATTATGTACACAGCAACCATCACCCGTAACATCGAGTGAACTCAGCCGTAACAGGTGTTACGGGTTACGGCCCTTAATGACAGCCCTGACTTGCATCCAAGTCTGCATGGCTCAATGGTAAGGCATCAGGACATGAATCCAAAGGAAAACCAAAGGTCTGTGGTTCAAGGCTCCCAAGGTAAGCATTGAGATAAAAAGAATACAGGTTGGGATGTTGGGAGAGCAGGGAGGAAATAGTAGGTGAGGTAGGTAGAGTGGAGATGAAGAGAAGAAGGAGGATGAAAAGAAGATCAAAGGTGCGAAAAATAATTTTTTGTTTGCCACAAAAGCAAAAAAAAAAAATCAAACTGACCTAGGTTGGAACAAATTGACCTAGGTTGAAAAAATAACCTAGGTTGAAACAAATTTAACCTGAATTTAATTTTGACCTGTAACATATATATATTAACTGCCACTTGTTGTTTAATGAGCTTATGCTCCTATAGGCCAGCCTGCATCAGTAGAAAATAGGAATCATTGATTGATTGATTGATTGATTGAGCTAATAGTGGTCATAGTTATGTACTTGCCATTATAAGGTTATATATGGCTTCATTATTTACTGTACCTGGGAAAGTGAGGTCCATCTCAGTGAATTGTTATCTGGAAAAATAACGAAAAGTAATATCAATTTTCAGTTTTACAAGGTTCTTCCTTTTTGTCATATGACAGAGAAAATTACTCTTAACTAGTGTGATTGGCTGAGAGCGGGCAAATGCAAATCTACATGAGCATATTGATAACTTTCTCAGTCATATTAATGAATGAGTAATTGTTTAAAAGCTTGTCTATGAGCAGTTCAAGATTTGCACTGCTTGTGATATTTGAAAATTCTAGACATTTAAATTGTACTCCTTTGATCCTTTATTGCACTTGCATTCACATGACACTAATTAATTAACACTAGTTTGTAACCATTTTCATTAGGAGTGTCGCAACCCAGATCCACCTTGAACTGGGATATTTATATCTTTACTACTATGACACCACAAAAGCCAGGGTATGTGTTTGAGTAGTTATACATGTAATGCAATAATGCCTCTGGAGCGAGTAGTCAAGGTCCGTACCCTGGCCGGGGATATTTTGTAATGTTCTTGGGCAAGACACAGTGCCTCTCTCCACCCAGGTGTATAAATGGGTACCAGCAATTTAATGCTGGGGGGTAACCCTGCAATGGACTAGCATCCCACCCAGGGGGAAGGAGAAATACTCCTGGTCACTTTATGGTACTGATACGGGGATATTAGCTCTGGCCTGATGAGCCACTTAGCACGCTTGAATGCAGACTTTGCCCTTGGTTAGAATGTATATCTTAAAGATTGTGGAGATATTAATATTTACCTTTTAAAAAACACAGCACAGCACCTTTTTAGTGTTTGAATAAAGATACCTGTACATGTATCCTTGATGTTCTCTATCACAGGGCTGTCACTCAAAGGTTAATGTTAGTCACCTGTGGAACCTAGGAGTTTGTAGATCCCAGCCCTGCTATTATTACAAATTTTATTAAGTTTAATCTCCAGACAATCTCCTGGCAAAGATGGCTTCTCTTGTTAACCATTTTTTTCAGGTCTTTTATATTCTTTCATTCTTTGTTGATGAGGGTATTTTGGTTACCAGTTGGTTGCATTGAATTCCCAATAAATCCTACATGCATACTTTCAGGAACATTTCACTGTGGCTCAGTCCAACTTAGGCTTACAAGTTGAAATTACAGGTAAAGAAATACCACAAAGGCTACTGTGCCAGCAATTATTAATTTATAATGAGTAATTGTCAATTAAAACAAATAATTAGTAATAAATATTCAAATTAAAAATAGCAAGGTTAAAAATTCCATCTGATAGGAGGTACATGTTTGTGCACCAGTTGGTTATTCACAAACGTGGCTGAGTACAGGGTAGTTAAACTTGGATCTGCCAAAACTCAACTCCAGTTAGCCAGTAATCATCAGAAGAGACTTGAACATGGAACATCTGGTCTGGCAGTCTGGCAGTCTGGCACCTTAACTGCTTGTGACTGCATGACTGTATAAATGTTTGATAATAAACCTTCCTTTAGCATTAATTTTTGTATTTTGCATTTGTACTTAAGGTGCTCTTGGAAAGAGGACAAAATTTCAAGAAAATGATTTTGCTCAGCCATTATTATTGGTTCAAAGGGAAGGAGACATCAATGGACTTCCAACAGGTAGGACTGCTACAAATTTGTTTCCATCAGAAAGCAAGTTATCGTGAGCATATCAGTGCATAACATTGTGCCTGACAGAGTTTAAAAACTTGTTTCTTAGTCCGGTTTGACAAGTAAATACATGTATCTGTAGCAGTATTATTATTTCTGGCTTTAGATATCTTGGTAAAGAGAGAAAGAGAGAGAGACATTGTATAAACTTCCTTCACATTAATTTTATACAGGCACTAGTTGCCATTAATACGGAGTCATGGATTTTTTGCTTTGCATATGTACATGTAGATAGTTAAGAACTTCTAATTATCAGATAATTGACTTTGCCTCTTGCATGAAACTTTTGTGTGATCATGAGAAGAGGTACATGTATGTGGATATTCCTCATTATGATGCTGCTACATGTGTGAATAAGATAGTGTAGTAAGGATACATCAAACTTCAGCGTGAGTAATGATGTCAGAAATTGTTTAATGATTAAAAGACCAGTTGGCGATTGTACTTAATATGTACACACTGTACTTTAAATTGCTGATGTTGGTAGGACTGGTACTTGTTTGTGCTTTCTTTGTAAAATTGACATTCTCTTCATTGGTTATCCTGCAGATGAATCTACTGAAATAATCAACCAACAGAATTTGCCTAGAGTAAGTTTGTTATTTTGTAGTCACTAGCTAGTAATGATTATAATCATGAGTAAATTATGGTAGAAGGTTTGTAGTGATAATAATGTTATTTTTAACATCATGAAACTCGGCAGTTTATCACTCACAGTCAGTCTTTGTTTCCACCTGTTTGTCTCTATTTCCACCTGTCAGTCAATTTGTTTATAGCCATTGTTAATAAGTATAATTTGTCTTGTTACATGTAAATTAAGCTATATGTGAATTATACTCTGACCAAGTGTATGTATTGCTGCTGATACTGTAAGAGTGTTTACTTTGTAATGCAGTCATATATATCCAGTGTTGTAATTTTGTTTGAATAAAGTACTGGTAAGCATGCAAGCATTTTAGTTATGTAAATATGCATCTTTTTTATACAATTTAAATAACATAATTCTAAATAATTATGTGACCATTTTTTATTTTTAATTGTAAATACACTTTATATATGTTGTAGTTTGGAATTTTTTTCAGGTCAAATTTTTTTAAACCCAGGTTAAATTTTTCCACCTAGTTCATAATATTTAAACTAGGTAATATTTTTTTACCTAGGTTATTTATCAACTGTCTAAAAAGGGCTTTTATTTATGGGGTGTAGTTTAAAAAATAGGGGCCTGGTTTTTTTGGGGGGTCTAACAAGAATAGTACACACAAAAAAAAAAGCAAGAAATTTGCCCTCCCCTCCCCTCAAAAAAAAAATTATAACCTAGGTTAAAAAAAATTTAACCTATAATTTAGGTTCAAAAAATTATAACCTAGGTTAAAAAAAATTTAACCTATAATTTAGGTTAAAAAAATTATAACCTAGGTTAAAAAATTATAACCTAGGTTAAAAAAATTTGACCTGAAAGTAAAATTTAACTGCAACATATATATATATTTGTTTTTTTTGTGTGGTATGTTTGTAAAGTAGCTATTTAGCTAAGTGCATTTTACCATGTTAAATAAAGGTTATTGTTATTACCTCTCAACTCAAATACATTCTCTGATTGGAGGAGAATGCGTCATGTGCTGTGGGTGAAAACTCACTAACTCCCTAGGGTGAATAAAACTCACTAACTCCCTAGGGAAACAACAAGTTGAAATTTGGACTCACATGTGATCAAGTTGTGCACCTTGAAATGGCGGTAAATTTGTGCACTAGTCAGCGTGATGTTAATTAAAAAGCCATTGAAGTAGGACAACTTTTCTCCTTAGAGACGGCATTCATTATTCAAGAATAGGGATGTATAGTTGCAAAAATATATCATGTAGATTAACAAAAGGGAAAATATGAACATTTGTGTCTCCAAGCTTTTGGTTTGGAGCCAAAAATGGGTCGCCCATGTTCGTCAACTCGCTCTTTGATCGCGGTCACCACGTACTGTTCAATAGCTTTAATGGTCACAGGTAATGGTAATGGTTTAACAGGTAATGGTAACAGGTAACGGTAATGTATTAACGGTCACAGGTAGGAACGTATTTGGGTAATTTACAACAAAATATGCTGTTTCTGATCAAATCAAACTCAGAATGCTTGAAGAAGAAGCCAAAGCAACTTTAGTATGGTGTGTATTTTTTGTTAACTGTGAAGAAAAAGACTGTTATCCATAATTTTTCGATAGGACAGGTTTGTTTGGCAGCCGCTCAATTTTGCGAGCGCAGCTAGTGTATGCAATGGTGTCAACCAAATCATTTTTTTCAGAGTTTTTTCTATTTTTGAGTCGGGAGGTATAACAAAACTTATTGACTGGCCCCTTGGGAAACAGTGAGTTCTGTTTCCCTTGTGGCCAGTCATTAAGTGCTTATTATCATTCAATGCATTTTTTCTCTAGTTCTATTGGCCAAGAGCCCACCACATGACCTGCAAATAAATGTGTAAAAATAGTGGTCAGTACCATCTAAACATGTTTTGCTATAAATGACATTCTGCTCATGCGTAATTGGAACCACATTCTTGAGAGAAAAATGACAGATCACTTCCCTGAGCTGCCAGGAAGTGATTAAAGTATGAAAACAAACATGGTGATTGAATGATAAAACAATTATTTACATCGGCCTTTGGCTTTGGCAAATAATTGGTCTGCTCCCCATTGACAAATCACAAAATTTTGCTTAACATCGTCCAATAATTGTTTATTATTGTTATTATTATTATTATTGCTATTATTATTATCAATAAATATTTTTATTATTGTATTATTATTATTATTGTTGTTGTTGTTGTTGTTATTATTATTATTATAACCTTACCAATTTGTCAATTCTGGTGCATGCAGAACTGGGTGAGAACTAAGAATTTTCTGAAAGTAATCAACATCAAAAAACAGTCTGTCACTCACTGTGTGCCATAAAATGATTGTGGTGCTTAATTATTCTCTGTGAGTTATAATCCCAAATATGTAACTTTCTCTTCTGTACAATTGTTAGTTGCTGTTTTTCAATGTACTTGTTTTAGGATGTTGCTCTTGACGATGATACACTCCTGAATAAAATCCAGTTCAAAGATACGAATGCTCAGCTAAATAGCCAAACTATTCTCAGTGCCTTAGATCAGGCTGTCATCCTTGGACTGATGTAAGACTTATTTTAGTTACATTTGCTTGTGAGCCCAACTTTTCTTGTATTTGCCTGATTGTAATTCAATATCATTCTACATGTATCATTGCAGTCAAAATAGCTGGTGTATGTGGTCAACTTAATTTTTATTTACTGCAAGAGTCAGTGAGTATAAATAATACAACAAAAAGATAAATTGTGTCATCCTGATATTAATTTACGGTTCGAGACTTATACATGTACATCTGTGTTTTTCCTGAAGTGACTCTATCCAAAGTTGGAGTATTTTGTTTTCTTACTTCAGAAAAGTTTGGTTCTTTGATTCAAATTCTGAATGTACTACTAAATAAATATAAGAATTGATGCAAATTATTCAAATGTAGAATATTTTTCTATCCACAAATTAAGTTTACGTTGTTCAGTAGTGGTCTGCTTTATTGGGGCAGTTAGCCCCTGTAATGGATATTGTAGGGGTTTCTCAAACCAAGGTACAGAAATAAGGAAAACTGACATTTTTTTGTTTAAAAGCCTAATGCAGCTCTGGGTGTAGCTTGCATTTTTCATGGAGTACATTGCATTAAAAAAGTTAATGATCAGGAGTAACTTGTGTTCTTTATACATGTGGGATAATTGATCGCAGGTTACTGTAATAGCAGACTTTAGATAGAGACTTCCAAACAGCTAATTTGATTATTACAATATAGATAGATATAAGATATTGCAATGTCTCTTGCTTCTGGATTTCCAGAGGTACACTGGAGTGTGTTCATTGTCACGTAATAAAAAATAAAATCAACACCATGCAGTGCATAAAGTCAAGAAATTTTGAAATTATAGTTGATAAATAAAGAAGGCAGTCTCCCAAGTTTAAGGTGTGTGCATTGTCTCAACATTGAGATATTCATCAAAATGTTCCACGCAAAATACCATCTCTTATGGAGGGTACATTAAGTAACTATTTAAATTAATGAAAAAAAAAACATTATATAGAAAGGGTAAGCACTTTGTTTAGAACTACCCCTCCCTGAGGTAACTATTTAGAGTCAACCAAAGTAAGTCAGATCAATACATGTGACTGTAAGTTTTTCATTGGTTTGCCTCAACACTCGGAATGGATTGATCACCAGAATGATTGGATTATTGATTGAAACTGGACAGTTGAGATTTGAATCAAAGACCTGAAACCACTGCTCTCTGGATAAATAACAATAACTTCTATTTTCAACTATTTTCAGTATGTTTCGACCATATGAATTCCATCTATGAATGTTATGGAAACAAATTAACCTTAATAATAATTTTTGTAGGTTTGAACACAAGAAGAGTCAGGCAGTTAGCAAACTTAATAAAGAAAAGCTCTTGGCATATTTGGAGGTAAGTTTTGTTATGGAGCCACTTTGCATGGTGGTGGCTGAAAAACAAACAAACAGTGACAGTGACTTTTGCATGACTGCAAGTGTTTTCAGTTAACCAAGCACATTACGATGGCATACATGTACATCTAGTAAATTTCGTTCTTATTGCTGATTATGAAATTTTAGTTTTTTTTGAACAAATCGCAGTGGTAAGAAATTAATTGGCATATTTAATTCCAACATCATCTCTGCATCACCTCAGTGGAAATCAATTTTCTGAGCTAAATGGTAAGAACAACATGATATCAAATGTAAATATGTGGAGAAACACAAACTTGGAAATGCAAGTCATGGATGGGATTTGAACCTACAACTCTCTGTGATCTTATTGGATTCTGTAACCATGCACTGAGCTACTGGAGAAAGATACCTTAATGTGACAGCGTGATGCTGTTAGTGACTGAGTTCACATGTGCCAGTCCCCCGGGGGGGGGGGGGGGAGGGGTGCTTTCACATGAAAGGGGTGGGGATATCGAACTACAACGAAGATGGCTAAGTGAAATAAATAACGACATCAGAAGAGATACCAAGGTAACAAAATGAGAACCTACCGGTTATTCAAAACGATAGACAATTACAATTGTGAAGACTACAGTGTACCTACATCAGGTCACCAATACTTGACACAGAATACATTGTAGCTCTGACAAAACTGCGACTTAGCAATCACAAATTTGCCATAGAGACAGGACATTATTCAAGACTGTTCAAGAAACCTGCAGAAAGAACTTGCCCAATTTATAAAATAGAAATGGAGGACGAATACCATTTTCTAAATATATGCCCTGCTTACCAGGAAAAACGATGTTCATTACTAGATTATTTGGAAAAAGAATATAGGATAAAAATAAGCAGAATGTCAACTAACAGAACATTCATGTTTCTAATAAATCCCTCTAGCAGAAATGTTAGAATACAAAAACTAATAGCAAAACTTATATTTGAATGCTTTGAAAAAAGGAAGGGGGAAGACGGTAAAAGTAAATACTCTAGGACTTAATTAATCAATAAGTTGTTGTTTGTAATTTTTAGTTATTTGGAAATTGTGGTTGATATACTATTTATTGTATTAGACTTCAAATAAACATGTCTGTCTGTCTGTCTGTCTGCTCGTCATCTCGCTTAGGGGTGTAAATTTCTGATTTTGGTCTCACTCAGGGTGTTCTGAGCAAAACACCATTATATTTAGCCGTGAAGGTCTCGTTTAGGGTTGGATGTGAAGAAAAATTAATATAAAAATATATATTCAATATGAATATTTTTAATTTGTTTTATTTACACGATTCATATAATCAAAGTGCCAGTCATTACTTGGCTGTGTAGCTGCATGATGTGGTTCCAGTCACGACCCACAATCTGACCCTTGATCACCAAAGAGTCTCCAGTAGCTCAGTGGTTAGAGCCTTCAAGTAGATCACAGAGGGTGTGGGTTTAAATCCCATCTGGGACTCAGATTTGTGTTTGTGTTTCTCCGTGTATTAGCATTTAAATGGTAAGGGTTGATTTTTTCTGCAGGTAATCACAAATAGGCCCAAGGCTTGGTGCATTCACATGATGGCACTTTTGATGAGAAGCAGATTAGAGAAAGAATCAAGTAGAAGAGTGGAGAGATCAATGATGCAGTTAGAGGTTAATTATTCACATATGTTCCATATTACCTCTGCAGTATTTTCTTACTATATTGCAAGTTATAAATTAATGCATCCTATATTTGCATTTCTTGCTGGGGTGAACACTGTAGTGTATTTTTCATGACTTACATTTTTTTCTCCTTTGTTTTGTTAGGCTCTAGTGGAGTCCATAGAAAAAACCTCTCCTAAGGTCAGTTGTTTTCTTGCTGTCTGTTGTGAAATCTGTCTGAAGTGCACATGAACTCAATGATTGTTAAAATATTTGTGTTGTGTAAGCTGTTCAAAATCCAAGTTAGCAAGTTCATACAATAAAATTATCTTAATCTTAAACTGCTTGTTTGTAAACTTCCAAATATCAACTTGCTTTGGTGTTTTCTGGAATGATGTATGATATGAATTACTCTGTTCACTGGCTTACAATGTATCTGTCTTTCTTGAGGGGAGGCTCTGAACTACATAATACCACAAAAAAATTCACAAATACCACTATCTCAAAACAATTGCTAAATACCACAACACTTCATTGCCGAGTCGAAACTCAATGTCATACCGAAACCAGGTCTCTTAAACTATTTTATATTTTTAGACTTAGTTACATGTAAGTATGTAATTTTCAAAGATAAAACACAACCCCTCAAGCATGTATTTTGCTGTAACTATTGATCGTGTTTAAATAAAGGATTGATTTTACTTACTTAATTTACTTCTGTCAGATTTTAAGCAATAACAATTAAGAATTTTATAATGGTCATTAAGTCAGGCAATTTTCGATTTAGACAAAGTAAACAAAATAAGCAAAATACATTGGCATGTCAGCTAATAATTACCAAAACGTAACATACCCTTTTCTGATTGGAAACTGGAAAAGGCTCCAAAATTGTTGGAGGGCTTGGAGGAAAATTTTTAATACTGTCTAAATTATGCTTAAAAATGACATCCTGCAGGTTTGGAGAATACACTGTACCCCAATACCGCAATTCAAGATTATATAGTTACCAAAATACTGCAACAAAAATTGTCCAATACCGCAAACCTCATTCTTCCTTGTTACTACTTTCCACATAGAGGCTAAGCTTAGTTTACAGCACTTTTTCTCAAAAAGGTCACAGTATCTTTGTTAACTCGCACTAAGCTGAGTAATGTAGCATTATTGAAACCTTAACCCCCAAGAGTATGTAAGGTTGTTTTTGAAATAGTGAAGAACAAACAGTGCTGTTGGTGTTACTCAGTAGACGCCATTTCGCTGGCATCGTCATGTACATGCTGCCCAGGGTTTCATGAGGTATTACTCAAAATTACTTTTTATGCAGTAATTTATAAAATATTTCAGGTTGCTGAAAGGCAGATGTTGTTTTACTGTGTACCTCTTCCACCAAAATGGACTTTACAGGTACAGTGTATATTTATTGTATATCAAGGAAGTCATAACCACGTTAAGCAAGTGAAACAATCAAGTTATTTACTTGTCATTTTCTTGTGTTTCCTTAGACATTCTAATAGGTTTACTGTACATATGTTATATGTTGTATATATAGAACTAATTACAACATAAATGTCATTTTTAAAGCCTTATTTCCCATTGACATTGCCTTTTTCTGCTTTCATGCAACATTTGGCTATTTAGGTAAAAATCAATTGTTTGGTGGGGGGATGTTTTAGTTGAAATTTTCCTTCTCCTAGATTTCTATGGAGAATGGTTCTTCATTGTATGGCTAGCCCCGTGAGTGGCAAAATGAATCAAATCCTGGACTGTGATTGGATAACAAAGTGGGCAAGATGGAGCTATCTTGCCTGCTTGGGACTACCCACTGGCTCCCGCACGAAAAATTTCCCTGAAAGGCATATAATAAATTCTTTATTGACTACGCTTGTTTAGTCAAGATGGGTGCATGGATATTGGCTTCGTTCTTTTTTGCGAGTTTATGGACCGCAATTCTGTCTCAGTCCTTAAACACGCAAAGAAAAGAACTTGGCCGATATCCAGCCATCTTGACCTCGCACTTGGTCAATAACCCATACATCATGCTGTCCAATCTGTATGGAACATCTAGAGACTTAGAGCTGTACAGTGAATATTGCTTTTTTTAATTTTTGTTTGCTTTAGAGAGATTTAGCACAGTTACTGCTTAACTTGGGTGTGGTCAAAAGTGCTGTGGAGATTTTCCAAAAGTTACATTCGTGGGAGGACCTTGCAGTTTGTTACCAGAGCTTGGGGTGGTATGCAAAGGTGAGAGACATGGAAACACTGGAGAAAAATCAAAATAGTCATAACAGCTGCACTCGGCAGTGCACTACCACTGATTCACTATGGTGTCCTTCCTCAGAATGCTGTATCACTGAGGATGAAAACAATAGCGTTTTGTTTTTATTCTAAATTTATTCATAGTGCTGGCCAGAGATATTCACAGAGACATTCTGAATAGTGAAGCCTCCTGGTTTATTTGCAGCCAATAGCCATGTAAACTGAAACTGAACTTGTAGTCTTTGTAGGTGGCTGGGTAGGAAAGCAAGGACAGTCATGGAAGACAGCAATGCATGTAATTGGGTCTGGAGTAGTGAATGAATGGCCACTCTGAGAATGTGCCTCTCCTAGAGTAGTTGCCATTTATTAATTTTTTCCTTTGTCCAATCAGCCTTCTGTTGGGATGCTAATATTTTGAGTATTATTTTACTTTCTTTGTAGGCAGAAACACTTATACGAGACCAACTGAAGATAAAGGAAACTGCCCTTTTATGGTGTCTTTTAGGTGATACATTAAAGGTAACAGTTCAGCATATTTTAATGAAATGTTAACTCCCTGGAGGTACTGCTTATCATGGCCTATGCAGGAAGGCTCCGTTCTAAAGGGTGTAACCTTATCTGCATTTCATTGCCCTTGTCGTTTGGTTTACCAAGCTTTTAACATGTGGTCAAGGTAGTCTAGTTATGCAAAGTGTTTAGTTAATGGTGACACCTTTTCCTTAGGATGCTAGCTGTTACGAGAAGGCCTGGGAACTTTCAGGCCATCGCAATTCAAGAGCTCAAAGATCTCTGGGATATTTGTATTTAAGGGCTAAAGAGGTAAGGCATGTTTTAAGCACAACACAGAGCACGTTTGCCGTGACTAGAATGACAGTGGTTTTTAGGTTCAACTCGAGTATTCGGGACCCAGGTTGACCGTGTCGTGGTGGCCATACATCCCGTTTGGAAGTCTCTGCAGAGTAAGGTCTTAGATTTAGACTGTTGAAATAACGCAATGGAAACTACTGGATTGGAAAGAAATAATGATATTAAAGTATGGTTATGTTATGTCAGCGAATCCACACATTCTTATTCATTTACGAAACTGATGCTGCCATATCTGGTAAGTTTGCTTCACATGAATCTGAGTAGTGAAGCGTCCAACTGAGAGCCGAGAACTCGGAGCTTTCCTTCTCTCTTCTATGTTAGACCAGTCATCTAGCTGAAGATAAAGGAATGGAGACCCTACAGTTAAGCAGTGTGATCTCTCCTTTACTACATGTTCACTTATGCTGTAAAATCAGACTCCATCATGTTTTGGTTATTTTCCAGTTTTCGCTTACGTTATTTCATTTCGAGGACATCGTTTCAATTGGCTTGACTCCCTCTTGGCTTTTGTTATGTGGTATTATTGTAAGCACATCAAGATTCATATTCTTCAAGTGGGAATTAGCCAAAAAAATGGCTCATGACTTAAACTAACACGTATTGTAAAAGTAATTTTGTCCATTAGTAGCCATTGAGTGCTGACGTCCATTAATGCAAGTGCGGCCGTAACACTACTTGGCCCAAGTATAGTAAGGATGAAAGCAAAACGTCCACATATAAAGGGCTAACCCGTATACGACCGCTCTCATGTGGCTTTGATAGCTCAGTTGGGAGAGTACTGCACTGGCATCGCAGAGGTCGTGGGTTCGAATCCCGCTCAGGTCTCTGTTCTAGTAGTGTTACGGCCGCACTTGCATTAATGACCGTTAACACGTATTGTGTGTTGTCTTTTAGTATGCTAAGTCAATACCATGCTTCCAAAAGTCGCTTGAACTCAATTCATTGCAGGTATGTACCAAGTTAAACAAAGAAAGCTGCAGATATTATCAATATTCCCTTTACTAGGGCTAACGCCCAGTGGGTTATTCATGGGTTAAATTAGCACTTAAATTTACATTTCAGAGTTAATTCTCTGTTCCATTATTTGCAAATATTATCCCCGTAATACCGTAAATAACGTAATACCACAGGTTATTGGTCATTATCTTTAGACCTTTCAATTAATTCAAGGACAAGGTCACAGTGAAGTCAGTGACAGATTGATGAGGAGGGGTGGGTTTATTGTATTGTTGAGGCGCGCAAAGCCGATTTGGTTAAAATCATCTCATATTCAACAGGCGCAAATGAAATAACTCTTTTCAAAAACGCCTCCAATATATAGAAAGCTAAAATATAAAATAAAAACGCCCCACAAGTTATGCCTGCGCTTAGCATATTTGTGTAGTATAGTATAATGGAAAGCCAATGAAAACTCTTGAATTGCATTATACTATCCGATGATGCAGTCTTAAATAATGTGTACTGTTGTCTTTCTGCAGCATGGAGTGTGGTTTTCTCTCGGCTGTGCTGCAATGGTGACTGGAGATTTCCAACTCTCTTCCAAAGCATTCCATCGCTGTGTTTCACTTGATAGTGAGGTATAGTACTAATAAACGTACCCCCACCAACCTAAATCTATTCTTTACAGGAATGTCTGACTGTAATAAATTAGCTCCATTTAATGTGCGAGCTGTATTTCGCTTGCTGACCGAGGAAAATGCTTTTAGCAATGTTTTGAAATTGTGTCAAGAAAGAAAAAATACTGGAAACAGTGCAGTAATTGGCTTGTTACTGCTAGCTGCCAGCCTGCGAGAATGTTCACCTTTGAGTCTCGCGCGCGAGCCACGAAGAGCAAAGCGATCCAGCGCGCGGAATAGAGTCGGGTGAAGGCGGCTTCGCCGCTCGATTTCGTGTCTGCAGCTACGCCGCGTGCGCTTGTGCTTTAACGTGAGCCTGTTCGCGGGCTAGTTGCTGCTGTCAATCACGATGTGTGCTGTCGTGGAGCGAGTCAATTTGAGGCGGATATGAGTACGTCACTCATTTGGTAGCTATGGTAACCGTTGACAATTTAAAGCCATGGGTTGGCCATAGACTTTTGAACTTGTGCTTTGTCAGTCACCGCTGACAACAAGGTTTTGCTTTGCCAGCGCTTTACCTTGATGCTGAGCTTGTTTTTTTGTTTATTTTGTGTTTATTGCTCCAAGTCACTGTGAACCTTAAGGTTTGACGTTTTGACGTTGCTTAACACGGCCTTTCTGACAATATCTCGGTCACGTTTCAAGCGACAGTAAGTCTCTCTGCTTATTTCATTAACCATTTTTTGGCGGTTTTCTGTAAATTTTTGAGTGATTTTTGGGCTTTTTAGAAAAGAGATATTTTTTTCTCAAAGGCTAGGTTAAATTGAGGAAAATATGAAATATTGAAGATTTCATGGGTTTGGAAAATTGAAATTTGAAGTGAAGAATTACTAGACGGATACCAAACAGTCCCCTACCAACCAGGGGCTCTTTTTTGGGGGGTGGGGGGTTCAACTGTCAGGTAGTATTTCCAATCCATTTTAATCCTAACAATTCCCTTTTAATATTACTTCAAATTTCACTCCTATTCATGCTTATCGCCGCCTTAAGATTGCAACTGATTGTTTCGGAATGGATTTGTAACGTTTATTGAAGTAATCTATTTTGTAACATTGTTAGAGTGTGATTTAATGACGTTCTCTCAACAGAATGGGGAAGCATGGAATAATCTCTCTAATATCTACATCAAGACAGGGCAAAAGTAAGTAGATTTAGTTGGGTTGTAGGATTGTTTTGCTGTGTACTAAGTACGTGCAAAGGAAGATAAAATCAAAAGAGTAGGCAGAAGAAAACTAACGAAAGATGCAATGGCAACACCGAAAGCAGAAAAGGAGGTTAGACTGGGGAAGATAGATTTACGGCCCTGAAGATAGAGCTGGATTACGAACCACTAACATAGGAAATGTAGGTTTTTCAAGATAACCATCCCTGATGTAGCTTTGCTTTTTCGGCGTCAAACCCTGCTGACTATCATCGTACTCCTGATAAACCTGCATATCACCTGCAAGGATATGGAATGTAGACGTGGCGGCTAGTTTTTAAGGTTTAGTTCCTAGCTGATTGCAACTGGCCAATAAGACACTACAAAAACACTCTTAAAATTATATAGATGGTTTGTGACAATTTATTGAATGTTTATTTTTAGAGTACGAGCTCACCTTGCTCTCAAGGAAGGTTTGAAAGCAAACTATAACAGCTGGCACATGTGGGAGAACTTCTTGGTGGTGAGTCTAAATGCGATAAATTTATAAAACTTAAATTTAGGTTTGTACATATTTTGTAGTTTTGAAATCAACCTAGCTTTTTGTGTTAGTGACTGGTGTTATTGTAATTACTCGTGGTATCGTGGATGTTGGTGTTAATTTAAGTTACTTGTTTGTAAATTATTACTACTCATTGTAAGTACTTGTGTTAATGTTAGTGTCAGTGGAAGTTATCTGTTTGTAGATTATTCTTGTACAAGTGGTAAATATGTCCAAAAAATCTGGGAGTTTGATTGCGTTTATGAAGCCAATATTTTCACATACTAAGATAGGGAAGAATTATGTCCATGATTTCTTAGAAAAATGTTTTAATAATCTAATTCCGAGGGCCGAACTCTAAGTTATCGATTTCTTGGGCCAAATAATTTCTTGGGGAAAAAATACGTGGATCCGTAACTTACTGTTAGGACTGAGAAAACGAGGTTAGTACGATATTTATTATATATCGACTGTGTGTATGACGGGTTCGGAACGAGTTTTATTCACACTGAACGGCTTCAAATATTTGACGCACCTAGAAAGCAAAACGAGTCGATTTGAAATCGTTGTTAAATAATTTAATAACTATCTTAACAATACACATGAAAACATTACTCGATTCTGATTGACTGAGAGCAGTGCAGTTCAAGTGTAACATCAGTGCAAAAATTGTAACACCGGTGCAAATAGTGTAACACCAGTGCAAATTACACATCGTAATTCTGGATAATGAATGGCAGAAAGAAATTTTGTTGGCCAATGATATCATTTAAAGCAGTGACAAAAATGTTGTACGGAAACATCTTCCGGCACTTTTTCCGCGGGAATTTTTTTCATGTTTGTATTATTAATAAGTCAACCATGTTATGTTCCTTTGCATTATTTGTTTCATTACTTCGTTCATTGGCCCTAAAAAGCTCCATTGGGGGAGTGGTCAATTGGTATAGGTAATCATACGGTTTTTCTCGGTCAATTTAAAATTAATTTGCATTTGTGAGTTTTTCAAAAAGCTGAAATTGCACTCGACGAAGCGGCTCGCGCAGTTTCAGCTTTTTGAAAAACTCACTCGTGCAAATTAATTCCAAATTGAACTCGAAACCGTATAATTACCTATACTAATTGACCACTCCCCCAATGAAGCTTTTCAGGGCCAATGAACCAAGTAATGAAACAAATAATGCAAAGGAACATAACATGGTTAAAAATCCAACTGGCTGGAGGCAGACCAGTTGGCTTTTTACAAGCACGACCGAGGAGTTGAACTTGGGTCTACTGGACCAAGAAACAACTCCAGCTGTAGTCGAGAAGTCGAGAAGAAGAACAAGAACTTTAAACACGCGTGTAGTTGTACCAAAAGCAGCACTAAAAGTAATAGCCGTACTGTTGACATTTTCACACTAAAAATATTCTACTTTAACCCGCGATCTCGGGATTTCAAGTCCAGCGCCCTAACCACTCGACCATGCTGCCTCCACTAAGTGACTGTTGAGTCGTTAGCAGGTTTTAATACGCAATTTCAGAAGTAAAAGAATGTTTTAAACTTTTACTCGCTGAAAAATCACGAAACATTTTGGCAACAAAAACAGCTTTGAATTTTAGCGGGCCGTAAAGTAGAATACGGCACGCTAAATTGACCAATCACAGCGCGCAAACTGACTGAGGGATACAATGTCTGAGTAAAAATAGAACTGTAACCAGGATAAGACATATTTAAATTATAAAAACATTCTCTGGCTAAAAAAGGTTAAAAACAATCATAAGCTTTCGGTTATCAGTCTACAGCCTTTAACCTTAAACCATTCGTTAAAGGCTGTAGACTGATAGCCGAAAGCTTATGATTGTTTTTAACCTTTTTTAGCCAGAGAACGTTTTTATAATTTAGATACAATGTCTGTTAATATACAGAAAAATACAATCGCCTTAGCGCTTGCACTTTGTTTCACAGTCAAGGATCTTTTGTTTTACTTCGTTCGTTGCCAGCTGCTGTACCCTCAACTCTCGCCAGTGATGTTACCATGTAGCGCACGCTGCTTTTCTCGAGCCCTTAACTTTAGTTAATTCTACCTAACCAGTGCGTACTTCTCAAGAATTGTGGTACAGTTAGTTCTGTCTTTCCTTGATAGGTTAGTGTTGATGTTGGTGGCTTCAATGACGCTATTTCAGCATATCATCGCTTGATGGACTTACGAGATAAATACTGTGATACAGAGGTCAGACACGAAATTCTTTCCTTGTACTTCCTATTGTTTTGGCCAGGTCTTGATTAAGGTTGATTGTTTATCTTCTAGACCGATAGCTACATGCCTCCGTGCTTTGTTGTTTTAGGTTTTAGACATTCTGGTAAAAGCGGTGAACGAAGGAATTTTAGACAACCAGCACCAACCAGGTGAACCAAATCTTTGGGTACATAACATTGTGTCTTCATTTCTTGTTTGTGATGCTCTCGTTTTACGATCTATGATAGTTTAGGAGTTACAAATTTGGGTTATTTTCCTAGCGTGAGGTCAAGATGGCTGGATATTGGCCAAGTTTTTTTTTGTGTTTATGAGACAGATAGGTCCATCTACTCGCAAAAAAGATCGAGGCCAATATTGACCAAACAAGCTTGGCCAATAAAGCAGTTATTATATGGCTTTCGGGAACATTTTTCTTGCGGGTCACAGCGGGTAGTCCCGAGCGGGCAAAATACCGCCATCTTGCCCCCTTAGATAGCCATTCACAGCGCAGGATTTGGTTAATGTGCAATAATTGATGAAGTCCTTTTCCTAACCAGTTGGATGTTATTTTTCAGCCTCAGTTCTTAAACCAAAGATGCATAAACTGATGGGAAGGCTTACATCACAGGTAGTGTCATAGTGCTTGGAGTCAGCTACTTTGAAGCTTTTGTTGCAGTGAACGCAGTGAATAACCATTTGTTGCCTTATCTGTTAAGGTCACCAACAATTTTGAGGTGTGGAAGCTTTACTCAGATTTGTACTCGAATGGCGAGTCTCAGGAAGACAAAGAGAAGGTAAGTTTAAGTGAAACGAAAACAAACATTGTTCTTGTCTTATACAGGGGGAGGCGCGGTGGCACTCGACTCCGGAGCGAGCGGTCCGGGTTCGAACCCTGGCCGGGGACATTGTGTTGTGTTCATGGGTAAGACACTTTACTCTCACGGTGCCTCTCTCCACCCAGGTGTATAAATGGGTACCGGCGAATTAAATGCTGGGGGTAACCCTGCGATGGACTAGCATCCCATCCAGGGGGGAGTATAAATACTCCTGGGCGCCTCATGCTACAGAAACCGGGATAAGCTCCAGCCTGCTGGGCCACAATTGGCTCGTATGCAGACTTTACCTTACAGACTTCCAACGAGTTGTAGAGTTAATTACTTGCAAATTCTAGCTTTATTTCAATTGTACTGATTTTTACAGGCGTTAAACTTCCTGGTCAAGGCCCATCGCACTAGAACCCAGGCTCCAGGCTGGGAAAATGATGTGAGCCAGTTCAAGGCAGTCATAGAATTGACTGTTCAGCTTAGTCAAAGTAAGTAGCACATTGTTGATGTAACGTATCTACAATTGGATTTGATCAGTTAAGTTGTCACCAATTTACGCTAAGTCGCTTAGCTTTTTTAACCTTTCAACCCGGTTCAAGAATAAGCTACTGATCAAACCCTCAAGTACTAGTTTGTGTTTGTAGTAATCAGCGTCCCTCTGCCTTACAGAGTTCGATCTTTCTTCCCTGGTTCACTGTTAGTGTCCGTTAACAATTTACACCCTACGAATTGAGGATGGAAAAGAAACCTGCTTTTTAAATCACTCTCGCATCCAGAATCTGCCTTTTATTTCAATAAGCAATGGCATGCAAAGATAATTCCAGGGAATGCCAACAGAGGACGCTTTGAAAGGAAGTTGAAAAAATTCGCAGCGATTTCGAATAATGAGAATCTTGTTAGACTAAGATCTAGAGACTGTGAAACGTAACAATACACTTCTAAGTTGATGTAATGAACTGCTTCTTCTTGCCATGTATTTACTCCGGCACTAGACCTGAACTAATTCTCTGTCGTTATTGTAAGGTGGTCTGCGTGACGTTTTAATCATTTTCCTCATTCGTAAATGTGATTACAGTGTACATGGAAGTCAGCCAATGCAAAGAAAACAAGGCTGAATCAGTGCAGCTTCTGTCCTCAGCTAAACTCAGTCTCAAACAGTTGATTACAAGAGTTAAGGTCAGTGAATTTATCGCGTGTTTTGCATCGCTGTCAGTCCGGGCTATATGCAACCGAGGCTGAATATATTGGATGGCCCAAGAACAGTGGCTTTATCTGATAAGAGATATCTTTCATTTAAGATTAGAAAGGTGGTTTTTATAGCCTGTCTCTTTAATTTCATATGACCTTGGAAAAATCTCTTCGTTATAGTTCGACTTGGGCGAACCAGACCAGTGGTTGAACAGAGGTTCGCCGCTGTAGTTATTGTGGTCAAATGAAAATTGCTCTGTTCTAGGAGTACCACACTACGCCGAAGGAATTTGACAACAGAGGTTTCACTGAAAGCGCATCAAATGTTTTCCATCCACACTACGCTGGAGAAATTTAAAAAATGCAACATTACCGGTCGTTTTGTCACGGAAATCACACGATTATGGTGACGTCATCGTTGTAGCTGCGTTTTCAAACTGTTTTCCTTCCACTTCAACACGGTCTGAAAAGCGTTTTCGAAAAGCTCCGTTTTCGCGACCGAGTAGTGTGGACGGCAAGCCTATTTTCAAGTTTTTCCGGCGTAGTGTGGACGTTGTCATAGTTACGGACGGCATGTACGCCTACTTTTTCAGGTTTCTGTCGCAATATTGGTTTGTTGTTATCTGTTAGTTGTTTTCTAACAAGGTTTTAGGGTTTTCCTTATTGCCTTATAAATGTAGTGCTTCCCTACATCATCTTATAATGACATAGTTTAACGTTCATTTCAACAGAAACACCACACGGATCCACTAACTGGGGAGATTCACGTAGAACTTTCACAATCCGTCCAGGACTTGGAGGACAGTTTACAGAGAACTGTTGACTT
>CM042750.1:18955577-18963077 GCA_022496165.2 Catalaphyllia jardinei | reverse complement strand
TCAGGGCCAGGGTGTCCGGAAGCCACTTAACGCTAACCCAGGATTAAAGGTTAACCTGAACTATTCTTGTTCACAACTGCTTTTCACTGCTTTTGGGTCATGGGCTCCTGGTGTAGTTTGAGATTATTCCAAAGAGAAGGTCAAACAATACAAACAAAAAACCTTGCTGCAAGATGACAAAACTCAAATCAAAATTCTCGCCTATCCTGGGTTAGCTTATTTGGGCTTTGAACAACCTGACCCAGGAGCTCTGCTTTTAGGCTTGGCTAAATCTATCTAAAATGGCTGTGTGTCAGGGATAGACTTTACGTGAATGACGCTGTGCTGACTTTTAAATGCATCCACAACCTCGTTCCAGAGTATTTATCTGATAAATTTAGTTTTCGCTCCCACATTGCTACTAGAATCACCAGACAGAGTAACGATTTGAACATTCTGAGATGCAGATTGGACACGGAGAAGTGATTCATTGCATATCGTGGAGCCAAACTCTGGAATAACCTGAGCGATATCTTAAAACATTCAACAAATGTAAATTCGTTTAAGAGACACTTAATTGAGCAATTTTTGGAATCTTGAAATGTAGATTTGCCCTTATTTTGTTTTTGTTTTTGACTATATGCATAATTGATTGCATATTTTTAAATATTAGACACATAATTAACTTGATATATAATTTTTATGCATTGTATGCATAATTTGTAAGTTTTTTCCCTTGGATACTGTACAACATAAATTAGTTACCATTTGTGACTGAAAAGCCCCTGTCGGGAGTTACAAATAAAGTATGTATGTACGTATGTATACAGTAAAATCCTTATTCTTATTCTTCTTACCATTATCATTATTACAAGAGAAAATGATGGGCATCATTTACTCTTGTTATTACTATTACTATTATTATTATTACTATTATTATTATTATTATTATTATTATTACTATTATGAATAAAATTGTTGTGTGCAATGCAATCAGTCCTACATGTCAGTTCATTCTGCTTTTCTGAGACTTTTATTGCGTGTACGGGTTCATAAGGTGGAAAGAAAATCTACCAGAATTAAGTCTTATGACTACAATTATCAAACTTTTTCTAAGCAATAGACACACTTGTAGTAATGACCCAGTCAACTATAAATGCTACATCATTAAATTTAACCTCACATGGATGTCCAGTTATAACATACCATTCTGTGAGTAGCACACTGGACCATCCATCTTGCTGGCATGTTCCAGTTCTTAACTTGTAGCCCATGTAGTGACACTCTTCTCCACTGTGAAAAAGAATTCCCAAATGTCCAATTTCTCCTTAATGAAAGGCCAACAATGTGCCAAGTCAGGAAGAATTGGTAACATAGCAGAAATTTGTTCTGGTTTGTAAGTAAATTCCTAGCAAATCCAATACTCACCTATTGTCCTTGCCGTGAAGTTTAAGATTCAAGCGATTCACGTAATACCGCTTGTACAAGTCATAAGACTTACAATTGGTACATTTGGTTCAAGTGGTACAATGTTAAAGCCTAAATTTTTTTCAGGCTTTAATTTCACAACTTAAGATGCATGCATAACTGCGATGATCAACTATGTTTTTGTATTTTCATTCTATAAGCGACACAAGCGACTTGCGACTAGCTGTAAATACTATTAAGACCTTGCGAGCTGTGTTCATGTTTTTTGTTTTCCTTTTTTGGAGCTTTTAATTTTCTCTCTCTCTCTCTCTCTTTCTTTCTCTGTCTGTTTTGCGTTCCATGCTAGCATTTTTGTCCTGTGCTCAAGTAAACAGTAACAACAAACATACAGTAAAAAAAGCAGTCAATTAGCATTGTAATTAGAGCTAGTATGGGTATTATTGTCTGTATTGTTAGTATCATAAGTAATGAAGACATGTTTGATTGTTAGTTTTGTTGTTAAGTAATGTTGTAAGTAAAGTCAGTGTTGCATGTATTGTTATTATTGTAAGCGATGTAAGTATTGTAAGTATAAGTTGTTAGAGTAGGTAACGTTAGTATTGTAAATTATTTGTGTCCAATTAAATAATAATAAAAATAAAAAAAAGACTTGTTTTGTGTAAGATACTCATAGAAACAATTTAAATATGCATGCACACAACTCGTGTTTGTGAAAATTACTTTCTTTATAAAGGTAGAAATGCTACTATAGAAACTTGAGAAGCTCTTATTCTTGTTTATCTCTGTCCATTTGTGTGTATATTTTGATTTTAAAGATTGGCTTTCTTGACAAGTGTATTAGCGATTGTGTTCAAACTCAAAAGTTTGGTATTAATTTCATCCACACTCAGCTTATTGGTCTTTCAACAGAACTTGTACCACATTTACAGAGGGACTTGGTGATATAGGAGGTAAAAAAATCTGATTGCTGTCAGTATGTTTTCTTAGTATGAATCTTCAGATGTTACAATCCAAAGCAGACGGCTAGAGTGTTGGGACTTTCTTGCCAAAATGAAATTTTTCAGAGGGAATGTGGGTGTTCATAATACTATTGGAAATTAAAGAGAGGTGAGTTATTTTTTAGTTCCAAAAATGGAAGTCCCATGAAATCACATGAAATTCTCTCCATAGTCGGGGTATGGAAATTTTCTGAAACCACACAACAACACATAGTTTAATCCTCAAAATGCATTAAAAAATGTTCTCACCAAGATAGGCTGGGATGAAACTTGATTCCATGTACTACAAACAGAGCTTGCACTACAGGGAACAAAAACAAGTTCTTAACACCTATACATTTTATTATTAAGACATTCAATTAGCTTATGTTACCTAACCTAGAATAATAGCCAATTTCTACATGTGGCATAACACAAATTTGATGACTTTGATGAAAGGCCACAGGACAGAAGGGTCAGTGTAACATACTGAAGCCATGTTGTTTATTACGCCTCTCATGAGCATGTGATACAAGTGTATCTCTCTTCTCATACATGCAAAACCTAGCTATAAGGCAAGAATAAAATGGCGCAAAACTCAACAATGTCCAGTGCCCTCAAATCAATAACAATAATAAGTGATTCCACCTAATGGCAGAGAGGTCAGTACTCTTAAAACTGCAAAGTACTGTACACATGTACTTGTACAAATGTTAGTTTGAGGGCAGTGAACCGCACGACCACTCCTGGTTGTGTACGGCTCGTCTGGTTGGGAAGTTTCAGCACTAGAAGTTGTCGCAGGTTCCTGTTGTTGGCTTGAGGAGCCGTCACAGGGTTCTGTGGGCGGTGAGGGAGACTGATCGTTGTTCAGATTGGATGTACCGTCATCTGCTGAGAGATCTGAGCAGTGTTCAGTAGTATTGGCAGCTTCGGTTGATCGATGCAAGTGTCTTCGGTTGCGGCAGTACTCGTGTCCACCTGATTCCACAATGTAAGAGCGTGGACTGACGTGTCGTTTGACAAGGATGGCAGGGTTCCACCTTTTGGATCCTGGGTTGGGTGCTATTCTCACTTGGTCACCTGGGAGCAAGGGCGGAAGATCACTTGCTGATTTGCTGTCATGGTAGAATTTCTGATTTGCTTTCTGCTGGTTCAAACGTTGCATGACGTCTTGGCGGTTGTATGCTGTGGGTGTGAGTAGCTCACAAAGGGAGGGGAGTTTATTTCTCAGGCATCTGCCCATCAGTAGCTGTGCTGGTGACAGGTTGACTCCTTCTAGCGGGTGTGTCCTGTAATCCAAGATGGCAAGTTGCTTATCAGTGGCTTTCCTCCAGAGATGCTTTACTGTCTGCACTGCTCTTTCGACCTCACCATTCGCACTGGGAAAGTGGGGGCTCGAAGTTTTGTGGGCAATGCCGTATTCTTTGCAAAATCTTGCAAAATCCTTAGAGGCGAACTGTGGACCCTGGTCACTTTGAATCACTTCAGGTATGCCATGTCCGCAGAATTGCGCCTTCAGTACTTCTATGGTTGCTTTACTTCCCAGGTCTTGAAGCCTGTCCAGTTCAATAAACTTCGAGTAGTAGTCGACTGTAAGCAAGTAGGTGTTGGGCTTGAAATTGAAGAGGTCAGTCCCCACCATCATGAAGGTTAATCCGGGAGTTTCTGTTGGTATGAGCGGCTCTGAGGGTTGTTTTCTTTGAAAGTCAGCGCACTTGGTACAGTTCTTAACAGTTTCCTCAATGTCAGAGTTCATAGCTGGCCAACATAACACTTCACAAGCACGTTTTTTGCATTTAATTATACCCAGGTGTGACTCGTGGACTACGTTCAGCATTTGTCGATTCGCATTCCTTTGTAAATGATTCCATCGCATACAGCTAGTTCACTTCTGGAGTCCCAATACGGGTGTAGTGATGCAGGTACTTCCTGTTGAACGTTTGGCCAGCCATTCAAGATTGTTGTTTGTGGCTGGTTTAGTTCACGCTGAGTGTGCTCTAGCAATTCAGTATACTTGTCTTTGGTGATGGATAGGAAGTCCAGAGTGCTCAATGGTTCCAGGTCAGTGATCTCGGGATTGGGCATATCAGGCAGATATGCTCTTGATAGAGTGTCGGGTAGATACATTTCTTTGCCCTTGCGGTGCTTTACGATGAGATCATACCACTGAAGGTTTAGTAGATCATTCTCTGTAGCCGCATTGGTGTTGCCAGAAGAGGTTTCTTCAGAATCTGTTCGAGGGGCTTGTGATCCTTGTACACGGTAACTTCCCTGCCAAAGATGTAAGGATGGAACTTCCTGCATGCATGCACAATGGACAGCATTTCTTTTTCGATTTGTGCATAACGCCTTCAAGGTCAGCTAAGGAGCGCGAGGAATAGGCAATAGGCTGACCATCTTGAATGAGTACCGCACCGATGCCATGCTGGCTTGCGTCACACTGTATTTCTAGAGGCTTTTTGACGTTGAAGTATTTCAGTACTGGTTGACTGCAGCATTGCTCTTTCAGTTTCAGTTTAATGAAAGCTTCTTCTTGAGCTGGTTGCCAGTCAAACATGGCGTCTATCTTCAGCAGCTCTCTGAGTGGAGCATCCAATTCACTGAGGTTGGGAATGAACTTTGCAAGGTAGGTGATGAATCCTAGGAATCGTTTGACATCGTCTTTGGTCTTTGGGGTGGGCATGGCCCGGACAGCTGCTACCTTCGAATGGTCTGGCTTCAATCCTTCAGATGTCAGGAGGTGTCCTATGTATGGGACTGCTGGTTGTCTCATTAAGCACTTCGGAAGATTCAGCTTCAAGTTGTAGGTGGTTGCTCTTTTGATGACCTTGCGAAGCACTGTGTCATGCCGTTCAGTATTTGATCCTGCAATCAGAATGTCATCCATAATAGCTGTGGCTCCCTCTATTCCTTCCAGCATCTGATACATGATTCGCTGAAAAATTTCGGGCGCACACTTGATTCCAAACGGAAGTCTTAGCCACCTATATCTGCCGAGTGGAGTATTGAATGTTGTGAGCAATGAAGAAGCTTCGTCAAGCTTGATTTGGAGGAATCTGCTTTTTGCATCCAGCTTGGAGAATACCTTGGCGTCAGGTATTGTGGTGATGACTTCTTCTATGGTTCTCATAGGATAATGCTCACGCTTGATGACTTTGTTCAAGTCACTGGGATCAATACAGATGTGGACTTTGTCGCCTTGAATTGAAATTACCATGGAACTGAACCACTCAGTTGGCTCTGTTACCTTGACTATATAGCCATTGGCTTCCATTTCATGGAGTTTGTTAATGGCCCTTTCCTTTAGTGCTACCGGGAGGCGGCGGGCAGCATGGACCACACCTTTCGCATTAGGTTCCAATTTGATTGTGTAGGTTCCAGGCAGTGTACCGGTTGTTTGAGTAAGGTCTGGGAACTCATGAAGTCCTTCGGGAACTTGATCTCCCTCGGTGGTGGGGGGCATGCCAATGGATGCTAGTCTCGAGATTAACTGTAGTGCTTCAGCGGTGTTTTCTGATAGCACGTTTTCTTGGTCGATATCAACAATTTGAAAAGTCGTGGTGGCTAAGTTGCTTTTTTGTTCCAAAGACAAAGCCACTGCTACAGGCTTTCTCTGATGGCTGGAGTAAGTACGAAGCAGTTTTGATCATCTTTTGAGTTCGCCCTCGTGTTGGATCTTCTGGTAGTCAGACAGGGTAAGTGTGTTGCAGCGGGCATCCGTGTCAATTTTAAACTTGATTTGTTTGTTTTCCACTCTGCATCTTATGGTCCACTTGTCATCTCGCACAGCATCGGCAGGCTGGGTCATGTGGATGTGCAACACCTCTGTTTCTGAATCATCATCTGAGCTGGTGTCGATCTTGTGTACACAAAGGCGGCGGTTGCACACTGCTAACCAATGGTTAGGCTTCTTACAGTAGGAGCATGTTGATCCCAGGGCAGGACATTTTCCTTGGTTCCAGTCTTTGCCACACTTAGGGCAGTGTTTCCCTTTCCGAGGGTCAGGTTTCTTCAGATTCTTCGGATTCTGCGTTTTTTCTGATCCAGTTCTAAGATGGGAGGTTCTTCATCACGAACAACACGTACTTGCTTCTGGGACATTTCGTATTGTTGCCCTATTTCGGTGGCTTTGGCTAGAGTTAGTTCTTCTCCATGATCAAGTAGTCTCCCTTGAAGCTTCTTTGCATGTACTCCATCAATGATCGAAGCAATCAGAATGTCATCAGGGTCGGTATATTCACAGTCCATGAGAATGAGACGAAGATCTTTCACAAAATTATTGAACGACTCGGCTGGGCCATGTGGATGTGCAACACCTCTGTTTCTGAATCATCATCTGAACTGGTGCTGATCTTGTGCACATAAAGGCGGCGGTTGCACACTGCTAACCAATGGTTAGGCTTCTTACAGTAGGAGCATGTTGATCCCAGGGCAGGACATTTTCCTTGGTTCCAGTCTTTGCCACACTTGGGGCAGTATTTCCCTTTCCGAGGGTCAGGTTTCTTCAGATTCTTCGGATTCTGCGTTTTTTCTGATCCAGTGCTAAGATGGGAGGTTCTTCATCACAAACGACACGTACTTACTTCTGGGACATTTCGTATTGTTGCCCTATTTCGATGGCTTTAGCTAGAGTTAGTTCTTCTCCATGATCAAGTAGTCTCCCTTGAAGCTTCTTTGCATGTACTCCATCAATGATCGAAGCAATCAGAATGTCATCAGGGTCGGTATATTCACAGTCCATGAGAATGAGACGAAGATCTTTCACAAAATTATTGAACGACTCGCCTGTGCTTTGTTTGCATAATTTCAGCTTGTGCCTTGCGATGCGCTTGTTTTTTAGCAATCGTACATAAGCTTCAAGTTTGTCAAGAACTTTTACTGGGTTTGCTTTTTCTCCCTTATCCCACTGGAGCGTCTTGTAGATTTCTTGGCCTTGTGGACCTATCCATGTTCCGAGCCAACCGGCTTTATCTTCTGCTTTGAGTTTGCTGAGCGGCCCGTCGAACATGAAGCCAGCATGATTGCGAATGCGGCTAAACTCCTGGTACAAATCTTGGCTGTCCCAATCAATTTGAGGGTGATCGAACAGTATCTAAGACAGCGTCTGGGGTGAAAT
>CM042750.1:18939074-18943546 GCA_022496165.2 Catalaphyllia jardinei | reverse complement strand
CCCCCCCCCCCCCCCCCCCCCCCCCCCCCCCCCCCCCCCCCCAAAAAGCGACCCCATCCGTCAGGGGGGTGCAGATTTTTTCTGGAATAACCCAATTTTTATAGCCGCAGGCGTGTTTTCTATAGAACTATTAGCCTGCCAAGTTTCAATAGCCTGCGCTGCAAATTGGCCAAGATAGGTCTATTTATGTACTTGAGATAATATTGGGTTGAGTGTATGACATCATCAGTCATCTCATTAGCATATTTTATCCATTTTCCAAACTTAAATATTTCTGGAACTAATGCAGATATTTGCAACTGGTAAACAGCATTTTGATTTCATGGAATTTTATGTGACACCTAAAATATCAAGGGGTAAAAATTTGATCATAATATCACTTTAAGTTTATCTTGTGTTTGATTTGGAAGCTAGGTGATTCAAATTTCTGAGAGAAAATCTTCTTGGCACTGGAGGAGTCCGGAAAATGAGCAATCAACCCTTGACTCCTTCTCATAACATGTAGTATGTCTGTCAGTGCAAAAATCCCACCAAATCGCTCAAATCTGCCATTTTGAGCGGAAAAAAGTTTTGTAACAAGTACACAGTTTAAGTGGAAAGCATAATTTCAAATTCTTCGGAAAGCTTGAGAATTAGTTTAGGAATTAGACAAAATGTATGCAAATTCAAACCAGAATTTCTGGTCGAATAGAATGCACCCAAGGTGTCCAAACAAATTGTTTTGTTCATGAAAATCATGAATTGGTAATTTATAAGAAAAGAATGTTTTTCGGTGGCACCAGTTCCGAGGCTTTGATGGTGATTTTTTAAGAATCAAAGGTCCATACTGCAAGTTACACAGGCTAGCATTTACTTGTCTTGATGTGATAATGGATGTCTGGCTAGTGACAAATTTGTTTTGGCTAGTGAATCAAACCCGTCACTAGCCACTAAGGCCAGCAAGCTGAAAAGTTAGTCTCGAGCCCTGACTACGTGTGATGAAGGTCGCGTGCAAAGTGTTGACAGAGGTCGTGTTTGAAGAGTAACAGAGCGGTTACGTGGATATTAGGCAGAGGCCGTGTTTTATACAAGAGTGACTGCAGGTCAAGTGTATTTACATGCCTAGCATGTGCTTGTTGTGAAGTCTTGTGTGGAATTACTGTGTTCGTGTGGAATAAATATCCTTGTTGTTGTTTCCGACATCCCTGTGTTCTGTTTAGACTACAAACTACCTATCACTAAAAACATTCGAACACGTAACATAATCTTTCCACAACTATAAGTAAATCAATACCATTCATGCGGTAAAAAAAACATTTTTGCAAAAAAATATATTATAACATACAGTGCTGTCGTGTATTCGCCAGCATGTGGATAATGAACCCAAACTTGGATGTAGCTTCAAAGTTCCAGGAATTGCTTCAACTATTCAGAGAAACAAATCGACTTTAGTCATGGGAATTTGTACAACCTTCACTTGCTTTCAAACTCTTCGCCCGCAAAAATGTGGCTCTCTACACAAAGCAGGATTTTCTCTTCCACATCAATACCACTTTGATGATCAAAGTTCCTCTGAACCTCGATTTCGATTACTTGAAGTCAAGGCAAAATGCGGTGATATACATACATCCAGCAAATCTCAAATGAGCCTGGCTTCTGAGGCACGCAACCCAAGCTGGTAACGAATGTGACCGAAATTAGTCTGCTGCGAGTGCTGGCTTTGCAGCAATCAACCACAACTGAGAGATATCTTCAAGGATTCCCCCCCACACACACACCTGATCTCATATCAAGGAAATGCCAAAAAGATGTCTTAGTAAAGGCTAAGCTGTGAAGGCCGAGAGGAACCAATTGATCTGCAAACTAGAGTAGTCGTGCACATCCACTTGATCATGTGTACTAAACTCAATTCATGGATTGAGTTTGACTTAGTTTGATTAACATACAGTTCAACTGGATTCGATTAACCACATAGTGTAGTTATATAGTCAATGCTTAAGTTGTTGCTCTTAGGGAGGGTACGAAAGTTATGGTGGCCCACAGGGGACACCGCTTTAACAATGAGAAATCACTACAAATAAAAGGATTCTTTGCAAACATAAAGAACACGTCGAAAAAATTAACTCACACACAAAACTCCCGCACACTGCAAACAAAAAAGAGCCTAACTGTAAAAAAAGTGCACATTACAAGCAAAAGAATTACACGCTGCAAACAAAAGCAAAAGTACTGCCCGCGTAGGATGACGTAAAGGACTGGGACCGTGTCTCGTGATTCACGCAGGTGTCATGAAACCTCAGACCCTTGAATTAAAAAGGTTCAGTAAACTTGTCTCAATTCTTATCACCTAATGTTTTATGGTCATGCAATGTTCATTGGCCTCCTTCCTGTTTATAGGCAAAAGCCAGAAAGAAGCGAGATAGTTATCTTCTCCAGTGTATCGCTGTTGCATTGATCAAACAGTGAAAAACTAAACACGGTTTAAAATAGCAGCCGATTTTGACGGCATTTGTAGGGGAATTTTTTACAGAAGAAATAAAAGACACAGAGTCGCTATAATGTTGTTTGAAGTTAGCTTTGTATCCACCAGACACGACAGCAATAAACCGGAGAAGATTGAGTCTTTCTTGCTGTTGCCGCCTGTGAACATTGCATGACCATTAAATTTTTTAGGTGATAAGATTGAGATGGGTTTAAACCTTTTTCTTTATTTATTTCCAGGGGTCTGAGTTTTTGGGATCTGCATTTGGGTGTCACAAAAACTCAGAGCCCGAAATGTTCACAGGCGGCAACTGTCGCATCTGGTGGATACAAAACTAACTTCAATTTGAACAATATTATGGCGACTCTGTGTCTTTTATTTCTTCTGTAAAAAAATGTAAAAAAAATGTAAAAAAGGAGACTAGTGAACTTTGCGTGACCATAAAACATTAGGTGATAAGAATTGAGACAAGTTTACTAAACCTTTTAATTCGAGGGGTCTGAGTTTCCGGTATCTGAGGTTTCGTGACACCCGCATGAACCACGAGAACCATGGGACACAGTCCCAGTCCTTTACATCATCCTACGTACGCAGTACTTTTGCTTTTGTTTGCAGCGTATAATTCTTTTGCTTGTAGTGTGCACTTTTTAACAGTTAAGTTCTTTTTTGTTTGCAGTGTGTGGGAGTTTTGTTTGCAGTGTGCATATTTTTTTTACAGTTTCCTTTTTGTTTGCAATGTACAGGAGTTAATTTTTTCAATGTGTTCTTTATGTTTGCAAGGAATTCTTTTATTTGCAGTGTTTTCTCTTTGTTAAAGCGGTGTCCCCTGTGGGCCACCGTAGAAAGTTTATACCTGCTGATGTGATGATCAATATTTACAAGGTGTTTATTCTTCTACACTTGGAGTGCTGTGCACCTTTCATATGGAAATCTAAGCTAGAAGTTACTAATCAGTTTGCTATCAGAACACTAATGAATCTGCCCAAGTCTACTCCATATGGTGATCTACTTAAGATAGTTAACATCAAGTCCTCGGAATGTCACAGATACATGCAAGCCCTAATCCTTCTTTATAAATCTTTATTTATTATGGGGCCTAATTACATCAAGGAATTGTTCTCATTGCATTCTAGCAATAATATTATGACCTAAGAGGCTATTGTAAGCTTTATCAGCCTACCTTTAAATCAAAGTATTTGCATAAATCTTATCACTACATAACTTCACGTTTATGGAACAACCTACCAAACAATATAAGAAGAGCGTTCTCTCTAAGTGTTTCGCGAAGAACAGTGTTTGTGTGACATTTAGAAGCTTATTTCATTTAATATTACACTTTTTCTTTTCACTTATTGAATAGATTTATTGACATTGATATTTGAGCAACTTGATAGTTTTTAGTTAGGTTTTTTACACGTGTCGGTATGGATCAGGATAGCTTTCCCGTTTTTAAAAGTTTATACAGTTTATTTTAACTCTGGAATCTCGTCACAAAGTAAGTCAGTTGTTTAAAGTTATAATTTCCATTTTCTTAGGCTTTGTTTCGATCAATTGTTCCTTTGATTTCTGTTAGTGTAATTTCTGTAATCGACTGCATGTGATTAATAATTGTGTATTAATACCGTGTGGTTTTCTCAGTCAAATCTGATCATAGTTTTAGGTTAATACGATGTACTTAGGCCCCTTATTTTCGGTTTGTTCTATTGTTGAAAAATATTATTTGCTTTCTGTCTCAGATCGAATAAAATATCGCAAAATTTATACAATTCTGGATTTTGAGAGTTACTGGTAATTTGATACTTTAGCGGTTTTTGTCTGACGGACCACTTTCATTCGATTTCTTGCTGACCGGAATCCGAGGGTTGAAAACCCACGATGGCAGAAGAGGCAATGGATGAGGCAAAAAGGAAACGGAGGACAGCGAAGGCAGTGCTAACCTGTCGTGGAAACACCCTGCCCAGAAAGCTGAAAGAGGGCAGACCCATAGACAAAATTATGGAAGCCTTTCAAG
>CM042750.1:18914074-18936574 GCA_022496165.2 Catalaphyllia jardinei | reverse complement strand
AATTATACGCTGGCTACAAAGTTGGATAAAGAAGATGAAGAGCGACAAGTGGCGACGTTGTTGGCAGTTATCGGAAAAGAAGCAAGGTCTTTCGTACTTTCACTTGGGCCACGGATGGAGATGAGAAGAAGATTGCTCCCGTCTTAAAGAAATTCGAAGATTACTGTATACCTAGAGAGAACACTATTTACGAACGTTTTCTATTCTTTACTCGAGATCAGCGGGAGTCTGAAACAGTTGATCAATACATGACGGAATTACGCCAAATTGCAGGGAACTGTGATTTTGAATCACTCACACCAGAGCAGCTTCTCCGTGATCGTTTAGTAACTGGTACCAGAAATGGCAAGGTACGTGAAAATTTGCTTAAAGAGAAGAAGTTGACTTTAGAGAAAGCTTTAGATATTGCTCGCGCTTCAGAAAGCACAGCTGCTCAAATTAAAGTTATGACTGTGGAATCTGGTTTGAATGTTGTCAAACAGAAAGAGAAAGAGCTGCCTGATGACATTCCATTGGGGAAAGAGATTAAGATTCGAGATTGCAGATTCTGTGGCAGGAATCATGAAAGACGCAACTGTCCTGCATTTGGCCAGACCTGTGCATATTGTAAAAAGAAGAATCATTTTGTAGCCAAGTGTCCAACAAAAAGTAAGGTGTCTACTGTCCAGGAGCGGTTTTATTTGAGTACAGCAGGCGTTGCAAGCGGGCAAGGACGTGAGGTGGTGACCCTCAGCGTGTCAAAGGATGCTGACAGTATGACAGGCCATGAAGTTGCCTTCTTGATGGACACTGGAGCTGAGTGTAACCTTCTGCCTTTGAATGTCTACAAGGGCCTGACTGGTGATCTGGACTTAAAGTGTCTTGATACTCGAGTGAAGTCGGTTCTGATCTTAGCCAATGGGTATGAACAACCTACCGAGGGCAAAGCTACCCTATATGCAACCCGTAATGGACACACTCACAAGATACTAGCTAGTGTAGTCAAGGGTCATGGGTATGAACCAATACTGTCCAAGAAGACCATGTTAGAAATGAACCTGATAAAGATCCTTGATTGTGACCGTGATCCACGCGTAAATGTGCTGAAGACAGGTAGAGACCCCTTACTAGAACAGTATGCTGACGTGTTTGAAGGCCTTGGAAAGCTATATGGGAAGTACCATATTGTTGCTGACGAGTCTGTGAAACCTGTAGTCCACCCACCAAGACGGTTACCTGTTGCCATGACTGAGCATGTGCAGAGGAAGCTGGAGGAAATGACAGCTAATGATGTCATAGCAAAGGTAGATCAGCCCACTGATTGGGTATCCAGCATGCTGGTGGTGAGAAAGCCTCTTTCTGAAGGAAGTGGAGAAACAAAGATACGCATCTGTCTTGATCCCAGGGACCTGAATGTCGCCATAAAACGAGAACATTTCCCAATGCCAACAATTGAGGAAATTGCAACTAGACTAAACGGAGCAAAGCTCTTTAGTGTGTTTGATGCTAGTAATGGGTTCTGGCAGGTGGAACTTGACGAGGAATCTAGTATGCTCACCACGTTCAATACCCCCTTCGGGCGCTACCGCTGGAAGCGAATGCCGTTTGGCATCAGCAGCGCACCAGAGGTTTGGCAGCGAAGAATGCGAGAGCACATAGAGGGGCTTAAGGGAGTAGAGGTCATAGCTGATGATTTTGTGATTGTTGGATATGGCAACACACCTGCTGAGTGGCAGTCAGACCATGACCAAAATGTGCGTGCTTTCCTAGATCGCTGTCGTGAAAGAAACCTGAAACTGAACGAGAAGAAAGCCCGGCTGAGACAGCAAGAAGTTCCCTTCATTGGTCATATTTTGAGCCCAGAAGGTCTCAAACCTGACCCATGCAAGGTGGAGGCTATAGTACAAATGCCTGACCCCACTGATGTTCACTCTCTGCGTAGATTCCTTGGCATGGTGAATTATCTAGCAAAGTTTCTGCCACGCTTGTCGGATGAAACAGAAGTCCTGAGGAAGCTCACTGAAAAAGATGCTGAATGGTGTTGGTTACCCGCCCATGCTGATGCTTTGGCCCGCATCAAACAAATGATTGTAACTGCCCCTGTACTTGCCTACTATGATGTAAGCAAACCAGTAGTCATCCAGTGTGATGCTTCCCAGAGTGGGCTTGGAGCTGCCCTCTTACAAGAAGGGTGTCCAGTGGCTTACAGCTCTTGTGTGATGACCCCTACTGAACAAAATTATGCGCAAATCGAGAAGGAGCTCCTTGCCATAGTCTTTGCATGTGAAAAGTTTGATCAGTACATCTTTGGAAGAAGTGATGTAGTTGTCCAGTCAGACCACAAACCACTGGAAACAATATTCAAGAAACCCATCCACAGCTCCCCGAAGCGACTCCAACGAATGCGACTCCGTTTGCAGAATTATGACATCCAAGTGGAATACAAGAAAGGCACCACGATGTTCTTGGCTGACACCCTAAGCCGAGCATACGTCGAGGGCGAACAGTCAACAGTCCCAACCAGTGATGTCCGTTCAATTAAGGAACGATTATTTGCCTTTGAGTTAGAGCAGATCAAGCACGATGAAGAACTGACCGTATCTCCCACTCGTTTGCAGAGGCTGCGCGAGGAGACTGCTAAGGATGAAGAGTTACTGATCCTATCTGATGTTATCCGCAATGGTTGGCCAGAGACCTTGGCAAATGCACGTGAAAATGACAGGCGTCGTAAACAAGTGATTGAGCTGTATTGGAACAGCCGGGATGAGTTGACCACAGAGGATGGTTTGGTATACAAGGGTCATCGTTTAGTCATACCTGCTGGTGAACGTTCTGACATTGTGAAGAGCCTGCATGAGTCGCATATTGGGGTCGAAGGGACACTGCGTCGTGCTCGTGATATTGTTTACTGGCCAGGCATCACGGCGCAGCTCAAGGATTACCTAGCAAAATGTGGTATTTGTAACAGCTATCGACCTGAACAATGTAGAGAGCCACTGCAGCCCCATGCTGTGCCCAGTCTTCCGTGGGAGAAAGTTGGGGTTGATTTGTTTATACTTGAGAGACAGACTTTCCTGATAGCTGTTGACTACTATTCTGGTTATTTTGAGGTACAAGATTTAAGTAGCACCACAGGCAATCGTGTCATTACTGTCTTAAAGACTTGGTTTGCCAGACATGGCATCCCTGTGACACTTGTTAGTGACAACGGACCACCTTTCAACAGTGGAGAGTTTGAGTCCTTCAGTAGAGAATGGGATTTTCATCACATTACTTCAAGCCCTCGCCATCCACAGAGTAGTGGTCGTGTTGAAAATGCCGTGAAGTCCTGCAAGTCGCTGTTGCTGAAAGCCCGTGCAGATAAGCGTGATCCCTTGTTGGCGTTACTCGAATGGCGCAACACACCTACTGAAGGAATGCACGCATCACCTTCTCAGCTACTCTATGGCAGGCGAACACGCACTCGTCTTCCTGTAGCTAAGACTTTGTTAGAGCCTCATGTGATTACTAGCGTATCAGAGATGATTGAGAGGAGGAAGCAGAAGCAGAAGCATTATTATGACCAACACACACGGGAATTGCCGAAGTTGGACAATGGTGATGCCATGAGAATGCGTCTACCGGGTGAGAAAGAATGGTCCCTTGGGCAAGTCATTGGAGACGCAGGCAACCGTTCCTATCTAGTGGAGGTCAATGGGAAACAGTATCGACGGAACCGCCGATGGTTAAGGGCCACTCCTGAAAAGTTGGAGCCATCCGAAACAAATGAGCCAACTGAGCTAACTGAGCAGACTGAGACAAGCTCAGAGGAGCTACCGCAGCCGTTGGTTGTGCCGACCCAAGTAGTTGCAGAGCCACCAAGTCGTCCAACTTGTGAACGTCACCCACCACGGTGGCTACAAGATTATCAATGCTAAGGAGACACTCTTTTGATTTTGCCTCTTTATTTGTTATTGTTCTTTTTATTGTTGGTTCTACCTACTTGTATGCACAGTTTGTCTAGCACATAAGTACCTTGAGGCATAGAAACATTGCGGAACATTATTGTTTGTGTTTGTTGGACTACGAATCTAAGGAACTTAGGGAAGGAGATGTAACGAGTACGCATACATGAAGTATCGAGCTTCATGTGGCCGCAAGGCACCCTGGGCTGTTCGTACCTCGTGGTCGGCCATGTTGTATCTTAGTGAGCTGTAGCTATATGCTCTTGTGTTAAATATAAGTTGATGTTTTGGTACCTGACCGCCTGATTACTGATCGTTACACCTGGATAGCAAGATTGTGTTGGCATGGATCTGCAGTGAAACAAGGCGATTCAACCCATTCGTTTCAGTCAGAGTCGGAGAGATCCAAGATAATTCAGATCCCACTCAGTGGAGACACATCCCAGGGGAGTAAAACGTGGCAGATGATGTATCACGTGGAATTCCCGTGGAAAGCTTGGCTGGTAGGTGGCAGTATGGATCAGACTTTCTGCGTCTCCCTGAGAGTGAGTGGCCGCAAGACTCCTCAATTGCTGACGAAGTTGAAGTTGAAATGGAGCACCGTAAAGTTCAAATGGTTGGTGAGCAGATCAATACACAGGTTCCCATTGATTGTAACAAGTTTTCAAACTGGAGACGGCTCATCAGAGTTACAGCTTACACGTTGAGGTTTATTAAGAGACTCCGAGCACATGGGCACCAAGGATCGGCCGAGGAAGGAAAAACATTGAAGTCTGAAGATGGGCCTCTCTCACCAAAAGAGTTAAAGGATGCAGAGGCTCACTGGTTAAAGGAGAGTCAGAAAACCCTGAGAAACCACCTCAGCAAAGGAGAATTTAGAAATTTCAGCCCTTACGTAGACAAAAAAGGCACATGGAGAGTAGGCGGCTGAGCAGACAATTGAAAGCTTTAGTTTCGTATGAGACCAGACATCCGGTGCTACTTCCTGGAGATCATCGGATATCACGTCTCATGTTTCAGCATGCTCATCGGTTTGGACACTAAGGAGTAGCAGCGACAGTGGCAAAAACAAGAACAAAGTACTGGATCATTCGAGCTCACAACCTGGCGAAGTCAATTAAGTTCCATTGTGTGATTTGCCGTGAAATTGGAGAGTTGAATCACAAGTCATGGCTGACTTACCTCAAAGTCGTCTGGCCTCGTTCACTCCACCGTTTCACCACACATCGTGTGATTACTTTGGCCCTTACCGAGTCAAGATCAGCCATAACAAGATTGTCAAGCACTACGCTGTGATTTTTACATGCTTGAACACGAGAGCAGTTCATCTTGAACTAGCAGTACATTGCACAACAATGGAACTTATGCAAGTTCTCAGAAGATTCTACGCATTAAGAGGGGTACCCGCTTTTATGAACGAGAGAACGAGAGCGTCAGGAAATGGTTGAGGGACTGGACACCGAGAAGTTACAAGAATTCTCAGCAGAAAGAGGAAAGAAGTGGCAGTTCACGACCCTGGCTGCGCCACATCAGAACGGTTGTGCGGAATCCTTGGTAAAGAGTTGCAAGATCGGCTTAAAGAAGGCAATTGGCGAGCAAGTACTTACCCCACTAGAGCTGCAAACGTGTCTCATTGAAGTTGCAAATTTAGTCAATCAGCGTCCAATAGGTTGAATCCCCAGTGATCCCGATGATGGTTCATAACTTTGTCCCAATGATATGTTACTTGGAAGAGCATCGTCTACTGTTCCACAAGGACCATTCAGACACACTAAGAATCCCAGGCACAGAGTTGAATTTGTTCAGAGAATAGTTGACTCCTTTTGGACCCGCTGGACAAGAGATGTCTTCCTGTCACTACTGCCAAGGAAACAGTGGCATGAAGAGAAATGTACTGTTCGAGTGGATGACTTTGTAATCATACAAAGTTCAAGTTCAGTTTGTGGAACGTGGAATGTTGGCCGAGTAGTCAGTGTCTACCCCGGAAAGGATGGAAAGGTCAGGAATGTGAAAGTCAAAACTCGCACTGGTGAGTATGAACAGCCCATCACCAAGATTACGGTTATATACCCAGCAGAGGGATACGAAGACCAGGACAAGTATGGATGAGAGCTAAAGCCCTCATCGGGACGGAGAGTGTTTGGCGAACAACAGTGTTTGCGTGACATTTGCGTGATGTTTAGAAGCTTATTTCATTTAATATTACACTTTTTCTTTTCACTTATTGTCGGTGGTATGGATCAGGATAGCTTTCCCGTTTTTAAAAGTTTATACAGTTTCTTTTAACTTGGAATCCCGTCACAAAGTAAGTCAGTTGTTTAAAGTTATAATTTCCATTTTCTTAGGCTTTCTTAGGCAATTGTTCCTTTGATTTCTGTTAGTGTAATTTCTGTAATCGACCACATGTGATTAACAATGCGTAATACCGCGTGGTTTTCTCAGTCAAATCTGTTCATAGTTGTAGGTTAATACGATGTACTTAGACCCCTTATTTTCGGTTTGTTCTATTGTTGAAGAATATTATTTGCTTTATCTGTTTCAGATCGAATAAAATATCGTAAAATTTATACGATTCAGGATTTTGAGAGTTACTGGTAATTTGATTCTTTAGCAGTTTTCGGGCGTCCGACAGACCACTAAGAATTTTTAAAAATTTACTGAACAATGTTAACTTGACTACCAAGGCTAATTGTTGCTGTAATCTTTGTATTTAGTAGTTTATATATTTAAATTTTTGAATTTTATAGTCTAGCTTTTAAATTCTAAATTTTATAGTCTAGTTTCTATACCTTTATTGAATGGATAACACATTTTAATTTTACCTTTTACTTTAGCATACACATTCACATTTAAAAGAGCCTCAGGTTCACTGGTGAAACGTGTCTAAATAAAGTACTACTACTACTCTTCCCATGACGGGTTGTAAACTCCTCATGCATATAATCTTTACAATGATGACGATATAGTAGTAAAAATGCTCTTACAACTGGATTAAGGTGATATGTAAGTTGAAACTTTCTTTGTATGTTATCATTGATGATCATAAAATAAAAACATAATGATATAACTTTTAAAAGCTTATAGATGAATTAGCATAAGAAGATCAATAGCTTTTTGACAAGTCATTGATGTTTGATACGTCGCAGAACTGTGTAATTCTCTATAATCAAGGACAGTTACATACAAACGTAGCTTTTTAGCTACAGTAAATTTACAACCGTAATAACCTCTAAACGTTGCATTAAAGAAAGCAAATTTTCAGCCCTTAATCACCAGCTAACATAAGCCTAAGCTTAAGCTTATTTGCTGGATTGTTGTGATTGCGTGCACAAGACACTGACAAGAAATCCAATAAGTTTTCGTGATAAAGACGTAAAAATCGGTAAAATTTGAAAATGATTCAGCTGAACGTTGTTAGCACTTACCAAAATGATCGTGTGGAATGACTTGGCATTGCGAATTCGGTCTCCTTTTGGCCATTTTTGTGTAACAAATTCTTCATTCCAATGGTGCCATGTTTATCGATCGACCAGCAAATGTGGCGGGAAAAGGAATTTGGCCTGGTTACCTAAAACCAAAATGGCGGGTTGCAGCAAGAATTCTGATGATGATGAAAACTTCGATGATTTAGAAGACGAAGACGAATGTAACGATTGGACTGAAATATTTATTGTACCAGAAAATGAGCGGAGAGGCTTAAGGAACCATAAAGATAGCAACATTTTATCGGAAGAGCGTTTAAAAATGGAACACAATTCCATCGCCGAGGAGTCCAAACTGATCGAAGAAGACGCTGAGAAAAACGATTCCAACTCAACAGATAAAAGTTCAAAAACTCTGACCAGAATGGAGCTAAATGATCATAAAGCTGGAATGGTAGGTCTGGATAAAGAAAAAATCAACCAGATCATATTTGAAGCGAGCAAGGGTTCCAGGTACTACGAGAATGAATTGAAGAAAGAAAAGCAAGTATCGGAGCGAATTGCTAAACAGACCGCTTGCCTTGAAAAACTTACTCAGCAACAGAGACAAGACGCTTTAGAAACAACAGACTTGATTGTGAAAGAACTGGAGCAGACTCGTGATTTAAGTCGTACCTTTGTTCATATCGACATGGATGCCTTTTATGCTGCAGTTGAAATCTTGGACAATCCTGAGTTGCGTGACAAACCCATGGCTGTGGGTAGTAACGCAATGCTGTCTACTTCAAACTACCCGGCTAGGCGTTACGGGGTAAGGGCGGCCATGCCAGGTTTTATAGCTAAGAAGTTATGCCCTGAACTGATCATCGTGCCAACGCACTTTGACAAATACAAAGACTATAGTAGGCAAGTTCAAGAAATTCTGGCTGAGTATGATCCTAATTTTGCGATGGCAAGCTTAGACGAGGCATATCTGGATCTAACAGAGCACATTAAAGACAGGCACAAATGTAAGGAAAACAAAAAGTTTGTAAGGTCAAAAAATCAGTCTGAAACGATGTCAGGAAATGAAAATGATCAAGGCAATGAGCAAGCAGTGACGGAGATGGTAGAATTTGGTCACGATGCACAAGAGGCTGTAAGGGAATTGCGTTTTCGAATTGAACAGAAGACGCGTTTGACAGCTAGCGCAGGAATCGCTCCTAATGTGATGCTAGCAAAGATTTGCTCAGATCGTAACAAGCCGAACGGACAGTTCTTCTTAGAGCCAGACCGTGATGTTGTGTTGAAGTTTGCACACAGTCTCCCCATTAGAAAAATCAGCGGCATCGGACGAGTAAGCGAACAGATGTTAAAGGCTCTCGGAATTGAGACGTGTGAGGATTTGTACACAAAGCGAGACTTGCTCTATCTTCTACACTCGCCAGTCAGCTTCAGGTTCTTAATAGAAGTGTCTCTTGGACTGGGAAACACTTCCATTGTGACAGACTCCAAAAGAAAGAGCATTGGAACAGAAACGACATTTTCTGAAATCAGTAAACCCAATGAATTACTGGACATGTGTGATAAGCTCTGCCAATCGCTGGCAGAAGACATTAAAGGCAAGAAACTTAAAGGAAAGACTGTCACAATTAAGCTTAAAACTGTGAATTTTGAAGTCAAATCTCGTTCACTGTCTCCACTCAATCCTGTTTCGACTTACGAGGAGATTTTTTTAGCTGCTAAGGAGCTGCTTAAAAATGAAATCAACGCATGTTTTCCTGAGCCACTAAGGCTGAGGCTCATGGGAGTGCGCCTATCAAATTTTCAAGAGTCCAGTTCAGATTTGTTAAAAGAAGCCAAGCAGAACACGATAACAGGTTTTTTGAAACAAAAGCCGGGCGTGGAAATCCCCACTTCTTTTGACCCCACCCAACAGTTTAACATGGAGGAAAATACCTGCATGGCTCCGCCTGGTCGGGAGTCTTCAAAAGAAATTGGTGATATTACAGAAGAATTTGTTTCACACTTGTCAGACCAAGATTCGTCTTCTGCGTCACACGTATCATCTGAACGCCCAGCTCTGAATTCACTTTCAAACGATACATTGCCGTTTTCTAGTCCAGGGCCATTTTCTAGTCATGCAAATATTTGCAGTGAGACGTTTCAAGACAAGACTACTAAGCCGTCGCCCGCTTTGTGTTGTCCTGTATGTGGTCTAGAACAAGTTTTAAAGACTGGCGAGGACGCTATGATCGCACTCAATAAACACATTGATTTATGCCTGAATAAGGCGACCATAAGGGAGATTGTATCCAGGGGCAGTTTACAGCGATCTTCAGCTGGTGAGAATGTTTTGAGCCGTGCTGGCAGTCGCACAGATGTCGAGGCAGCGAGTTCCCGAGGAAAGAGGAAACGACAACAATCGGGAACAGCCTCGAAGAAACTGACACTACATTCGTTTTGGTCAAAGTGATTGCAGCATGCAAACTAAATCAGCACGTGCGTTTTACAGCTTTGACTTTGCTCCACGATTCTACATGTATAAAGACGTATTTTAAAGCCGGCGGGAAAAATAGATTCTTATCTAGTTTATGCTTGTGGTCATGTCAACTTCACAGTTGCCAGCCCTCGGTCTACAAGCTGACATGGCACCTTTTTAGAATAAAGGAAATGTTACAAAAGAGCAGGCAAGAAGCACAGAACTGAACTTTTATGCATTTTTAGCGGGAAATCCTTCGCGTAAATTTCTTAGCCTCATGATACCAGTGTTCCTATAAGATACCTGCATTTTACATTGGACGTTGAAAAGTTGAGTGCTGGGCAAAAAGTGAGAGAAGTGAATCAAAACTTGAACAATTCTTAATTCCGTGAAAGCTTTCTCCGCAGGCCAGCTCTCTACTAAAAAAGAAAATCATGCGCTGTTTAAATTTGTGATACTTAAAAGCTTTCATATCTGATCATTTGTAATCATATTTCGGTCGCCATGTTACTGAATTTAAGTCAACATTGATTATAAATAAAGCACATAGGTTTAAAGTTGTTATCATTTCAGGTTCTATCTCATTGTATCGAAACGTCCTTTAGCTGGGTGGTTTAGTAGATAACGACGTAAGTTTAGGAAGGATAAATACTGAATAGTGATAAAATAGAGGCGGTGTTTCTTTGATTTTAAGCTTCGCGATATAACTGATATTAAATTATATGACTGCCGAAATTGAAATATGTTTTTTTGCAGCTAAATATAGTAATAAAGCGAATATAAATGATAAATGCGATTATTATATTGGGAAAAGCTGAGTATAATAAAACCACGAAATCCTAAATATGTTATCATATATTTTATATCAAAATGTGAGTTTTATTTTTCATAGACAACATAAGCATTGACTGATACCGTATTTTTCCTCAGTAACGTAAAATAGTGGGATAAGGAGGGATTTATTTCAGTCTACTCCATGGTTTTCTTGTTCTAATATAACAGCTCGACACTTAAACAAAGTGACGTCAGTCATCAGTATGCGTGTGAATTGCGTCAGTTCATTTATATTGGTTCAAAATGTCGCCTCTGCTTCAAACGATTATTGAAACACGAGTGCAAATCAAGCAGTCATAGAGAAAAACCGAAATTACCAGTAGTCCCAGGCTTTACAATTATTCCCTTTTGTGGATGTTTGTATTTGCTTAAAAAATCCCTTAAAACACGTTATCTTTATTTCTAGCGCGCTACAGAAAGACAGATTTTTGCTAATCACACGCAGCACGAACTTTACGTACGTGGAAACTATTCACAGCGTTGAAAATATGCCTTGCTCATTAACAATCGGCACAATTACTACACATTTTTACTCAAATGAAACACTAGTCACAAAGTTATATAAAGCCTAGTTCAGCGAGTATTAGTCGAGACTAATTAAGTTCTAGAGTCTATATTGGAAACAAAGTGAGTCAAAATTTTAACATTTTTCATCAAAGATTTGCGAGAACGCAATTGGTTTGCAGTTATTGTGTTCGCACTCTTGATCTGTAATACTAATATTTGCGTGGATGCGCTAACTGTTTAACCGTGACGTCTAAACACCGAGCAAGATTGTTAGTAAAAGTTATTTGCTGAGTTTCCAGCATTCAGCCTTTTTGTTACATACTAGCTTGCTTCCAATAACAGCAAGCGTTGAACACATATCTTGAATTGTTTGCCAATGCAGAGGTCGTTCGTTTTCTCGTTATAAACCCTGCCTCGGACACTATTGTTATGTTGATTTGTTAATTGATTAACACATTTGGCATCGTTAAACGACTGAAGTATCACCACAGCAATCAATCGAACACTGGTATAACAACCTAAATTTAGGCGTGATCGGATAAAAGTAAACTTCAGATAGCCCGCTTTGCGAGCAACCGACATTGAAGAAATCCAGCTACTTGTTGATCTACAAATTTCGTTAATGGAACGTTCAACTATCCGATTGATAGCTCTAGTGATTGTGTACATCTTCTACCTATCAGTTGGTGCGGCCATTTTCTCGTCGATCGAGGGACCTTATGAACAGCGCATTCTCTCAGATCTGCGAAAGAAGCGAGACGATTTCCTAGTCAAGCACCCCTGTGTTACTGATATACAACTGGAAGCTTTTGTCAAGCATGTTGTGGCGGCTCAACAGATGGGAATACATCCACTTCGTAATACAAGCGACAAGAGAAGCTGGGGATTCGGCAGTTCGTTTTTCTTCGCGGGTACTGTCGTAACCACAATAGGTAAGACAAACTGGTAGACTGCAGGTGACTGGCAGGTCTATTAGAACCCGTATTTACCAGCTTCTGGAATAAACATGCTTATTTCTTACCATAAACCTTTCCTTGTTGATACTACTCATGCAGAAGTATTTATTCTCAACCTTTTGATCTTATGGATTTCCACCGACAAATTCTTAATATTTTTCTGCTTATTTGACATTTTTATATTCCTCGACTATCAGGGATGGATAGTTTAGCAAAACAAAACTAAAGAAACTTTGCCAAGAATCCGGGATTCTTGACGTCTTCCTGCGCTGAAAATGTTTGCTTTTTGAAAAACCATTATGAATAATTAGCAGAAAGACTAACAATTAATTTTTTAGCCAAGAGCAGATAATTAGCACGTTTTAGTGTTAGCATTTCTCTCAGTTGAACACCTGTGTGTGCTAGAACAAGTCTTGGAAGAAGATAGTAGTTCAGTTGAAAATCGTAAATCCATTTAACCAAATTGGTTTCCCTTCGAATTTACCAAATTATTTCAATCGACACAAGTCTATTTACGTTCGAATCCATGGTTTCTCCATGGTTTCGTTTTTTCTGGTGAAGCATCTTGCATGGCATTAAAATTTAGTTGATAGCCAATCGCAATCGCAATAAGAAGAAGATCGATTTGGAACTGCTTTAATATTAGTATCCTTTTCATTTCACTGTATGATCATAAAAGCTCTTCTTAAATGTGAAACATTTTTAAATCACGATGATCTGTTGACATTTCTTGTTACGCCGCATCTGAACGGCAACACTGGTTGGAGCGGTTGAACCTGAATTGAAAATCTAAACGTATGTGTCTCAGCTGCCCCACAACTCCATCATCTTAAAAAATTTAAAATTACTGCGGCATCTCTCCAAACAAAGTTTTTCTGTGGTCGCCGTTACTGAGAGATTTTCAGTTTCCCTATGAGTTAAATCAGTTTTGTAGTTCAGTATTTCTCTAGTTGAAGCCTTCATAAGATATGTTATGCTGATCACAGATGCCGACCCACGCATGATTAAGAAAATCAGTATTTTTATAAGAACATAAAGATTTTGCACAGTTTATGCCGTTTTAGTAGAACTATCTGATCTTGTAGTGAGTTTTGGCCAGCTGCAATATTGGCTGATCGCTTTCAGTTTTTATGACGAAGATATTATCAAGTGACTATCAATGTTTAATTGAATTTTCTAGCAATATCAACAACCTGTCAATCACGCATAAAGATACTGACATAATGTTGACGTGCAACTAAGGTTTCAATAGTTATATTTCAGAAACATGCGGAAAAAAGATTAGAGAGTTGAGATTTCAATCTAGATATTGTCGCACGATAATGAGATGTTCGGCGTTCGTGTCTGAATTTCTATTAAGTTCATAGCCAGAAAACTCCTCATTTTTCACCGAGTGTCAGTTTTTTATAACATTATCTTATTTCTATCTTCTCACTACAACTGAGATTCACAGAAAGCCCTGGAGGTCATGGCGTAGATTTTATTTGCGGAATATATGGCTTCTTTATCTCTTATGCCTTTCCTCTTTCAGACACGTCGTGCCAATTGTTAAGTTTCCTAAGAGCAAGATTTCATGAGTCCGCTCTATGGATATGGACGTCTTTGTCATCCAATCAGAACTAAAACTATAGAAACAATAGTGACTCGCTTGCTTACGTTTTGCCGTCTAGTTTTGATTGGTTCCCTGGGTAGGATGGGTAATTTTTGATTGACCAGTAGTTTAAAATTTTCAAGACACTCAATAGGCCACGTTTGATATATCAACATTCTAACATGAATCCGAGGCTTTCGGGCCAAAATTTCAATTGTTTTTTTTTAAGTTTCTTCATTCCCAAAAGAGACTTGGATACATAGAAAACACCACAAAATATAGACGTTTTCTCTGAAAGCCTCGAAGCCATGTTAGGATATTGACAAATCGAACGTAGCCAATGGAAAACTGCTGAATCCTGACTGTTCAATTAACTAACGCATTCAGCCTGTATGCCGCGGAGGTAAATAAGCCTTCGAGATCACATTGACAAAAATCTGCCAATTATTTCTGATCGACTGGCTAAATTACTACGCAGAGGAGAGAGATTTAGGCCCCGTCTACTCGATCTATGCCGGAAACTTAAAAACGCAGCTTAGTCTCTATGATTTACAGGCCTACCGTCCACACTAATCGGACCGGAAAAGGAGCTTTTCGAAAACCCTAATCAAACTGGAGGTCATGCTTTTCAGTGTGGAAGGAAAACGTTTTGAAAACGGAGGTTTTCGAGAGCGATGACGTAATTTTGTGATTTAACCCTAACCCTGAAGGGTGCACTCGAGCTTTTCTGCGGTGCCGATGGCAATTGCTTCGTTTTCAGATTTCTCTGGCGCAGTATGCATGGACGGAAAACATATCGATGCGTTTTCCGAATGAAAACACCGTTTTCAAATTTCTCCGATGTGGACGTGGCTTCATTCACAGAGTCGATTCTACTCAGATCGTTGTGCAATAGAGTTAAAAAAAGGCCGCTGGATAAAGCTTTTTTTTCTCGACGTGCAATAAAGGGAGCATTATCACGGGGGATTTTGCTGAATTTTCGTTTAAATAACTTTACAGGGCCAAATTAAAGTTAAGACATAAGCAGCTTCACTAACAAAGCATGCGCCTGGAACACCGGGATGAAAATCTGAGTGTATTGTTGAAAGCTAAACAAATCCAATAAGCTGTTAGAGAATTTTCGAAAACACAAATGTGTAATCTGAAAAAGTCCTCCCGACAAGCTTTTTCAATTTTTCTCTAATTTTGAATTATCATGCCAAGTTGGTGATGTACATGTATAACTCTAAATCTCGCGATTCAGATAAGCTTAACAAATGTTTCCGTTTAGCACAGTTTTATTGCTGTTAATTATAAACAATGCTTTCACAGGTTACGGAAACATCGCTCCCCTGTCTGGTGGTGGCAAAGTGTTTTGTATGGTGTTTGCAGTTTTTGGTATTCCTATGACGGCCATTATGTTGACAGCTATTGTGGAAAGACTCCTTCAGTTGACTGACTTGCTTGAAAGGTTTCTGTTGAATACTTGCACTGTACGCGGCATCCCTCCTGCTTACCTCCGCTTTCTTCATCTATCGTTAATAATGTGCGGAGTTATTGTGCTTGTAATGCTGATTCCCGCCGTTTTCTTCATGTTGCTGGAAAACTGGAGCTATTTTGAAGCACTGTACTTCTGTTTTATATCGCTAACTAGCATTGGACTTGGAGATTTTGTACCCGGGGACGACCCAATGTGGCGGTCCAGCGAATACAGATCGTTATACAAAGTATGCTGTGTGTTTTTCTTCATCACTGGACTTACATTTTTGCTTCTGATTCTGGAACTTTGCGCTAAAGTCCCAGATGACCATCCCGGCATGCTTTTCTCGTGTCATAAGCCATTCATCCAAGAGGAAGAAACGGAGTCAACAACAAAACAGCGCCCGCGATACTCCTTGTCCAGCAGAGGGAGCAGTGTATCGTCAACACAGGAAAATGAAAGACCTTCCAGAAACTCTTATGAACGAATAAGCAACCGAGACAGTAGATAATATGCAGCTAATGAAAAGAGATCAATGGATCATATAACACTAATATAAGAATAATCGTAAGGAAATTGAGTAAACTTGGGTAAACACTTGCCCAATTATAGGGTTAGAAAGGAAAACTCATTGTATAACTTCATCGAAATTTTTGCCTTTTTTAAAAATTATTCGCGAGAAGTCGAAAGCAAAAAGCTGATCAAAGCAAATAACATAAAAACGAAACGGGTTTCTGGTAAGGGGGAACGTGAAACAAATCAAAATTATAGATGTTTTTTCACTTGCCGTCTAGGAGTTAAAATTGTTCTCCTTTGGGAAATGAGGTTTGTATTTCAAAAATCTAATTTTTCTTGGGAAGTCCATGCTCTATCAAAGCAACAGCAAACAAGTACTATAATTTTGACTATATATCTCATCAGGCTATGTATCTGACACCTCAGGGTTAATTGTCACTCATTGTAATCCCAAATACTTCAACGAAAGAAGTCAAAGAATTGTTAATCTTCATCTAAACTGGAAAACATTTTCCCCGTGGAAGAGTGTTTAAGTTAATTTGGCACGTTCAAGAGAGCATGAAGAGTCAAAGTGATGTAGACCTTATTTCCAAGGTAATCCATGTCATGTTATTTTTAGGTTACCTTCAGTTTCGGAAATACAGGAGGATCTATAAATAGCGCGGAGTTTTGATCACGTGGACAGCCAAAGTGGCTTTACATCTAATTTATCCTCTATTTAGACATGACACACAGTTTGCACATGCGTGTGAAGCCGCTTGGGCCCGCGTCGCATGATTGGCTATTTTTAAACCCTCTTGGGATTTTCGAAACTACGCGCTATGTAATAATGACTCAGAGGGATTAGCTTGGAAATAAGGCTTACATGGGAGTTGACCTTTGTTAACAGTTAATGCTCTTTTAGCTTGGCACGGTAGAAGACGTGTTTGGTGGCCATAACTTCCATAAACTGAATTTATTATTGCTCAATCAGTGAACTTAACTTCTTAGCAAGATTTTACTGATCAAGTAAGCAGGCTAGAGGCGTCAGATATTCAGAAATTACATTTCAAGCTTTCTATTTTATACTATTTTTTAAGAAGATCAGGGGCAAGGAAGAGAGCTATCTGGTTATAGCATCACTTTAGCCCATGGAGATATTGTTGTAAGATAAATTGTAATTTATGTTGTGTTCAGTAACATTTGTTGATTTACCATGGGTGGGACGGGATTCTTCACCATGGTTGGGAGGGAGGGGTAATCGAATTTATTTTCGTGGCTCATAAAATTTCCCAAGTCTTTCAGGACAGAGGAACGCTGTTGTATTTTTGTTCAAATTATACTCTACAATAATTATTAAAGGGAGAGCAAAGCGTAATTATTTCTCGTCGATTTCCCTGCAAAACTAGACCATCAATTTTCAGCTTATTTCAAATTTATGCTCCGGGTAATGTACCTTTAAACCAACTGCATTCTAGGGCCCCAGATGATGTTGAATGGCCGGGGATTCCATGATTTAGTCACTACCATAGCTTTTCCAAGGAAATGGAGTTGGATTAAACTGAATGAAATGAAAGTTGTTATTGGTTTGTTGTGCTAGTTAAATCCTCTGGCATACATCTGCTCCCTCCGCCTCACCCTGTAAGCATAGTCTCTTGTATCTCTTTGCACCGTAAGAAAAGGCTCTGCTTGCAGGGTGCTTCCGCCTCGACCTAGCCCCAACAAACTTGTTGTCAACCTCGTCCATTACCTCAAAGGATCTAGGAAAGTGGAACCTAAACAATAGGTACGCAGAGCCTGTAAGGAGAATTCCAACGAAGGGAAACAAACTAGACAATCAGACGCTAGTTTAAGTGTGACCAGTATTATTCACAAAATGACCAATGAACCGTGACCGTATATATGAGTTGTCAATCATAGTCAGTCACAAATATTTTTGTCTGCCCTTAACGCTACGTTCTCTTCGCTAGTACAAGAGAACATGTATGGGTTCAGTAAACTGAATTTGTATGTCAGAAAAACAGGGTAACAAAAATTACCAAACCACAGTATATATATCTCCAAATAAATTTATTGGATCCACAATATAACTTTATTCCATCAGTTTTAATAACTAAATAAGATATTAAATAGTGTCATACTAATAAATAGATAATAGATCTTTCTTTCATAACAAGGATGACTCTTAAATTTATTTTCAAAATAAATAATTTGTTAATTTCTCCCACTCTGGGCCTGTTTTTGACTCTTTTCAACCTGGATACTAAGCAGATCCACAGAAAAGCAAAACATAGTTTACATCTGATTACAAGTAATTTTCCTATGTAGACTTAAAAAGTCAATTGAGTACAGCCCTCAATATTATTTTGCAACCAATTTACATATATCCTCATCTAGTTTCTTATCTTAACTTTCATTTTTCTCCTTCACCCATTCACTGTACTGATGCCTATACTGCAACCACCATAATCATGTCTTACGCCCGGGTACAGATCCCAGATAAAAACGACGGGATGCTCGACCGAAACACAAAATTTGAAAAGAGCCCCTAAATATACCAAGATCCAGTTTTTGTGGGCGTGGCTTGGCATTTTTTTCACCTCTAAAAGATACCAACTGTAAAACAACACGTTATCTCTTGTCATTTTTCGGCTTAGTACCCTAAAAGGTATCACAAAAGCTCCTGCTGTGGACCTTTTGAGACTTAATTAAAACCTAAAGAGATACCAAAACTGCTTTTCAACCCCTAGAAGGTACGACGAGCAACCCCGCCTCATTTATATGGGAGTCCCCTCACAGGGTCTCAAGATGGTATTCCACTTAAAAGACCTTGAAAATTAAACAAATAGAAAAGACTTTCCAGTTCAAGTTATTGTAGAAACAATTACTGTGGGCATCACAACTACAAGAAACCAAAAACATAACTTGTGGTAATCCTTTTCTGGTTTAAAGTCCAGCCGAACCCAGGCTGTCTTCAAACTGTGTGTAAAAAAAATCATAGTTTTACATTTGACCATTGATTGCGATGAATCATCTCTTCATTAGCCAGAGGGCCTATGCCATGGATTAGAGATCTTGAAAACATTAACGTTATTTCCCCAAGTGCTCTTGTTCGTAGTGCATCTTAATCTATGTCTTTGGTGTTAATTCTACCGTACTGTTACCCTGAAGTTTCCTCCAATTTGAATTTTCTTGTTATTTTTCAAATCACAAAGAAAATGACTGAAAGTACTGACACGAATCATTTAATATCAAAATGTTCCCTTAAAAAAATCAATTAAGATTGAGAAAAACGTTTAGCAATCACAAGCAATCCATATAGTCAAGGAAAAAAGAACCAGTAACAAAATAAGAAATAAAATGTTTGCATATACTCTTATGAAATTATCTGGATAAAAAAAGCTAAAAATAATATCTTTGTAACGAAAAATGGAAGCCAGCATAACTTTGTGCAGCAATCACTGTACGATCATGCCATGCTTGAAGAGAAAAATTACATTTGTATTTGATGTCAAGTGACGGCCATGTAGAAGACTAAAGATGACAGTTCTTGTCTATTTTGTGTCCTCTTCAAACATTGAGTTTCAGATAACATATCCAGGACATTTAATTTTCTCTTTTGTAAATCTTATTTTCCTATTATCTAAAAAGTAACTTGCATATATTTCTGGAAACACGATTCAATCAACAAGTGGATTTAAATGCTTGGAACAAAGCTGTCGATGCAAAATTAGATCTCACGTTCAGCAAGTGCTTAAGTATGACAATTTAATACTAAGATGATTTCCATAGAAAATTCGAGCAATAATAGCAAAAATTACGTTACCAGAAAAACCTCATGGCATGGTAGTACTTTGAAAACAGTTAAGAACTTATGGAGACTTAAGCTTTCAAGCTGACCCTGCGAGGGAAGATTGAACTGGATTTTCTCCATATTTTGATTAATTAAAAAGGACATGTCGCCTTGCACAAAAACACAAGAACACATTAAGCATTCTTACAAGGTTTGACATTAATTTTCTCAAGAATGCTTGAGAATTTAATGGTGGGGTCACTTAGAAAAATAATGAAGTTGAAGTAAGATGTTTTAAATAGTACTCAAAAAATTATCGTGCTGTGAGCAGATTTTTAGTAAATAATTTTTGCCTTTATTGCTCGAACTTTGAGTGGAAGCCGTCTTATTGAGCATGAATTGGTTTGCTGGGAAAAAGGTCATTTTGCTTTTATGGAAACTTATCCTATAATTCAGAACAAAAAAAAGAACAACTTGAAAATAGGTGAACCAGCAAGCCCATGAAACTATTTAAACAGCAGATTTGCTTTTCAGGATAGAATTGCTACCACAAAACCATGACTAGGTTCTTGCACATAAATCATGCAGTTTTTAGTAATAAGTACTTATCTGTGTAAATGACATGTCATCAAGGTCATGTACCAGCCAAATAATCACGAAGCTTTGCTCTGTGGAAACATGTAGTCTTTCTTATCTTTATTTCAATGACAATAAAATGTATAAAATAAAATTCTACATCTTATCCTTGCATTAGGTTTGCTGTGGTTGTGCAAGTAGATTCATTTCTAGTGAGCACATTTTACCACTTGCTACAGTTTAGTTTTAGCTTTCAGAAACCTGCATGGATTCACTAAAATAAACTTGTTTATGTTCAATATAAAGGTAATTAGGAAATAAAAAAAATAATTGCAAAAACAGGAAAAAATGTTCCAAAACAGGAAAAAGACTAATATATGCAAGGAAGTAACACCTCATTCATTAAGATGGTCATATATTCAGTAATAATTTGGGTACTGTGTTTGAAGGTTCTATAATTATGTCCTAATAATATGTGTTATTATGCATGCAAGGCAAAGAAGGGGGGTATACAGAATGACTGCATAATCTCTTAGAAGTGCAACTTCCTTAGCAAACCAAACTATTGATCATAAGTTTGAATTGCCATCACAATTCTGTTTCAATTGATCATTTTTGTGTGATGTCATCAAGCTAAAGAGCCACCAGAGTTTCTATCCTCATCAGGCATAGGAGGCGTGAAATGTATCTAGATACGATGGCATCCTTCTTTTGAAAACCAGTGCATTTTGAATTTCAGAGTTTTCAGAGTTATGGTGTGACACAGAGCTACTATCAAATTTGTTGAAAAATATATACTAATCTTGTGATTTTTAACCATTTATGAAGTAAAAATAGGACGATGTAGGAAAAGTGTTTAATATGCAAAAGTATGTGTGGTACAGATGATCACTGGCTTGGATAACCAAAGTAAGTTCCAAATGGTTACACAATATTCTGGTCATCATGTTGGTGAAGCAGAGAGGTACATGTACACTATTATTGCAGTTCCACACTGGGCTCTGTAAATTTGTGTGAAAGATTTTGGCAAATACCTGAAGTCTGAGACAAGGCTCAAAATTAAGACTTATTTATCTCCTATAAGATTTCATTGTCTTGACCTCATCCACCAAATGTGTTTTTATATTCCATCAGAAATAAAAGTTGCCAAACAATTTTTTGAAAGCTTTCCCTGAATGTTCCCTACCAAGCACTGTTTAAACAAAAAAGGCAGGTTATGGGCCAATCTTATCCTATGCCTAATCATGTGCATTACTTAATCAGTTCATGTTACATTTTGTGGCAGTTGAGAGCAAAGTTTTTTTTAAAAGAAATATTCGTGAAGAAACTTGATGCTTAGAAAGTCTGAAGCATCTGCAACAATGTATTAAATTATGGCAAAATTATACAATTTTAAAAGACATTGACTCACAACTAGACTGTTCACAGTCCCCTATTTTCCCATGAGATCGTAGATATTGATTGTTGAGTCTGACGGGCCACCATCTTATCGTATGATTTTTAGCTATTTATGAAGTAAAAATAGGACAATCTAGGAAAAGTGTTTAATATTCAAAAGCATGTTGATAGAAACTGGATAGAGCAAAAAATGTCTGTGGGTAGGGGTGGTGGGGCTAATAGCATGGTTAAAAAAAAAGTGAAGCCTTGGAGCCAACTGGCCCATAGCTGCTGGAGCTTATCCCGGTTTCTGTAGCATGAAGCAGCTAGAAGTATTTCTACTTCCCCTGGATGGGATGCTAGTCATCACAGGTCACTCCCCCGCGATTTGTTAGATGTAGGTTTTCCCCAACAATTCGCCGGTACCCATTGGTACCCATTGGTGGAGAGAGGTGCCGTGAGAGTAAAGTGTCTTGCCCAAGAACACAACACAATGTCCCTGGCCAGCGCTCGACCCCAGACCACTCGCTCCGGAGTCAAGCGCACTAACCATGAGGCCACCATGCCTCCCAATGGTAAAGAGGCAGAAAACATAGGGAGACTGTGTACACCAGCTTCACTGTCTTGTGTTCATGGCATTAGTTACTCCAGCAACAGCAACACCTGATTGGTCTAAGGGACAATAGAGCTAGTTTATCAGAGCATAGCAGAGTGTTTATAACTTGACTGACATTTATCACTTTGCGCCTCAGGCCAAAATGGCATTGACTTCAGATGAATTTTCTGGAGAATGTTTTGATTTTGATCATCTGTCTGCTCTGTCTCGGAGTAACAATGCTAATGTGAGAAAAACAAGAGGCTGTTTTTCATTCACGGGTGGATTTTCCAACTTGTGGATCCAGTTCAACAACAAGATGTATTTTCAAACGATCTGCTAGGCAAATTTTGTCAACTTCAGTTTTTCAGGGATCTTAAAAGAGCACAGTCACAGTGTTTTGAGATATTTTGACAATAGACATAATTACCGTTTATCAAAAGAAACCTGAAAATAGTACTTTACACCAAAGAGATAATAATAATAATAATAATAATAATAATAATAATAA
>CM042750.1:18889544-18912074 GCA_022496165.2 Catalaphyllia jardinei | reverse complement strand
TACTGTGCCCTTCAGTGAAACACAAACTCTGCTCAATCAATGGTTATTTTTGCTTCTTTCAAGGTTTGTTGATGGCAAAGAGTATCGACAAACCTGATTTACCTACAGTGTTGTTTAATAATGTACTACTTGGCAATAAGTGGAAAAATATGCATCATTTCTCCAAGGGCTTTCTGCCATTTACTTCTTCGTGACAATTTAGCCAAATTGAATGTGGTTTAATAGAGGTCAGCCAATGGATCATGCTGTTAGAGATACACTGTACAGTGTTTTGGGAAGCTTTCTTTCAACACCTCCAAGTAACTTCTACTAATTTCACCTCACAAACAAATAACATATCTTATTAAAACAGCACCCAGGTTTAAAGCTGATTGCCAATCATCAGACCTGATGGCTCCAGCTGACTACTCATGTATCATGTGCCACTGGTCAATAGGGCAATGTGGATTACATATCACCTGACTCCAGTGATCAAACTCTGGTCCATCGCCTGCCGCTGTACTTAGTACTACTTGGCCAATCCGTTCATGGCATCCACTTGAATCCTGAACCAGTACAGTGAACATCAGAGTCATGTGGTCAAGTGCCAGCTTTCCTCCCAAATCAAATGTGAAAGTCTGAGCAAACTTGGGATTGACTGTTTTCTTTTTCACACGGGTTTTTTTCTTTGCAACACGGCGGTTTGCAGAAAATAGTTCTACCTTGACATATGGATCTGGAAATTGGAACAACAGCAATATTCTCAACAGTCTCTAAAAATTGTGTGATCATGTTTGTTTACTGTTACACTGGGCATTTCTCTAATTAAAATCAGATCCTGGAACTGGTCTCCTGTCATTTTAATAATTGAAGGGTTCCGTGGAAAAAGGGCATTAGGTTTTTTACTCAAAAGTGAACTTTGTCAGTAACACTCCAAATTTCGCATGCAGTTTTGTTTACGTGGGTCAAACAATGCTCTGCATGTTTTTTCCCTGAAGTTTGCTTCCTTTATTGTTTTGCTAAACCATGGAGTCACTATAATACATGAATCTCTTACTACTGCTTCATTAGCACAAGTGGATAAGGCACTGAATTCAAGTTTGTTTTGTCGTGACGCCAGCTCGATACGAGGCCGAGGTCGGTGCAGTTTTGTTTCCCCGTTCTGTTTCTCTACTTCTTTCAAAAACCAAGATATCTATTTATCTTCGTGTCTTTGTAACTGAATCACCATTTTTAACCACTAGGAAGGATCTGGGCTTGATATGTTTTTTAGCTGGAATTGAGACCTCAGCTTTTGGCGCGCAAAGCATCGATTATTCAGAGCTTACCTGTCAATTAAGCAGAGTTTGCACATCATTTCCACCAATAGTCGAAGCTTATTCGACGAATATTTGCACCCACCTGGTAGGAGATTTGGCATCATTAAGCCTTTGATCCTCTACGAGTCACCAGCATGCCTCAAAGAACCGAGATGTGTTTTTGTTCCAAGAGTTTTGTGCCGTTAACTTAGCCATTGAAGAACAAGTGAACCAGGCGGTAGAGTCTATAAACGCTTCTTCTTCCAAAACAAAGCATCTGTCGTGGACTTATGGCTCATTTGCCAAACTTCGCATGTGTCAGTTTTGGAAATTAGAACTGCTTTCTAGACTCTTATTATTTTCTTGAAATCTGCCATCCACCATCCTTTGCTGCAGAAATTTCTGGGATATCCCATAATAATCTTTGATACATAAAGCGCCATGACCACTGTGCACATGACGACTTAAAGTGCGTCTTTGTGTGACTCAGACATGGCCGGGAACTGGCGAGAAAAGCCAGGCAGCAAAGTTGTTGAATTTGACCTGTGTTTAGAAAACAGATTCAAAAGCCATTTTTACGGGCCAAATAGAAGCCAAAGGTCGGTTAAATTAGCAAGCAAGCGTTCCGTGAGTGTCTCCTGGATTTCCAAGCAAATGATTCCTTTGTATTGCAATAGGATCTAGACTGCTGCGAACTGAAGCAAAAACGGAAACAAGAGAGAATGCCTGATAACAGGTTAGCAAGAAGAAAACTTCAGCTGAAATGTAAGTTTTGCTTTCTATTTTACCGTTCATTTGCTGATAAATTTTCCATTTCATGTGCCTTTTTTCGACATGAGCAGCGTGTTAGCAGAAGGCTTCCTCTTGTTAGAAATAATCATTTCACAGAACGAGCAGTTTTGTACAAAAAAAAAAAAATTCTCATAGAAACATTTAAATTGATCACTGATGTAGCCAATTTGCAAAAACGTACAACCTCTCTATCCAGGCATTACTCATTGACTTGATTTAGGTATCGATTCATGCAATAGATTTAAAAACTCAAGATTGTTATCCCTTGCCACTGCGCTAACCCTAGCGTGTCCTGACTGTAACTCTAACCTAATCCGAAGCAATAGCCCTAACAACTAAGTGCTAGCACTAACCCTCACGCTGAGCGCTAGCCCTAACCCTAACACTAAGCGTTAGCGCTAACCCTAGTTTCGAGCGGCAATTTGAGTAAAATTAATGTTTTTGCGCTTGCACATTAACGTGAAATCAAAATTTTAATGTTTTTTCTTACTAGAAATCAACACTTTTTAAGGTTGCATGTTGCAAAAGATCAATATTTTGCTGGATTTTAAGCGAAATTACTGTCTTTGTGGTCACATGCTGATGTGACCACAAAATACAGGTTTTTGCATACGTAATATTTCAAAAACGAAGCAAACTTCAGCAAGAAAACATAAAGAACATTCTTTAATACACCTAAACATACATGTAACTACATGCAAAATTTGGAGAGTTTCTGACAAAGTTCACTTTTGAGTAAAAAACCTAACACCCTTTTTCCACGAAACCCTTCAATTATAAGAGGCACAAACTATGACAGTCTTTTTGCAGCCTGAACTGATTCATTATCAAGAAATACCTATGCAAAGCAGTACTTCTCCAATTTCAGAGGGAAATGTCCAGAAGATTAGATCACGTTTGGCAACGCATCACCAGGACTTGGAACTAAAAGTCTCCAAAACATTGTCTTAAATCTTTGAACATGTCTTATTTTTGATCGCTAATGTTAATCCTTCCACATTCTTACATATACATGTAAGTTAAAACTCAGACCTTTGACCCAAAAAAACACAACAGATGTGACAAAAAGAGAAATATTTGTGAGGTACCTCCTATATTAAGGCTGCTAATTTTTGGTAGGTTTCTTGCTTCTAACACGGTTACAGACAGTTTACTGGAAAGAGGTTGATGACAAACAGAGATATGCAGCTCTCCTAGGATCTGAAATAAAAACCAATCAATCCCTTAGCTTATTTATCTCTTCCAGATAGCTCTCAATCAGCCACACGCATACATGTGATTACACAGGACAGACAGACAGAGAGAAATATTGGACAAAGTAATACAAGAGATCTTATATGATCTCACTAGTTTTTCCTGATTATAAAGCCCGCCATATGTCGATCACTGGATTATACAAAGCTGCAACTATTACTAAGACATGAGACTTTCCTATGCAGTTTAGAGTCAAATTCATTAAGAATTATTCAGCCAAATCTTCACACAGATTGTGCCAAATTAATTACAAAGTTAGACAAGCAAGCTCATCAAATTTATTACTTGACGTAATTGTTGACTTGATCACTTTTGACATCCTCAAGCTCACACTTGCAGTGAATGAGGAAAAAACAAACAAACTGGTCACATGTTGACATGCATTCTAGCATGGTACCAGTATATTATATACATGTATGTATCACATAATCAGTTGTTGCAATTTTGTTTGGCCAGGTTAGTGTGAGAGAACTAACCACAAACTAACTTTAACTAAAGGTTACCCTGCACCTTCAGATCGATAATTTTTTCAAATCTGGATTTTTGAGTCAAAATATTGGTCGAAGTGCAATCTTTAATTTTTTCAAAAAAATTATTGAAAAAGACCAAATTTTGGCGGAGAAATCGCATCTTCACGTTAATGCCGGAAGTAAAAGCCCTATGATGTTATGCAATCAACCGAGACGACTTTCGCGGGATTGTACAGATGTGAAGAACTAGCTACTCAGTTGATCAGTCACCATGCAAGCATCTTCCTTGGTGTAATTATTTTAGGTATGAATAAACCTAGACTATGGAAATGTCAGTGGACCAATTCGAAGAAGCGAAAGAAGCGAACCAAAAGTGAAAATACAGCAATGAAGGAACAAGCAAAAGTTGGCGGAAAGTTGAAGCTACGTCTATCTGGGATCAAGTCTGCAAAAGATCGAGTTGAGAGTTTTAATTGACAAAGGCACTGTAATGATAGTACATGTTCTTTCTGGCTGGCTTGCCTCTTCTTATCCAATCTGACATGCTTTCCTCCAACATATCAGCGGAGGGGTTTCCGTCAAATCTGTCATAAATAAATGAAAAAGTTCTTGCCATTTCCCATGAAGAAATGGCTCAATTGCTGTGTGGATGTTTGTTCATCCTACTGAAAATGGCAGTGATATTGGACTTGAAAGGCTTTCTTATCAATCGAAAATTATTTCTATCAACATCAGAATATCCCATTATTATCAAGGGAGAAAGTGAAACATGCCCGAATTTCTGAAATCGCCATAATAATTCTCCCTCTAAAGTTTATCAGTTCATTTGAAGCTGCCGTGTTTTCGTTTTACTACTGAACTTCTTTTTTCACGCCTAGCCACTTTAGTTTGCTTTGTAGTGGTCGTTCGCTTTGTTATCTTCCACATAAATTGCTCCAACAGCTTCAAGAAAAAAATGAGCAGCCAAAAATATTCTCTTCGCTCAAAGCGAAATGCAAAACAATAAGGGTTGATTGAAGGTTATGCAGCTAGATTTCACCAGGAAGCCAACGGAAGTAAACTTTTCAAGCGCTGATTGGCTCAGTTATCTGAGAACCCAGTTGACTGTGTTTGTGGGCAGAGTTTGTTTGCGAAGCAGGAAAATTTTTTCATCGCTGTTTTCTCAAAACAATTTGTTCACCAGAAGGGGACACTTTAAAGAGCTGCAAGTCAAAGGGAATTTGTTTCAATTGATTGCTCTCAAATTTTGACAGTAACTAGTTTTACATATAAACAACAAAAATGTGTCTGCGAATTTCGTATTTCTAAATACTGTTTTTTCAAGAGCAAGTTTTGTACCATATTTTTGTAATTCTATTTCAAAAAATGATGTTCTGTAACTTTTCACTGAAATTTAATATGGCAAATCGCAGACACGCTTTTTTAGCGCTTAGGCCCCAGAAACAGAGGAACACATTAAATAAGCGAAAAACAAAATTTGCTTTGACATGTAACACTCAAAAGGTGATTCGGGCGCCTGCATTTAGAAGTCGTGAAAAATTCAACAATTCATTTTTTTTCAAAATTTCTGGTATAGTTTAATAGCCAGTCCTATAAGCTTTAATTTGATATAGGGGTTTAGATATCTACAGTTTCAACTGAACGCGCTACATCGCTTACACGCGAGACATCCCTGAAGGTGCATGGTAACCTTAAGTTAACTGAGCATTTTTGAGTTGTTTGTCTGTCTGAGATTGAGAAAACATAAAACTAGCTACCGGCGATCCAAGAATAATGTTGCTGTGTCGCTTTGTCACATTTTGCATGAATATTTTCACATGGTTGATTGTGCTTTTGACTTCATGTAAGCAGAGCGAGATTCAATAAAAAATGTTTTTAAAAAGTCTCAATGTTATAAAAGAAATGTTAAACATGCAGCATACAACTATCAAGTTATGGATGCACTTGGGAGTGGAGCCAGAGGATTAAGACTTAATTGAGAATTAATAAAATATTGTTGTCTGTTTGTTTTGTTTGCTAAGCAGGCAAGAAACTAGAGTTGCACTAGGCGATAGCCTTTTCGACTCTTACACTTCTTTCGTGCTTAGAAACCTCCCGGGTACATCCATAACTCAATAGTTGCGTGTTGCACGCTTACCATTTCTTAATTTTTCCCCTGCCTCTATTTTTTTCATTTTGTCTTTCTTTTATCTGCAGTTTTGTTGGTGTATCAATTGTCTTTGTTCCCATTAGAAAGTTTCCATCAAGGAAAGTGTTTTTTTTTTCAACTGGAAGTGTATGTGGTAGAGTCAAGAGTCAACTTTTCCTTTGATTTAAGAAAATAACTATTTTGTACATGTGTAGGTTTATTAATAATACTAATGACAGGTAACTCAGTCCCAATCCATCCCATCATGTCTGTTTAACTGTATACCTACATAGATTACATTCATGATTTGTACAACTTCTGCCATTTTATTTGCAGGCTCTGGAGAGTTTGTATGGATCATGTCCCCCCTCCCTCCCAGGCCCGTTTTGGTTCATTCAGGTACTACTGAGTTAACTACCATTTCATATTCACACAAACTCTCCCTTGGCTTACATTCTGGAATTGATGTGGCCTGAGTTCTCTCCAAACATTAACTTCTCCTCCAGTCAAGTCCATTCCACCTAATGTCATCATGACCTCTCCTATTACAACATTGCGTGACACTGGTTGGTGATGTATGATTAGAAAGTGTAAAGCTAGTTGCCTTATCTCTGACAAAGTGAGTCCACTAATGATAAACAGCTCATTCCACACTGGATGAAGGTTCTTCTCTACAACTGTTGTCCTGTGATTGTGTCTCCTTGTCGGGAGTGCATAAACTCTTACGTATGGTGAAGATGTATTGTTACGGAGGTCCTTCGGTGGCAGCTCCCTTGCTTGTAGGATCTAGGCAGAGAAAAAAAAATAGGCAGTCGATGACTGTATGTAGCTTACTGTTGCGGCCTGCTACCACCTACAATAGCGTATTTAACCACCGTGAAACGACGATACTAGAAATCTTGTGATAAGTGCAACCACGCTGTGATAAACAAAACAAATATATTTTAGCACAAAACTTGAAGTGAACAAAATGTATTAGGAATAAATTACAATGCCTGTACTTCAAGGGTGCTTCACGGGTGCTCCCTGAAGTGAATCTTGGTTTTCTTGAGAAAGATCTTTTGCTACCCGACGACTCTAGTTTTTCGCTATAAATTCAGCTTGAAACATAATTATATAAATTAACATTCGTTTGAATCGTTGATGAAATGACCTTTTCCGGATATTTTTTCTGTCAGGGTCAACAAAAATCTCCGATTACGAAGTCACACTGAACCAACGCTTTTCAAAGGGCCTGATTACATGACCAATTTCAGCCTGGGCTGAAATTTCAACCCAGCTAACCGGGCTAAAATTTTGTTGCGATTACATGACGAACTTCAGCATAGGCTGAAATGTCAGCCTTGGCGCAAAAAATGACATTGCGTGGGAAGAGTCTCAGGAGAATTAAAATGGCGCCGAGAACACAAGCCGTAGAAATAGGCACATTGCTTCTCTCACAGTTTGGCCTTTTGGTGGCGCTCAATTTTGTACTTTTTGGGATGGTAACAGCCTACAAGATCATGGAACTGATGTGAAAACCTGTCTTTGGCTGCATATCTGTCAGCTAGAAAGACGTATTTGCAAAGAAAGAGAAGATATCTTGAAGCTCGCCGAGTTTATGGCTTTCCTGACAGCCTCGTACTGTTTAACCTTATCTGCATTGAAGTCGATGTTCTCACACTCTATCTAAGCTTTGAAATTAGAGAGACAATGAATACAATTCTCTATTTTATGGCCTTAATCCCACTGAAATCACTTCTGCTTCCTAGCAGCAGCCATATTGTTTCCTGCTTTTCAATTCCATTTTGATTACATGAGATTTTTTACAGATTTTCAGGCCCATTTGGCCGGGCTGAAAATCCTAGCCTGGTTAGAGGAAACCGGGCTAGGATTTTCAGCCCAGGCTGAATTGCGACCCGGGCTGAATCCCTCACCATGTAATCAACAATTTGATTTTAAGAGGATTTGTTCCAGAAGCCGCGCTGAAATTCGCCATGTAATCAGGCCCAAAGAAATCTTTTCAAAACTCTGACTTCGAAGCGATATATCTTTTTAGCGTTAATACCTACCACACATTGGCAGTAGTAAAATGTATTCCTTAATAATCCAGCTTCACCATGTTAAAATTGCAGCAAAATCGAACGAAAACAGAATTAATTAGGATTCTATCTGTGACCGCTTTTGACAAATGAAGATGAACTGACATGATAGCTGAAAATTGAATGGGAGCATCTTTTTAAAACTTTTCTTAGGAGATTTAGATGAAAAAATGACCTTGGCAGTCTACAAAAGAACGCAAGACAGTGCGAAGAGCCAATAAGTTATTCTGTGACAATGAACTACAAAACAAACTGTTGCTCTAGCAGCACAAGAGATAAACAAACAGTAATCTTAGCGGTTTTCCTAAAACAAAGCTGGCATACTGTAGTGTGATAAATTTAACCATTTTGTCTTCCTGGACTTCCTGCACACCGTATCATGTGGGAGAGATACATGTATGATGGAGCTTAATGACCACAAAGCACAACTGAAACAAATATTTTCCATGGGAACCGAGATAAACAGAACCCACATGAAGTGAAACCGAAAAAACTGCTTTGTCACGTAAAAACTAAAACCAACAAAGTGAATCCATGAACCCAACAAATATAGAACAAAAGCTAAGAGCAGTTTTGTAACCAAAAGTTGTAATTCCGACGAGGTTCCAAAACAAAAAGGAGATAAGATCGGAAAATATTGGGTCAAAATCGACAGAATTCGTTGTGGACTCGGATTCTATTGTTACTTATACTCACTCACTCACTCCCTCACTCGCTTGCTCAGAAGGACAGCATAGTGGCTTATGCCTCTTTAGGCAGTAAGCTACAAAAACATTAACATTTTACTATTTTAAACTCTTCTTAGCACGTGAACAACATTGAAGTCATTTCGTTTGTTTGCTTGCCATGATCAAATAAAATAAAATAAAATAAAAACAACAAATAATAAGAATTTCCTCCAAAATTGTGTGTAACATGGGTGGATACTTCACTAACAAAGCAAAAAGCCACCTGAATTTAATGAGGTGATAGTCTGCAAGATCGAGTTCTTTTTCATCCCTTTCACAACAAATCTACCAGTATGTTACCACAGCAAGAATTAACAATTGACTACAACATTACCCCATTTGCAGTTCTCGCCAATTATCCAAAGATCAAACTCTATTTCCCTTAATATGCCTGAAATGATCATACCCAAACAAAAAAATACAAGCAAAACACAGAGAAAAGTTGACTGGTTTAACAAATAAACACAAATGTGAACAGGTTTGGATTGGTGATTAACTCTAATGATAACATTTTCAAGGCAAAGCACAAGTCAACACAGGAAAAGTTTGTTTTCTCAGTGGTTACCTTTATAAACAAATCACATGTGGTCTGTTTATACTGCAAGGACACATTTAATCTGCCTAATCCACTCTGAGAACTCCTTCGTCTTGTATCCTTACGTGGGTGAATGACTTGGGAAGGAATATTCACAGAAATCTTAGAAAGAGTTGCTTGACTACGTTTACTTTGCTCGTCACCTTCAGCACCAATGCTTGGTTTTCTTCTTTCTCCCAAGTTTCTGTCAGTGCTTCCCTTCCTCTCCTTGCCTGACCTTGATGGCACAGACACGTTATCTAAACTACGAGAAGGTTTTGGTGGCCTCCTGATGGGCAGGACTTGAGAATCTGAATGACTTTGTCCATTTGCATCTACATCACCTCCATGCAATTTTGCACTCATATCATCCTTAGATTCTACTCTGGTAATTGTTATGAGTGGTTTAACAGGAATGGGCCTTACAAATTCAAAAGACTTGCTGCTACTCTTTGGAAAATTTCTTGGAGACTTTGAGACATCTGAACTCTTTCTCTGTTCATATACACTTTCAGAGCTATCTCCACTTGAAGTACTAAGTTGAAGAAGGGAAGATCGCCTAATTGTTGGCACATTAAGAGCCTCAAAACTACCCAAACTGCGCCTCTTTTCCGGCATCCCTGCATCATCAGGGGCTGTCCGATATGAGCCAGAATCCTCACTGAAAAATGATTTCTCTTCTATGGGTGAAGTCTGCACTGAAGTGGCACTACTACTATTATGAGTTCCATGGTGAGAATGCTGTACAAATTTCTGTACAATTCTTGGTACAAAAGGTGGTATATATGGGTCACGGGAGGAGTGTACATCCTTGATCCTCCAAAGACGAGGTTCCTGAAGACGATCACCTTGCTGCTTGCGACGACAGCAGCAATAGACCATGTATATTGATACAAGAACAACCACTGGAATTCCCGTTGCTAAGCCAGCCACCAAGGCTACTAAATAAAGAAAGACAATACAACAACTATTAGAACTCATTCAAAAGAACATTCATTGAATAGCTTTTTCAATAAAATATTTCTACAAAGTACACTATATGTTCACAGAAAAGGGCTGCTGAGCTTATTCCATTTTCAAGGAACTTTTGAGGTGGAACTTATAACCAAATAAATATAGCAGAACCATTAAAATCACATTAAAGTACCAATGAAGTAAACAATAATTGCTGCTTATTTGAAAGGCTTTTCAAATTAAAGATGAATGGCATTTTCCTTTTTGGAATATCTTTTAATGTTTCGGAGATATTTACGTTTTTGTATCATGCAAACGAGGAAAGTGATCACAACATTTTATAGTTTCACTTAAACAAAAACATGCTGAATCAAAAATATCTCCAGAAATATTGGAGCAGTGTTTTTCAAACTTGGCACCAAGAAATGTTCATTATAACAAGAAACAGAATGATACCTACTATGTTGTTGCCATGACAACACTCTGGGCTCTAGTCTCTTTCTATGAAAAACCAAATATCTGCATTTTTGTTATTTTGTTTCCTTTGTGATGTACATTTCTGGTGCCAAGTTTAAAGAGCACTGCTTTAATATTTCTAGAGATATTCTGGATTAAGTGTTGTACTGTTTTAGTGGAACCACCTATGCCATCAGCACTTTCCTCATTTGCATAATACAGAAAGCTAAATATTTCTAAAACAAAAAAAGATATTCCAAGAAGGAAAGTGCCATTCTTCAAACCTCCAAATACACAGCAATTACTTTTTACTTCTTAGGCACTTGGAAGTGACCCTACAATTTAACTCTCAAGTATTCTCAAAAAAGTTTTTGTCAAACCTAGTAAGAATGCTTAAGCGTGTGCTATTGTGTTTTAATTAACATGAAACAGCCATCTAAATTGAAATATGGCTAGCTTCAAGTTCAATTTTCTCTAGTGCGGTCAGCTTGCTTTTTTGAGAGCTTATGTCCCAATAATTTGTTCTTAAGGTTACTGTACACCTTCAAAGGCCAAATTTTGCAAATTTTGTTTTTCTTTCTTCCTGATATAGCTAAAATATCAATTAAAAGTTTGGAGAAAAAAAAAACAATTTAAAATCATTCAATGATCGCAAGATATCAGCCGTGAGGGTAAAACTACTTTGGAGAAGAGTTAATAAATAACTATAAATGCGTTATAGTCCCATTAAGCCTGTGGATGTTTCGGGGCAAATCTTATCTGACAAACATTGCAAAATTTATTTAGTTTACATTGAGCTGTTTCACGTTGTTTAGGCCGTTGGTATCAGTGGATTTTTCAATGTATGGTCCGTGAAAACTTACATTATGAATTCAATGAAAAGGGAGAGGATGCCTTGGACAAAATCTCGTAAGAAACCCGGGCTGAAGAAAAAGGAAAAAGGCGATTGTTGTGCCCTTTGCCTTTTGTTGCGGTCGCTTGGGGGGTTCGAATCTTGTGTTTCATTGGTCGGTGGCATGACTCAGTTGACCGCTGCTTTGATGAGGTGTGATAATCTTTCAAAACTTTAGGAGGCTAAAACTCGGGCTTTATTTTTGTGTGATTTCCTTGCTTCAAACGAATTAATAGGGTATGTAGATTTGACGGATTCTTATGAAATTTGGCCAAAATGTTCCTTGGTTATCAATGCGCAAAAGAGTGTGAGGCTTTTTTGATTCTCCAACTACTTCTTCTTTTACGTGTTTTCATGTGACGAAGATCGGCAAATATTCAATTCGTCAACTTCAAAATATATTTTCTCGGTAACCAATCGGAATATCGAAAAAGCCTCACACGCTTTTGTAGTCTATCACCTACTGATTGACACTGTGCAGTTTGTTTGGTCGTGCGTGCCAGCAGGATGGCAGGTAATTCAGCTTAGCAAATGGTGTCAGTTTTGCGTTTGAAGGCTTGTGTCTGCTTACCATTAAGTCAAATCTTAAAAATGTTGAATGTGTTTATTTCTTCTGATTTTACATTTTATTAGCTTTATGATGATATATACTTTTCTATGGTTATAGCACAAGCGACACACATACGAATGATTCTTCGGAAGACAACCCTGAAGGTCTACAGTAACCTTAACTGTATTCAACATATTACCATGCATGTCATGAGGTTTTTTTGCCATAATTGCTCAAATGCTCTGAGGAAATCATCTTTTAATGTTGCTGCTGTCAAGTGTGGCACTTATTCCATGGTAGCATTCGATTCAAATAAAGGCAGCACTATTTGGAGGACATAAAGGTATGGTAGCCAAGTAAACAGGGCGAAGGTAAGGTAAATACGTGTAAATCACTCACTAATCCTATTCACTCCCATGATAAGAGCAGAAGGCTACAAATACGCATTATGTCCACTTCAAACTAAATGACTGGTGGCATTATTGGAACTGGTCCTTTACTTCGGTTTCTATAGGAACAAAGCAACTTTACAAATTTCTTACTTCTCCTAGATGAGATCATTTTGTCAGTTTTCCAAATTCTTTCATTGAGTTAGCTAGGGGTGCTAGTTCAATACATGTCCTCCCCTAACCCCCTCCCTCTCAACCCTATTATAAAGTTGTCTAAAACATTTGCCTGTACCAGTGTTCCAGATAAGTGAGGGGTCTCAGGTCAAAAACCCCACAAGATTGACAACTAGTAAATGACCAACAAATTATAGGAAATTTCTATTGATTTGGTGGGAGCAGTGGAAGAATTGACCCATTGGAATTCCTTTTCACCTTTGAAAACTTACCTGGAGCTCTGCTGTACCCATCAAACTCATGAAATGATGAAACTACTGACAATAAGTGCAATGTACAACAAAACACATTGACTCTATGCTGTTCTCATAATATTGAATCACACTTATTTACTGTATGCAACAATCATCCTTCACTGAAAGAATTGCAAAATATTGAATATGTTTACCTGAGTTATTCATTATCATTGGTCAAAGGCAACATCAGCAGTTTAGTTCAGTTTGCCAACTGACTATTGAACACCTTTAAAACAAAGAACAGAAAATAGTACTATAATATCACTCCAGACCAGTTAAACATAATTATACAAACTAAGCCAAGTAATTCTACAAGTACTTATTTACTTTACTTTCCTCAGTTTAAATGATTATGCCTACCTCATTCATATGAGCCTGATAAATATACCCTCCTGATTACCTATAGTCCCCATCTCTAGCACTTAATCAAGTTTGCATATTTGCAGCATGAACAAGTACCAATTAAACTATTTGTTTCAAATTCTATCACTGCATAAGCAAACCTATCCATTGTTTATTTGCAACTGTGATAGTTTTTTCATCACCTAACATAATAATCGCAAGAACAAAACCAAGAAGGAACTCTTCCAACCTGATGCCTCAGGCCCCATCAACATGTATCCAGTTTGTTTTAATCTGTAACTTTTTCTTTCTGGATTCAAACATTTCCCTGTCCACACATAGTGTATTCAAACTGAATTTGCCTGTCCACATGCATCCAATGGTATCCAGATTCACTAGAGAAACTAGGCCTACATATTTTGCAGCCATAACGGTTTATTTATTTGGTAAGAGACTGGACATGATTAGGCCACTGCATGTCATAAAAAAATATCCGGATCCAAATCTTTTTTTTTCCACTCTAGAGAATGGATTAAATATATCTGGATTTACTGCAGAATTTGCCGGATGCATGTGGATGGAAGCCATACAGTAATATGAAAAGAAAAAGTTGCGGATTCAAAAATATATGGATACGTCTGGACAGAGCCTCAGACTTACTGTAGGGAGTTTGAAGAGAGAAATATTTGATTTGTTTATTAAGTAGCAAGTGAAAAAAACAAACTTGCAAATTAGGGTGTTACATGTATACTATTCAAAAATGTTGATTGTAAAACATGGAAATACAAAAAATACAATACTTAGGTACTGAAGTTGAAAGAAATAAAGCCTCAGTTTTTTTTCTTAAGGTACGGTATACCTTCAGATCGGCAATTTTGTTCAAATTTCGATTTCTCTGTTATACATAATGGTCAAAATGAAGTCTCTAATGTAAAAAAGAGATCACTGAAATAGATTAAATATTGGCAGAGAAAAGGTGGTTTTAAGTTTTGGCTGGAAGTAAAAATTACCCATGAGGCCCCAGTTGTTCAAAGGCTGGATAACACTATCCACCAGATAAATTGCTATCCAGTGGCTATGTGTTAACAAAACAAACCACGCTATCCACTAGATAGTGATTTATCCGGTGGATAGCGTTATCCATCTTTCGAACAACCCAGGCCTGATTGACACATTTAGCGCTGTTTTCTCCAATCAATTTTTTTCACTTGAAGCGGACACTGTAAAGAGCTAAAATACGTATTAGATTGCCCCAAAATTTTGACAGTGGGTAGATTAACACATAAACAAAAAAAACGTGTCTGCAAATTTTTTCTTTCGAAATATTTTTTTAACTAGACGCCTTGCTGCGTGTACCCAGGCAGTCGTTATACTGAGAAGTACTCTAGCTATATTGCAATTGAGCTTGAATGTTCTACGTTTGATTGCAATTGAGCTTGAATGTTCTACGTTTGAAATCGTAAGAAACTCAATCGAATCGATGAGCTCAAGCTATTCTGCCTTCGATTGCATTTCTTGGAATCGATTAATAGCTTATTACTCGTACACAGACCTTTAGCACGTAAAATAAGTCAAGATTGTTACATCAGCCTATGAACGTTTCAGTCTATTTTCTTTAGCCTTTGTCGTATTTGTTGTTTGTTTGTTTTTTTCTTCATTTCTCAAACGAGAGAGACATTTTGAATTTCAGAGTTATGCCAGTGCGTGACATGGAGCCACCCTGGGCTCTGTAAAATTGTTCAAAATAATTTGAGGAATATCTCAGGTTTGGGAAAACGCAGATTTAAAAATTAGAGAAGTGTAATCTTTATTAATCTCCTGTAACATCACAGTTTCTTGACTTTATCCACTGAATGGTTTTAGAATAATTTTTTGGTCGCTTCAGGATTGCGTGACAGTACAATCCAATAGTTGTTTTGCTGGGGTCAACTCATACATTAGTTTCTTTCATCTTAAATGTACAATAATTCACTACATGGGTTTCATTCTTGAGAAGACACATACCTCTGTTACAAGAAAATAACGAGAGAATATCCTTTAGTTCGAAATTTTAACTTTATTACACGTTACGAAGTTTTTCAGGGCGTTTTACTTAAGTGAACTCGAACAGATGCATTCGTAAACAACAAAAACACATTCTCTAACCTTTCTGCTCTTGTTGCTCAGACGTTATGAGTTCATGCTGGGATCCTACTTGGTTCACGATCATGCCTAAAAATACGATGACGCTTCTGAAGATGCTTTTTATTAAGGTGAAGAGTCGATAGCCCCGGTTGATAGCTAGCTCCTTTGGCATATTGAACATGATTCTTGATGAATTCACTCCAAATGTTCGCTCCTAAATTGTTGATCTCTCGTAAGCCTTGCAGACCGACCCTTTCCGAAAACGTTTAACGACCTTTAGAAATCATGGAATCCGACCTTGTATTTTTCACGACAGCAACTGCTGTAAATTCTACGCTACATTAGTGACGCATGCGCTGTAGAGGCCAGACGGCAATTTGTGACTGAACGAGGAAGAAAAAAAAAAAAGAAAGCCGAAATTTAAACCCAGGCCTCAGTGCCTGGGTAATGAGAGTGATTTTTGTACAAACACTTCACATTTTCCTATTACTATTTCGAAAATATTCCATAACTTTTCACTGTAACTGAGTATGGCAAAACGCAGACACGTTTTCTTAGCGTTTTGGGTCCGAAAACTGAGGAACAAATTAATTTTATTTAGTGAAAGACAAAATTCGCTTTGACTTGTAGCTTTGAAAAGGTGATTCGGATACTCACATTTAGAAGTTGTGTAAAATTTGACAATCCATTTTATTTCAAAATTATTGGTGTAGTTGGATAGCCAGCTCTGTAAGCTTTAATTTGATATAGGGGTTTAGGTATCTACAGTTTAAACTGGACACACTACATTGCTTGGACGCGAGACACCTCTGAAGCCATACTGTAACCTTAACTAAGGTATTTCCTACATTTTAATCTTCAATTTACTTTGCAAAATTATGTAAACTTGGTGTTGTTATCGTTTGAAAATTATATGCTGCTCAGTTTGGCTACAATGTTTTCAATTTGATCAGCTGATGTCTCACACTTTATCTAATCTCTCAATAGAGTAAAAATGATCCTACAGTATCTTTAATGATATTACAGTTTAACCTGTAATCACCCTCCCTCACTTTATGTCTTGCAGCTGTCAAGGTATTGGGCAGTCGTACATTTAACAATAACAGCACAAATTATCGCGCACTCATTGGCTCATTTTTATCATCATTAAGCACACAGACACATGAATTTATAATTTATGCGAAGCAGCAACAAGCGAGAGCAGACAATTTGACGTCAATTTTTCATGCGTCTGTCCTGTTGTAGACAATGAATTTTGTCATTACATTGTCAAAGTAGTCTGCAGATCCACTCGGCTATCACCTTGTGGATCCACAGCTACGTTGACGATGTTATGACGAAATTCATGAACAATAACAGCACAGACGCACGAAAAACTGATGTCAATTTGCTAACTATCAGCCATCAGACAATTCACAACATTTTAAAGAAACATTTCAATATATCTAGGCAAAATTAAATTCCTGATAAGACCAAAGGAAGGACATAAACAGTTTTCTAATATCATCATAAACACTTGCATTTGGTGAAAAAACTGATAAGTGCACTTGTACTACTAACAGATAATTTCAATGACAATTCACCCTGCACAATTCTTTATGTGGCAGTGGAAGTGAATGGACTGAAGGGATGGAGGACATTGACAAATTTGTGTATCTGTGAGCTACAGTTTCGAATGAAGGTGGGATTTTTTTCCGAATGAATAACGTCAGCCTTTTGAATGGATGAACATTTTTCCGAACGGATAGCAGCAGCCGTTCAAACGGATCAATTTTTTTTTTTCGAATGGATAGCAGCAGCTGGTCAAACGGATGAATATTTTTCCAAACGGATAACCACAGCCGTTTGAACGGCCTGCTACTGATCTTGAACGGATGACAAACGGTAAACGAACGCTTTCAGCCGTTCAAATGGATATCCGTTAGTGTACGTTTTCGCGTGAGAGGTCACACTTAGATATACGCTAGCAGGACACAATCATAAACATAAAAGTACTGGAGATGGCCAAGATGGAAAACCATAGTAAGGATGTCAGAAGGAGAAGATGGAAGTTCCATGGACACATTATGGGGAAAGGATATGACAATGACTGTAGGACTCCCATGACATGGGCACAAATAGGGTGCCAGACGCAGGGTAGACCTAGGACAACACGGAGGAGAACAGCAGAGATGGACAGAGAAAGAGCTTGATGGAGAAGCTGGAGCGAGGTGTCTATGTTGTGGTTTGAATTTATGTTTGGTTTAATTTTTGTTAAACCAGTTTAAATTTTTTAAACTGGTTCATATTTTTCAAACTGGGTTCAAATTTTTAAAACCAGTTAACTTTAATTTTCGATTTTGAGCAGAATGTAAGCATGTGTCTTAGCAATTTGGGTTAAGTACTCAAGTTAGTGATTAGGCCTATGCACTAATATTTAGAATGGTTAGCTTTGATTGTTAGGCTGAGAACTTTGCATATGACTTAGTAGTTTGGGTTGAGCTCTCAGGTAAGTGATTAGGCGTAACTGCTTATTTGGAATTGCTTAGCTTCTTAGTAATTTAGACAAAGTTCATGTATGAATAAATTAAAATTTATATGTATTTATGAATAAATTAAAATCTATATGAGAGGGGCTTGGGATGATGAATTGATAATTAAAACAAGTATGAGAGCTCTTGCATCCATTGCTTTAATGGTCAAGTGGTAATGAGAGTGGTAAGAAGATTCAGAGGTTGGCGGTTCAAATCCTGGTGGATACAAGATAGAAAGGAGGAGGAATGTAAAGAGATATTTTTCCTTTTTTACAGATAGTTGACTCGACCAAAAAAAATGAAAATTTCTATCTGGTTTGAAAAATTTCAACTGGTCTAAAAAAAATTAAACGAAAAAAAATTCAGACCACAACATCTACTCCAGCAGCTGACAGTGCTTGTTGGCGTCAGAGTGTTGAGGCCTTATGTGCCACTTGGCGTGAAGTAGTTCCATGTAGGTGAAGATGAAGGTGTAATGCAAGACAGTGCAATAAAATAAATAAAATTCAACACAACAAAACAAGACAACACAATACAAAATAATTAGGACACAACATAACACAGAACACAATACAAAGTAACATGACACAACATAACACAATACAAAAATATATAACAGAATTACAATAATATATAATGTACAGACCCCATAAGTAGTCAGACTGCTTTGAAAATTATATGCACATTGAGTTCTAGGAATGAAGGTTTCTCTGTGACTTACAGAGTAAATTCAGATGTTTATCTCTCTGGACTGCAAATTTGCACACTTGTAGTTAATAATAACAGTTTGTTACATTTTCCCATTTCACTTCTTATTTCTATGCTCTTAACTAATATGGAACTGAAAAAAAACACATTTTTACTTATAAATTTGAGACTGTTCCATTGGTACGACACAGTTTTGTACAATGCAGTTTGTCACCTGCGAGCACAACTTTTCAGCAAGACACTGCTGACAGAACTTTTATTCACACTAAACAACTCAAGCTTGTTTTGGGATTGCAATCTCAAAGCTAAAACTTTGTTATCTTAAAGCCAAAATCAGGAATAATATTCCCTTTTAAAAGCAAATGCATGTGGTCATATTCTTTCAGCGAACAGACAACAAAAGGACAACTTACAATAATAGATTCACAGTTCACTTGGGAGAATTACAGTAATATACCATGTGAAAAGAAAAAAAAAACATTTGACTGTAGAGTATCCTGTTTCACACTACAGTACATATATTCAGAACCAACAAATGCAAATCATAGGCAGACAGTAACAGATCATTACCTGATCTTTAAAAAAATAGTTTCAGATTTTCCAAGCTACATGCAAAGCTGGCTAACCAACTAGGGTTTATTAATTTGCTACATGCTATTTGGCTAGATTGTGTAAGCTGGCATTTGTGATCAGGGCTTTGAACAAAAATTTAAAAAAACATTGAGACGCTTATGAAAAAGTCTCTGTAAATTAAACACATAATGAGAAATGGAGCACACTGATTGTTATAAGTTGGATTTGGCTACACATAGGTAATAAACCATCTGAAATGAATTAAAGAATTATCCTTCTGAATAGAGATTTAAGTCATTTCTTCACCAGACATCTACTGGCAAGACATCTACTGGCAAAACTTAACGATCATCGCAGATTCTAAATCAAACATAATATTATAAGATCGAACGTACAAAAAAAAAACCAAGGAGATTTCCAGGATTGACCGAGTCAACATGTCACTCTCAACAAACATTAAAATGGGTTTTCTTTCGAAATTACACTTAAGCGTTGCATTTGTGAAAAGAATAAGTAATTGCCATCAACGAATAAAGTCTTTTCAGTAATTCTTTTCGACACTGATTCAAATCTGCCAAAGATGATAATATGCAGCTGGAAAAGAGAAGAATTGTGGTCTAAGCACAACACCTGCTCGAGACAGTGACAACATTTCCAAAGCAAAGAAATCGTTGTATTATTTCTAACTGATAGTAAAAAACTAAAAGCTTATTAAACATGGTTAGTATGGTTTCTGCATATAAATAATCCGCAATGAACGCCCGCGCTTCTTGAAACTGTACATGACCGACGCGAGGTTAAAAACATGGTTTGAGCGACGCCGAGATCTTGATCTATAGTTTCTTATCAAATATATAGATAGGTACATGAAAAACTCATTTCTAGAAGAAATTGCGAAAGACGTGCAGTATACGGCTTTCTGAAGAATCACCTTTAGTAAAAAGCGCATGCACAATAATATTGAGGCAAAAACACGTCCACATATGCGATACAGTACAAGGTGGAATAAATAATTCATTGTTGACATTTGTCTGGGCTTGATGGGTCGTAAAACTAATCCAAAAGTGTGTTAGCGAGTGCAAGAGTATTTTTAAAGACTCTTGCTGTTTTTGTGCATTATATACATGTATACACTTCTATAAGTTATAAGAAAACCACACTTCACCTGAGAATATGAGCTTCAATAAAGCCAAAAATAAAAATTACAATCGGAAAAATTAAGGAAAGGAAACTTCAAACGCTCGACCCCTAGGCCCTGTCATATTCATTGGTGTTTGCCAATATTTTTCATTTTTTTAACTCCATTTCGTGAAGAAATATCCACTGGCTCCCAACAGTCCAAGATTCAAAAGAAAAACTAAACGAACTTGCTGTGCATGAGTGACAAAGACCTTTACTTTCACGCCTTCAAAAAGAAAGTGACGAGCCCATTTGATGCACAATCTTAATTCGATTTTTTTTGAACGCTTCACAACAACATGGGGCCGAGTGAGTAAAATTAAAAATTCATGTCACATTTTTCGAACTTATCCTTTCATTCAAAAGTTTCAAGATACTTTTACCGTCAATGAATAGTATCTACCAAGCTTCTAATAGGCAAGGAGCACTCGGTTGCAAGTGTAAGCCTAGAATCATTGACTAACATAGGCTAAACTCACTCTATTAAACCCACATTCTGAATAATTTGAGTTAAAAACTTACTCGACTTCTTCGTGACAGAAGAAAGTTTAATTTTTTTTATGTACAAAACCCAAACAATGTCAACGTACCTCCTACAGAGAGTGGTCCGTTCTGATCGGCGAAGAACGACATCAGGACGGCGGCCATTTTCATCTTCTTCGTACACGGAAAGACCCTTGTGTCCCATTATCACCATGAAACTGCGGCACAAAAATACACAAAATTCATACCGCCAAAGGACATGTTCATATAGCAACAAGACGATGTATGAATAGCTGTGAATACTCAAGACTGGGATCACGAGAATCTGATTTTCAGGCGATAGCTTTACTACAGGCGGTTGAGAAAATTAGTGGCGCGTTGTTGCCAGATCTGCCGAGTGAAGGTTTCCACCTGATTCAAGCGTTCATTATTCAGTTCAAACACCCCGTATCCGCTTTTAGTTCCGGAATAAATATGCTGTACGAATGCATAATGAGCTAGAAGAACCAATGAGACGATAGCGCATAATGGCAAATCCTCACAGATCTATTTAAAATTTAAAAGCATCGGCTCCGGTGATTGTGGGAAGAAATAACGTAAAACAGGGGAAACCATTTGACGATTCGCCGTCATATCTTTCCCATTCACATGCAAATGAGCTTGTATCTGTGTCCAGCGATAAAAACTGGCGAAGAACAGTTCTTCAAAACTTTTCTTCCACGGAGACGGTGATATTCGTCTGTTTAACATCTGCTGGCTTCATAACCGGGTAACAAACAAGTTCCATCCTGATAGTGTTGCTGACCTTTCGAAGAGGTTTTCAACCGCCTACACGTGTTGTCGCACAAAACTCCACTAATAGGCCACATGTTTACGTCAGTTCTACGAGCCTGTTTTCTTCCCATCCTCTAAACAATATTGGTAAACAAACAACCAATACGTCAGGGAATAGATACAAGTTTCTTTCTGATGTTTCACGGGAAGCCACCGAGAACGCAGAACGGCCTGAGCTTTGTGAGCCTGACGTCAGCGGTTTTATCATGGCAAGATCAAAGATGGCGGGCAAATTGATCTGATAAACCTCTCTTTTCTTTTGACGAATTCCTTCGTCGACTAATAATCCTTAATTGCTGTCCTCTCCACATGCATCGCAAAAAGCAGCGGGAATGCCCCAACCCACTTTTCTTGAAGTGGTTGGAGGAGTGGCGAGATGAGGCGAAGCAGAAAAACTCCAAGCTGCAATACACCTACGCCAAGGTGAGAGACGTAAACCGCAAACATACCACGAGAGTATGAACGTAATTTGTCTGAATACAAAAGAGAGAATTTCAATATTAAGCGAAAACAACGAAATCGCACTATTTTCTAGTATAAGTGTTGTTATGTACGTTATATTTTGGTAAATAATTATAAAGATTCATTTGACTGAAAAGAAGGTGAGCTATAAAGCTTATGTGTGAAATAAAATAATGTAGATTTGTTAGAAAATGTATAGCTTTACTTGTAATTTAAGAAATACCTTTCTGTATTTTTTTTCCTTGTCAACTTGGAAAGAGTTGACGGAAGGTTCTGAAGTGTTTTACTGATGGATGG
>CM042750.1:18879526-18889534 GCA_022496165.2 Catalaphyllia jardinei | reverse complement strand
CGGGTATTCTGAAGTTGCTCCAATGCTTTTTTTAGGGCTGATTTAGACACACCCTGCGAGCAGAGCCTCGGGTATCTCTTTGCTACTGCAAGAAAAGGCTCTGCTTGCAGGGTGATTTAGTCCGTACAGGTTTTCCAGGTAATATAATTTGTGACCAATCAGAGCATGTGCAGGGTCCTATCTATATTATAATGCAAAATAAAAAATGTTTAAGCCTCACCTGCCTGAAGTCCTCCATCCTTTTTGAATAATTTTTCCCTGGCCTTTTGGTTTCACTGTTGGCAAGGTTGACCTTTCATGACTTGTGTTGCTCGCATTCACAATTCCTTTGCTTAAAAATATACCCCTTGTTTTGCTCAAGAGAGATGACCAACCAAAGGTCAACCTGTGGTAAGTCTAGCTGTCAGCAGTAAGCAATATGCTGCTATTTGGTTGTGCCTGGTTTTAGTACATGGTCATTAAACTTGATATGGTCATTTTGCTTTTAATTTAGTCGAGCATTTTTCAAGTTCATCATTTTCAATGTGGGGTGAACTTGGCAAGAATTCCATGCCTTGAGTGATGCACAACCTGTGCACAGTAACTGTGGTTAAATCATTGATGGCTGCAGCAGCAGCAGCTTAAGATGATTAATTTTGAACTTAAAGAGAAAAAAAATAAGAACTGATTGTCTTACAAAAGTAGATCTAATATTTGTTATTAAGGAGAAAAGGGTCACCTATTATAATAATTTTTCATTGTATCAAAGAATGACAAGAAATCTAAATGAATACGATGATGAATGATGTTGAGTAATAGCTTGTAGCAGGCAGGGTCCATGGCTGAGTAAATGATGCTTTAAAAAAGTCTGGCAACAGAAGTGCTTTAACCATTATTAATAAATAATGACTAAACACACTGATTTAGTAAATTAAGAAACATTATGAGAAGTAGATTTGATAAGGTAAGTGAACAGATTAATGAAGAAAGGAACTATTTTCTTGGAAGTGATAAGATAGATACACAGGACTTAATATACATGAGTGGGTAGGCAGATTGATTGGCGAGAAATAGGTTTCAGTTTAAGAAGGGAGACATTGGAGTTTGTGGTATTGCGACAGTGAACAATTTTTTGGGGGGTATTTTGGTAATTTTAATCTTGAATTGCTGTATTTCCTGTAAATGGGGGATTTGGTGTTTAGCATTTTGCATGGTATTGAAAATTATCTTTTTAAGTCCTCCAACGTCTTCTGAGCCTTCCAATAATTGGAAAAGGGTACATGTAAGTTACTTTTTGGTAATTATTAGCAAACATGCCAATTGATGTTACTTATTTTGTTTAAATCAAATACCAGCTTAATGTTTATTAACGAATTCTTAATTGCTATTATTAATGCTCTAAACTTGACATTGACATACAGAGTAATGGTTTTGGTATGACAGTGACATTTGACTTGGTATTGAAGTGTTGTGGTATCTGGCTTTTCTGTGATTTTGCGGCTTTCAGTAGCCCCCATGTCCCCCTTTTTACACTTGCTATGTTTGTGATGACCAGATAAATTGTCACACTAATTATTGAATAAGATGCCAAAAGGCAATTCCATGGAATGCTTGGGCTAGGGAGCGTAGCATTGGAATGAATTCTGAAGTTAAGTGCCATGATTAATCAGTGAGATCAGCCATAAAAATCACTGAGGAAAGTGTTGAAGAAACTGTCACTGTGTTTGTAATGCTTTCCGCTGCTCCTATTTCCTTTTTCCGGGTGATCTACAAGATAGAATGAGAGTGTGGATGGTGTTTAGAAATGGCATCAAAACTGGCAGAAGTAATATCGCAACATGAAAAATGGAATTTATTTTACATGAATGGTAACGCAATGTTTTAATAATTTGAAGACTAGAATATTGTGAAGGGCTGAATTGCCATCAATGAACGTAATGAATCTGCCCAAACATTAAGAGGCTAATAAACTGATTGTTTGTTATATAATTAGAAGCTCCTTTATATGAGAAGAGCTGAAGTAGGCTCACTTGTGTGAGAGAAAAACGTAATGCACTGTAATGCAACTGCTATATCCCCATTGATAATGCACGCTTGTTTATTCGAGATAGTAAAAGGATTAAAAGTTTTGATCCTTCAGAAGCATGAGCAGTTCTTCTTAACACATTTCCCTGTGTATTTATAAATTTTAACAGTAGAACACTGAAAATAAAATAAATGTTGAATGGAATAAACCTTCTTTCAAACACTATTTACATGTGCATTCTAATAAGCAAGTTTAAGCCCAATGTCAGCAAGAATACACAAAACTTTACATGTACAAATCACGTAGCATGATTGTCAAATCATGGATTGAACTGCGAAAATTTTGATAGAGTGAAACTCTTGAGGCTTAAATATCTTCAACTGCAAACCAACAAGTATTCGAGCCAATAATTTTATGAAATGATTGGTGTCGGTGCTTTCCTTGATGGACTCCTTGATTTTTGAATACACTGATGCAATGGATATCTTGATGTCAATGGATATCTTGCTTCATACTTCTTGTTTAGACTTAGTGTTAGGTACGTAGGTTGGATGAACGTGCAGGTTTGGTTTCTGAACTCACTGGTTTGTTTGGCAGGCTGAGTGAACAGTGAACTCCAATTGCTCGTTGGTTCAATGCGTAACATGGAATGGATGATGCTTAATTCAAACACAATGTTGAAATGCCTTGTAAAATGTCTTACCTTCTGTTTATTTCCTCTCCTTGCTAGAATCACAGAATCGTAGAATGTTCCTTGCCAGAATTGCACAATGCTTAGATATTACAGGCCTTGCGAGAATCGCAGAATAGCAGAATGTTTGGAACATAAATAGTTTCAGCTATCAATCAAATTTGCCATTTTGCATCGACGATGCATCGACAGAAACCTTGCCAAAACCTTAACGTGGCCTGCCATAAGCATCGCATGGAAATAGTTGGCAAACTGATCATGAGGGGTGACCTACATGTAGGTTGAAAACAATTTTGACCTATATAGGTTGAAACAAATTGGCCTAGGTGGAAACAAATTGATTAGGTAGGCAACAAATTCACCTAGGTTGAAACAAATTCACCTAGGTTGAAACATTTGGTGCCAGTTCAAAATATTTTGTACTGGTTCAAAACATTTTGTACTGTTCAGAAACAAATTGTCCCAAATTGAACTATAGCATATATAATTATATATAGGTACGTGTACTTTGCTCCGATGATTCATGAAGGGCTAATGCTTGAAGTGTAAGCTTTGCTTACTAGCTGTTAACCTTAATTATTCATACATGTACATACATTCATGGTGTAGTTGTGAGCATTAAAATATCACAGTCACTTTGCTTCCCCAGGCTGCTGCAGCCATGAAGAAGTACCCATTACCTCTGTACAGTGGAGAAGAAGCAATGATTCTTGATAACATTGGCAAGTATTTAGAACTATAATGTCTTATATGTACAGTTGTACCCAAAGATACCTGTGCCATCCAAAACTAGCCATGTTGCCTTTACTTCCTGTAAACATCTGTTCTTAATTCAGTTCCCAGTGTAGAACTTACAGTATAATTTGCAGCACAGTTTAAACCTGTATTGATTCTTAACCAAACCACCAGATTTTTGCTTGGTACTTAGCCCCTAACGGAACCCTACATTATGATCTTTTCAGATCCTCAAATTCATGTCAAGTCCCTGCAGTGATCCTTGTGAGTTTTTACATGAACCTGAAGGATCTTTGCAAGATCTTGAAGAATATACAGTATCTTATTGATGAATATATCATTTTGAAGATGATACTTTGGAATTTTACAGAGTCTTTTGATGTTTTTCTCATATTATTTACAGTCACATTTAACCCTAGTAAGGCCCCTTTCTATTTAGGATTCTGCATTGTATATTATTTATAACAGGCCCATGAATGTACATAATTTATATAATGTATAACCTAGTAGGTAGGATTTCAATCGGAGGAACTTAAATAATCTTATGTTCATTCAGCCATAAGTGATTTTTTTTGTTTTCAATGTTATTACTGTAGGTGGAATGATTGCTCGAAGGCTAGATGAAGCTATGGCAAAGCACAATGCCAGAAACCAACAAGGTGTGAGGCAAGACTTTCTTATTAATATTGGTGGAAACAGAAAAATGTTAATTGATCATCAGTATCAGCATCGTAAATCAGCATAGTGTTGTTTATTGTTTTAAATGTGATTGGTGTGATTCAAATTACGTTGGATATATGATGCCCCATTTGTTTCAACGCATTGCTGATCATTGATATTCTGCCATTGGTCGCCATCTGAGAGATGCCCATCAGTTTAGAATGCTTAAAAAATGTAGCATGAAATGGGATTGTCTTAATGTTGTACATAAGAACAATAAGACCCAGTTTAAACACCCAGAGCGACTCCATTAGGGCCAAGCTCTTTGTTTAAATCTCAATGCTTTTTTAATTTATTTATCTCTTCACTATATACAGTGTATATACTCGATTTCATTATTTTACTCTCACTTGATAATGATGTTCTGGAAACATGGAAACGTCATGCTATGTTTCATCTTTTATCACAGATTTTTATTGTCAAATGTTATACCAAATCTTTACTTATTTGAATTGTTGTTGTTATTATTATTATTATTATTATTATTATTATTGTTATTATAATTCTTCTTTTTGAAATGCATATAATGTCCAAGGTCTCCTGTCAGGTTTTTGTACACTGAAGCTTGAACATTGTTAGCATAGTAGTAGTATTTGATGTTAAATAATTGCTGCTGCTTCTTTGAAAGGCTTTTCAAAATACAGATGAATGGTGTTTTCCTTTTTGGAGTATCTTTGGAGTATTTGTTTTAGAGATATTCACATTTTTGTATTTTGCAAATTAGGAAAGTACTGATGTCATGAGGTTTGCAACTAAAATTGTAAAATACTGAATTAAGAAATAAGGAAGCAGTGTTCTTCAAACTTGGCACCAAATGTTTATTACAAAAAAAAACTGAATAACACTCATACTGTCATTGCCATAGAAATTATCTTGGTTCCAGTCTCTTCCTGTTGAAAACCAATATTGAAATATCTTCATTTTCAACCCTTCAAAGTGGGAATAGGGGTCCTGCTTGAAACAGATATGGTTCCCATATTAACTATCTTAACTCTCATCAGTAGATTTCCTGGAGTAAAATGTCCTTCATTAAGGCAAACCTGAGAATTTCAGTTTTTATTAAGGCAGGACGGTGGCAAAACTGTCATTGTGGCAACAGCACAAGAGGTACCATTTTGTTTCTTTTGTGACATCTGAGCGTTTTTTATGCTAAGTTTGAAGAACACTGCTTCAATATTTCCAGAGAATCATTCTTTATTCAGTATTTTACCATTTTTTTTGCAAACCTCATGCCACCACATTCCTAATTTCCATAATAAAAAATGCCAGTATCCCTAAAAGGAGAAAAGATATTCCAAAAAGGAAAAGAGTTTCAAATAAGCAGCCATTATTTTTCATTTCAAAAGCACTTTTGTACAGTTGCTATACACACAGTCCCAGTACTTGTATTTCAACCAAAAAGTGAAAGTTCCTGGTACACTGTGCTTATGCTGTGCATTCTCCAGGTGGTAAGCATGACAGTGTTCTTGATATAAATTTGTTTTTGTGCGAGCGGGATTACAATGTAATAGCAGAGCACCAGTGGCCCAAAGGGCCACCAAGCAGAGTATCATACTCGTGTAGGAAAGAATGTGTATGCATGATGACTACATAGTTGTTCAACATGGAGACATTTCAGTCAAGGTTGACCGAGGCATGCAGCCTTGGTTTACTGCATATATCTTTCATATTGGACATCCATGTTATGGTCAATTGACAGCTGTCAAAACAAGGTACAGGTGTATCTGCTTACCAGTATGATTACATTTTGGGCTCAAGTTTGAAGCTCACAGAGGACGTGTGTTTTCTTTTGAAGTTGACTGCTGTCCAATTACTAGTTTTTGATTGGATCACAGGCTCAAGTCGGGTAATAATTTGTTAATAATTCATGAGCTCTGCTTTTGGGCTTCGTTAAATCTACACTTTTAATCACTGCTAAGGACTTAAATTAGGCTTTTTTTTGTTAACCCTTTAGTGCCCAAGGGGTCTCCCTTTGACGAGTAAAATCGTCTGGCGTTAGACAGAGTAAAATCTATAAGTCACTATTGGGCATTAAAGGGTTAAAAAAAAACCCAGATTTTAGATACAGTATGTTAACTATTACTTGTAGCTTTCTTGGATGTTGAGTGTGATGATTCAGAGGAGTATTCTAGAGATATGAATCCCATCATGGACTCCCTGAGTGTGCCACCTCCACCACTGGACAACGAAAACATTGAACATGCACCACCAAAGGTACTTGTAATGTCTTGTAAAGTACAATGTGGGAAAAACATATTCTCACACATTGAATGCCATTGGTCTGCCACATGACAACGCAACAGCACTTATTGAGTCTGGCAAGAAATGAAAAACTGAATCAAGTGATTGAGTGTGAAAATGTCATCCTGACTTTTACCCAGGCCCTCATTCATTGTGAGAGAACTTTGTTTCCTGCCTCCTTCGCAAGCTCCGCCAGCAGGAAGAACATGTAAACCACTATTTTCCATATTAATTAGTGTACTTTTATTCATTAGACATGTAAAGCGCTGTTGATCTCAGATTGTAAAAAGCGCTATAGAAATATTAAATATTATTATTATTGTTATTATTATTATTATTATTATTATTATTATTATTATTATTATCATTATTATTATTATTATTTAAAGTGGTAATAGATGTCCAACAATAGCAATTAAATGATGAAAGAATGAAAGATCTGAATGCAGCCATAACACTACTGGAAAAATAACCTGAAAAATTCAGGCTTTGAACGGGATTTGAACCCACGACCTTTGCATTACTGGTGCATTTGCTCTACCAACTGAGCTATCAAGGCCATATGAGAGTGGTTGTGTCCAGGTTCGGCCCTTTATGTTTAGTGGACGTAATACTTGGTTTAAGTATATGAATTCCATGGTAATAGATGTCCATGAGTAGCAATTCAATGATGAAAGATTGAAAGATGCGAAAGCCTTTTCTAACTGTCATATTTTGAATTTAACCAGACTTCCTAAGGATAAGCTTTTTGTACAGGTTTGTTTTAAATTACAGTTGTATTTGAACAGTCATGTGACCAGAATTATAGGGGGAAAAATGCTTAAACTTAAAAGGCATCTAAATCCAAAAATTTAAATCACTATTAACAGATTGGACCATGCGCTTAATGCTATGTATGCATTTTATGAATCTCACATTATTACAAAAGTTATGCGTTAATAAACACTAACAGACTTTTTATAATGGCCTTCTTCTTTTAAGTGTAAACAGTAATTCTATTTGTATTGTTAGAAAGAAGGCTAAGGCTAAATCATTTCTGATTCATAAGAAAAATCAAAACTCAAGTTTTAGGGATTTAAAACTCCGATGTGCAGTTTGAGACTTGCACTAGTTACACACAGTTGTTTCCTTGTTTCCTTACAGAGTGTGTGCATGTGACATCATCAAATTCTCAAATCTAAAACTAAACAGCCATTTACGGTTTTATCCTCATCAGGCATAAGAGGTGCTATAAACTTTATATCTGTTCACAACTTTCCAGCTCAATAGCATCCTTAGTTTGGAAACCAGTGCATTGTGAATTTCAAAGTTATGGCGGTGTGCAACATAAGGCTTAGATCGCTTTTGTGAATAATATACACTTCTTGTGATTTTTAGAAATTTTGGGAGTTTAAGGATTAAGAAAAGTGCTTGTGTAAGTATGTTTTGGTTTGATTCAGATAATCAGTTGACTCTATTGCCAAAGTAAGTTCCAGATGTTTACGCTATTTTCCGGCTCTCTGGCCCTGTACCCACTCAAGGTTATGGTCAAATATTTATTGGAGGACAAAGGAGGTCTTCCAACATGGTGGTTCCACACTAGGCTCTATAATTTCATTAGTTACTGGTAATTGAATTTCTTTCAATGGTTGTCTGTTTCAGAGAAAGAAACCCAGGAAAAAGGTTGCATGTGAATATGTCCCAGCTTACAGGTCAGGGCCATATGCATTGATGTTGACACTGTATCAGCAAAGTCAGGTTAGTATCAGTGGATTTTCTAGGATAGCAAAACTGCCCCTTTTATTAGTACACAAAATAATGAATTGTAACTTTCTGCAGCATGTTGCGTTGTCTGGAGATTGGATGTATGAACTACTTGATTGGTAGATAAGTCAAATCTGCAAACATGCCAAGTGGCTCATCAGGCTGCAGCTTATACATGAAAAATAATATTAATAATAATAATAATAATGATAATATTAATATTAATAATAATAGTAATAATAATATTAATAATAATAGAAATAGTAATAGTAATAATAATAATAGTAATATTAGTAATAATAATAATAATAATAGAAACAATAATAATAATAAAATAATAACAACTTTATTCACAGTTTAATAAAATAACTTACTTACATAAAAGGAAAGAAATAATTGATAATAATAATAATGATAATAATAATAATAGTAATGATAGTAATAATAATAGTGATAATAGTAATAATAGTAATAATAATAATAATGACAATAATGATAATAATAATGATTATGATAGTAATAATAGATACCTTATAGAGCACAACACTTCTCAAAGATCCAATGGCTCTTTACAATAATGGTGATAATAGATATAAAATCAATTAGATAGTAAATTAAACAACTAGTAAAAAATTAATGACAGAACTGCCTAAATAGATGGGTTTTGAGTTTAGACTAAATGTTTGTAGGAGTTCCACTTGCCTAATATCATCCGGCAGGGTATTCCACAAAGTGGGAGCTCTACGAGGGTACGCTCTATATCTGTATGTTTTAAGATTGCATTTAGGTACAATTAAGAGTTTGCTAGTCCATTGCAGGGCTATCCCCAACATTAAATTTCACGGGTACCTATTTACACACCTGCCCTAAGAAAGGCACTGTGAGAGTAGTGTCTTTCCCAAGAACACAATGCAATGTCCCCTGCCAGGGCTCAAACCCAGACCACTCAATGCAGAGACGAGCACACTCACCGTGAGGTCACCACATCTCCCATACTACTTGACTGTAGGTACGATTCCAACTTCCTCAAAGAGGTTTGGGATGTTCATGAGTGTTTGCACCAGTTATGGTACCTACAAACCATTCAAATATAAATAATAAAACAATAAGTAACACATTTGTTAGCATACTCTGTTCACCAGCTGGGTATCTAGCAGCAGTTTGCACAGTTTAAGTTTGCTCCTGATTTAATGTTTTGTCTCTGTAGAGAATCAGCTACCGAGGATATATGACAAGAGCTGAGCTACAGAAGGAAGCACAGCCACTATGTGATGCATCCTTCACAATGGTAATAAATAACATCACTCATCCTTACATGTAGCTTGTAGCAAAATACACTGTAAATCAAAAGAAACTGTGGTGCGGCGACGGTGGGGAGTCTGATAATTTGGTTTTATCAAATGTGAATTGGCCACTGTAAAGAGATTTTAAAGCTGACCTGCTGATCAATCTGTTGAATTTCATTCCTTATTCTCAGTTTCTTAGACTTTGTCGGCTTTGTGGACATGACTCTTGTTTTTCCTTTAAATCAGAGGAAATGTGCGATTTCTTTGACAAACGTGGCTATCTTGCTTCTGTTGTTCAAACGGGTTATCACTGCACCCAACAGATTGATCGGCAGTCAGCACTACAAACGTCACAGATGGAAAGTAATCATAGAATTCCATTCATCCTCACATTTCACCCTCACAACCACGCAGTAAAATCTATCGTTCTAAAAAATTTTACTTCAAAATGATCCCCATACTGGTAGAATCTTTTGCCAACCTTCCGAAGCATTACTTTCGTTCAAAATCGGCGACGAAAACATAGGTTTTAACTTAGCTTAACTGATGATTTTCCGTGAAGAAATAAAGATTTACATACATACATA
>CM042750.1:18868648-18879426 GCA_022496165.2 Catalaphyllia jardinei | reverse complement strand
CATACATACATACATACATACAGGTAACGTTTTAGTCAGGAGAGTATTCCAACCCGGAACTTCTTCTAAATGCGCACGCGCTCGTTGCAAAACATGTCCTTTCAACATTGAGAGAATGTCGGGACTCAAGTGATCCATCATGATCGCTGATTATTTCACCTGTACATCAACCAATGTCATCTATTGCACAGCAAAATTGCCTGCCACTACACGTGCCTACTCCATGCCCATCATTTGCCCATCTCGAGGATGCTTTCTCAGAATTTTTCACTGTAGCAAAAAGATAAGAAAAGGTGGAAAAGGAAAAACGCAAAAAAATAATAAAAAAGCGAAAAGCCGTTAGCTTAGATCGGAGCTGATTTGGCCCATTTCCAGGCTGAAAATCTCCAAAATGTCCAAAATGCGTTTTTGGCGAAAACCTCCGGGAGTCAATGGATAAGCACTCCTAAAGTGCCCTTCAAAAACACAGCCTAAAGTGCCCTTCAAAAACACTGGTGAAGCAAAGAAAGGTCAAGGGAAAGAAAATCAAAAGATGACACTAAATGCACGAATGTCATGAACCATGGGAGTTATGTAAACCTGTCGACCCTATTTTACACAGACATCCGAAGACGATTTCTCACTCCGTCTCGCCATTTGTTTCTTCTCTTTGTGCTTGTCGCATTCGTCTGCCAGTTCCTGTTGCTGTAGCCGAAAATTCCCCTCTTGCTATTTTCTCAACCTGGTCTCATCATCGTCAGGGAGCAACGTACTCAGGACAGAAAGAAACTGTTGAAAATTCACTTTTCCTGAAATCGGTGGGAATAATATCGAAAACATCTTTTCCATGGGCGACATAATTCAACCCGTGCACTGGAAAAATAGTAAAAAAATATTTCACTCTCTCGTATGCTTACAGAAATATCTTTGCGTCCCGGTGGTTTTCACATGACTCATGATGTGTTCATCAAAACAACGCTCTTGAAAGGAATTCATCTTGCACGGTCAAGAAATACCTCTTACTAACCGAGTTCGAGGTCCGTACCATAAGTTACGGACCAAGTTTTTTCCCCTTCGATTTATGGCCCAAGCGCGAATCGCGCGGGCCATAAATCGTAGGGGAAAAAACGAGGATCCGTAATTTACAGTACGGACCGAGAAGACGAGGTTAGTAAGATATTTATTATATCTCTATTGTGTGTCTGACGAGTTCGGGAACGATTTTTAACCATGAGGAACGGCTTCAAATTTCTGAAGCAGATCGAAAGCAAAACGAGTCAATTTGAAATCGTTTTCAAGTCGTTACTACGCTTTAGCACGCAATTTAGAGTAAAAGAAAGTTTTGAACCTTTACTTGCTAAATAAGTTAAGAAATTTTGGCGATAAATCACGCAACAGTTTGGCAACGCAAACAACTTTAAAGTTTAGCGGGCCGTGCGGGAGAGTACGGCCCGCTAAATTGACCAATCACAGCGCGCGTACTAACCTAGAAATATAATAAATAAGAATACAAACCAGATTTACACAAACAGAACTACCTTGTTCGTTATATAAGTGAAATTAAATTATCACATATTGTAACATTCAAAAAATAATTTCAATCTATATATTTATGTACATTATTAGACTGATTTCAATCTTGTTTAATGCATCATATTGTAAGTTATTAATAATTTGACAAGTCTATCACTCGTTGCAGACATCAGTCGATACTTGCTCTCTTATTGCATTGATGAAACTGAATTTCCCTGCTCCTCAGTCGCCAGTGATTCCAATGTTCACCTCGACTTCTTTCCATCCGTTAAGTTTTTTCTTCAACAGTTCCTGAATGTTTGAAACACCATTTTGTTCAATGTATTCTTGAACTCCCTTGGGGTGCTAGGCATTGACATACTCCCAATCGTTGAAATCGAGACCATGTCACAAATGATCACGAGCGTTTTGGATATAAGAAGCAAAGTAAGGCCCGGTTAATCCGTCGAATTTCTGCCGTGTTTTATGCAATTGAGACAAAATATAATGAGATGATTTGCTTCATTATCTTTTGTTTGAATTGCATTCGACACGGCAGAAATGCGACGTAAGAACCGGGCCTAACGTGGAAAATGAAAACCGCGACTTGTCCCTGTAGTTAAAACTTTTCAACCTGTTGAGCTTAGAGGCCAAAAGCTAATCTTTTGTTTGAGCTGACTCGCGCTGATATTCATACATCTGTCCATGCAATGATCCACGGTAAAGGAGCCGGAAGTGCTTGAGTCTTTTTAACGGCTCTCTTAGTTTTCTTGTCGCCCAGAGACATTGCTGTTTATTTGCTGGATAGGGATAGCATATGGGATACGCCATGACTTATGTTATGGGGAACACCATGGCCAACTGGTTTCTAGGGACAAAAATGAAATAAGTAAAACATGCGAATAATATGAATCCAGAAGCTCCATACACAGAACGGATACTTTGAAATCTATGGGATTTGATTTCGATACTCGAATAAAAGTGTTTCTCACATTGACAAGCGCAGGTGTTTGAGGCAAAATTGCTCTTAATAAAATTGGGAAGGGCGAAACAGCTGTCCGCTATTGCGATCCTGCTTTATCGGTTCTTGTCATGTTGGTGTCTCAAAACGTCTTTCACGTAGTATCAGCCTTGCGGTCTATTCTTAACATATTTTTTAGCTGATCAGATCACTTGTAGTTCCTACGTTTATCGTAATCGGTCCCTTGCAGTTTTTGGTTTCTCATTTATTATATTTGCTATTCTACAATTCTGCTGATAAATTACGGCATCAATTCTCGGATAAGCGCACGTTAAAGTTAGGCATATATCTGCATTTTTAGGCCGCTTTAGAGAAAGTTTAACTGAAATTATCTTCCGACCAGTGGCGGTAAAAAAGGAAGAAAAACCGGTAGGGCAGGCAAAACCAAACTGCCTCCCCTCTCTCCCTCCCTCCTTAGCCTGAGGTCTACAATGAGCGACAAAAGTGTTGAGACACTTGGCAGTAAAATTCGATTTCCTGCGTCTTGGAATCATTTCTCCACCTTTCCCCCAAAACAATGTTGATTTTTCTATTTCTTCGACTGCACGGACCACAGCGCATGTACAACATTGAATTGGGGGGCAGGGGGGGGGGGGGGTATCGGAGATTTGACGCTAGATGCAAATAAAATAGAGCAAATGCTTAAGTGTCGAAAATCGTCTTTTTCTAAAAGTGTCAACTACTTTTGTCGCTCATTGTCTGGAGGCTATTTATGCAGATTGTAGCGATTTCCTTTATATATCTAAGCTATAGCAAGTTTATTTTTACAAAAGCGACTAAATGCGTGGTTCAGAGTAATTCCTGACTAAAGAAAAAGTGACAAGTGTTTTTTCTCACCGAAATGCCGATACAAAGACGAAACCTGGTGTACCCCGTTAATAAACGGATCCATATTTAGCCCTCAAGGTGGTGTTAATCGCCACTTTTTCTCTTTTAAAGCGTTTAAAGAGTGTCTACCTCACTTTCATTCAACGCAATTCTCAGTATGACATTATGGCTTAAGTGTTTCTCTACTCAGTTGTCATATTTTGACGAAAAAACAGAAATTGCATCGTTCTTTGGCAAAAATCTCTCTCTGTCTGACCTCAATACCATACTTGACCAATACAGATGACCTCACAATGACGTCACAGCAACATGTACATATCATTTTGATAACGGAATTCTACTGAGCACATCAAATTTTATATCAACCGATGGCTTTAGTACTTTTACGCTTTTACTGGGCGAGTTTCCAACGGTTTCCCATTGGTAAACCTTTTGCACCGAAAAGTTAATTAATTTATTCTATTTTTAACGCTTCACCGTTGATAAAACATTGAGAAGTCATGACGTGAAGTTCAAAAGCGTGATAAAACAAGTGATCTCATGTAATTTTGTCCGCTGAACAGAATGCTATTAACGGAATTCTTCTAACACGCAAGTGTGATGTAAAAGTGATGCCATTACACACGGTCAGCTGTCGCTAAACCAATAAAAACGTGCCTTCTGAGTCCATAGGTTACTTTTATATCATAGTGTCTCATTTTAATTTCTATTGTACAAAGTTTTTTGCTTCTTTTTGTCAGTTCAGCGTGGAATAACGATTATTTAATGCAGATAAATGCCGTTTTTCCACCGGTAACCACGATTAACCACGAGTAACCAAGTGATGGTTAAAAGGATACTATTGATTTAGTCAGTTCATGGTTACCCGTGGTTGACCGTGGTTCACCGTTGATTTTCCTGCACAGCGGTTGTTTGAATTACTCCAAGATAGCCTGCTTTGGGAGTACCACCAGTAGTTTGTATTTCAACAATTACTCTCTCATTTCATTCCTTTTTCGGAGAGAAATAAGGTGGAGATGACCAACATCCTAAATTGGCGATGTCACGCAGGATTACACTTCCAAAAAAATGATAATTTCCTTAAATTTTTTTACTGATGAGTAACCTTGCCATAATTTTCCCATAAGAAGAACCCAAATCCCGGAATAAAGCGATGACAGGCATTTCAATTAGGTAATACACCGGCTATTGTACCAGAAACAAGTTTACTGTTTCAGACAACGAGCAACAAAAGTGTTGAGACACTTGACAGTAAAATTCGATTTCCTGCGTCTTGGAATCATTTCTCATCCTTTCCTTCAAAACAATGTCGATTTTTCTTTTCTATTTCTTTGACTGCACAGACCACAGCGCCTACACAACATTGAATTGGGGGGCCAGGGGTATCGGAGATTTAACGCTAGATGTAAATAAAATAGAGCAAATGCTTAAGTGTCGAAAATCGTCTTTTTCTAAAAGTGCCTCAACTACTTTTGTCGCTCATTGTAGATCCGCCGCTGCAGACGTTTCTGCTTCCGAAGAAGCTCTTCTCTTTTGTGCAATGTTTTGGGAAAGCAACTCGCCGAAAATATTTCGGGGCAGCCCAGCTTAGCGGTCCGTATCGCAGAACTCGGACCGCTCAGGGAAAATACTCCTTTGTATCATGGACCAATGTGCTATATAAAACTTGTATAATGACCAAGTAATATTAATTTGCGCATCACAAAATGACATAGAATATTATGACAGTATCTTGATCAACGTTCAGTACGTTCCACTCAATATTTTCTTTTCTCAGCTTCCTGCCAAGCAGGGAGAAAACTGTACCTTGCTTGCATGTAAATAGAGAGACTTAATTGTTAACTGTCTTATTTTAATTTGAAGCCTGACCCTGGAAGTCATTATACAGCTTGGTCGTCCATGTCAACTCTGACCAGGAAAGGCTTTATTATCAAGACAAACAATCCAGCCAGGTAAATCTAAGCAGCTAAGACATTTCCATTGGTATGTTTTATTTATACTAGACCGTTACCCGAACCGTTACTCTTATGGCCTGTCAGCGCATTTAGGTTCCTTGACTTAAAGCGCTTTATAACTGATGTTTGAAATGTTTTCGTTAAACAGAACTAATCATGTCATTTTAGAATATTTGTAATCTAAACGTTTCCAGTACCTGAGGAATGATGGACACCCACTGCTATCATTGCATTTCATAACTGGTCATGTTATGAGCAAATTCCCAACTACACTTACAGATAATATCTTGATATATCTCCAATTCTCAAAACTGACTTCAAGTGAAATCCAGGCAATTCAGTGAGAAGAATTATTATTTTGAAGCGAGGGGCTGAAAGAGTAAATCTGACCGTTTAAAGACAAGGCGCTGGGGTGCAGAAAAAGACATATTCAGCATCTTGTGCACTAAAGAGAAATAACAGAGTGCATAATAGATATTTCTGCTTACCCTCAAAGCAATTAGGAGTTATTACATTTTATGCCAGTCCGAAGGACTTTTTATTGGTGTTGCTTCTTCATCCAACAAAAAATCTCCATTTTAGTGACTTCTAAGGTCCACTGTACATGTCACTCGTATGTCTCTGAAGCTGAGAAGGCTTGGACTGAGGTCTATTGACGATTTCATTTTTTGCTGTTTGTAGATATTCCATCACAGATGAAGGCCGTAAATTAGCCGAGAAGCTGGATACTGTAACAGCAGACAGTTTGTCACCAGCGTCAACAAGCAGTGCTGCACCCTTTATCACTGACTCAGTGAAATCTCCATCACATGCCTCAATTGATTTAACATCTGATGGGAACTTGGACAATAATCATTTATCTGCTGCAGAAGTATCCAGGGATTCTAAACCCCGTGAAGAAAAGATCTCAAGTAGCCGTGACAGATTTACAAGGATAATTGAAAGAGAAGAATTGAAACCTGCAAGGTGTGGACTTGAGAGAACCTGTTTTGAAAGTGGAATCAATTGCTTGCCTAATTCCCTGGCAATTGTTGCAAAGTTTGCAAGGAAATTGCATTTAATTGCCTCATCCCAACTTATTCATTATACATGTTATGAGTATCATTCCGATTCTGAACTTTTAAATGATTTTTTTTTAACTCCTTTAATGTCTTGACTGGTTACATTGTAAGATTCAACTAGCCTGATAAGTCTGACTTCAGGCCTGGGCGGCTCAGTAGGCAAATTCCATCAGGTCTATTTTCCCTAAGTGACAGCTTGTATTGACATGAATTTAGGCCATTCCATTGCAAGATACCAGGCACACGACTGGGTAGAGAGAAGCAATGTTGAAGTAATCATAGAAACAGGAATAGCCATGTTGTTTTCTTGGTGTATGCTGCAAAATACTGATCTTTGTTTTTATTTCTTGTTGATATATGGCCTGTTTGCTTGACCGCGCTAAAGCTAAACATCTTGGTCCGTTCTGTACAGGGCGAACAAGGTTAACTCTACAGTGTTTGCAATATTAACATGTGCAATACAATAAATTTAAGTGTTCTTTTTTAGAATTCTAGAGGATGATCTCAGCTTCACTCCTGATTTTGTCCTTAGACCAGGTATGTCTATATAAGATAACAAGACCAAAGGTAGAGGTGACTGGACTGAGTCACGATCATGTGCACAACTGACTGATTGACACTGGAAGGTTTTTAAACAGTAGAAATGTGCGACATTTCAGAATTCTCCTCCCGCTTTATAATAGACTTTTGTCTTTAAAGACCTCATTGTCCCACCTTTGGTGTTTTGTATGAAACCGCTCCTTTTTGTATACCACCTCTCGAGGACGTCAAATGTTTCTACAATCGTAGCACAAAAGTACAGAAACACCTGTGGAAACCCTCAAAAAATGGCAAATACAGTCAGACCTCTCGGTACAAATACCTGCCCTCTAACAATTTCTAAACTCCAGCTGGTTTTGCTATCACAGTTAATGACGTGATTACATTGATTGTGCATTGTTAGCTCATGTTCTAGATGACTTAAAGTGAATGCTGAAAATACTTGTTAACAAAAGCAAGAAAATGTATCCATTCCACATATTGTCAAATTTAAGACTAACCCACCTGAATTCTATGCAGTGAAATTACTGAAAGGAAGGGTGTCGCTACTAAGAAGTAACGAGGAACAAATTTTACAGACGACTAAAGTATGTTGTGTCTTCTCACAGGAACGTTCGATATCGTTTTATGTGTTGACGTTAACGAGACAACAGCAGGGCAAGCAAAGTCAAGAAAAGATAGTCTTATACCAGAACTGAAGAGTAATGGTGCGTGAATAATCACCATAATTTATTGTCAAATGTTGACACTGATTTGCCGATTAATCAAAACTGTAACAAAATTCACGGATGTGATTCGCTATGACCAGCCCGATTTTAGGCCGAGTTTAACATAGGATGGTGTACATGTCGTGCTTGTAACTGGACAGAGTGATTGGACAGTTGTGTGCGTCTTGTTTCTAATTGGACAGCTCTATTTGAATAGACTTTTTCCCCTGTGTATCTTGGTGAAAACAAACTCAGCCGTAAACACGTTTTAATTTTTATCAAGGTAACCGATGGTTTTGTTCATCAAATTTTGTTAAAGTTTAATTGGTAACAGGACTTTGTGTCGTCCAATTTTGTCGATAATCATTCTCGTGATTTAACAGATCGGACTCCCGCTTTTGTTAATCACTCGTAGGATTACAGACGGAATTGGACTCAGTCAACTATTATCATGATGAAGCAGTTTGTTGAAGGTTCACCTCGGAGCCAATCATCCATTCAATAAATTACTTTATTTATGCTCGTACAGTGTAGCGAGGAATCAATAGCAATAGTTTTCTTATTTCTTTTATAAGGTTAGATTCAACTGCCAACTGCTTCTTTTAGAACAAGGCAGATTTGATTTGGCACTTTTCATTTTTTTTTTCATAGGAGTACAATTTGATGTACGAAAACTTCAGCTGGGGGACTTTTTGTGGGTGGCACGTGAACGAACTGTTCCAACACCAGGTACCATGCAATAGACCCTTCTCCAAAATGGCGGCCGAAAATTCAAATAAATTAAAATTAGCAACAATTGAAAACGCATACCAGCACTAGAAAGAACACCTTTACTTTAGTACCCCTGCAAAGTTTCAGCATTTCAGGTTTCATATCAGTTGAGAAAATCGAGAAATGTACAGACGTTTGTATGACTGGGGGTATGCATTATACCCTCAGTCATACAAACGTCTGTATATTTTTCAATTTTCAACTAACATTTTCTAAACTGATATTACACCTGAAATGCTCAAACTTTGCAGGGTTACTAAAGTAAAGGTGTTCTTTCTAGTGCTGGTATGCGTTTTTAATTTTGACTTATTTGAATTTTCGGCCGTCATTTTGGAGAAAGGTCTACGATAAAAAACATTCTTGGAAGTGCCCATTCAGTGACGCATTGTTACCTTTTGAATCACTGTACTGTAGTTGTCTTTGCCTTCAAGATCTTTTCTTTCTTTGTATATATTTAGGTTGTTTGTCGGTACCTGTGGCTCGTGAATTGGTTCTGGATTATATTATTGAACGTAAGAGGATGGACGATCTCTGTGGCAGTATCATTGATGGCCGTTTCCGTGAACAAAAGGTATTGTGAAGTTGCGATTGTTCTATTGTTTCATTTCATGAAGTTGTGAAATTGCATTTTTTTGCGAGAAGGAATGATGAACTTTAATCTGCTGATGTTGTCCCAACGTAAAATTGGCCCAGACATATTTTGCTGTGATTCTTTCTCTTTTTAAAACGTTTATGTTTTCCTTTCTTGTTTGCGATAGTTTCGACTACGCCATTGCGGCCTCAGACATCCAATCTACCTGGTGGAGGATTTTGGCTCAATTCAGCACATGAGTCTTCCAGAGAACACACTACTGCAAGCTATTGTTAACACTCAGGTTGGTCAGCAGTTGACTTCATGTTTACCGTGCTTGGTTTCTGACCAAGTCATCGCGTTGTCGTTCCTTGCCATTATTAATTATTACTACCGTCCCGTCCTTCTTCACCTTCGTTTGTGCAAGCATACATGATACTAAATCTTGTTTCATGTAACATGTTGTCTATGATCACTTTTAGGTAGTAGACGGCTTTTTTGTGAAGCGGACACGTGACCTGAAAGAGAGTGTTGCTTACTTAACAGTCATGACTCGATACCTGCAGAGACTTTACTCAGTGAGTCTTCAGTTCTTTACTGTGTACCCAAATCTCAAACACATCTCCCGGGATCGATCAGAATGAAGAAATTGTCAGTTATAATAATTAGGTGACCTACCAAATCCCTGGAAACAGGCAGTCTACTTAGCAACCATTATCTGAGTCGTTGCGCAGATAGCTTTTGCAAAGAATACGGTTTCGCACGGTTTCTGATAAGCAGGTAGTAAGTGAAGATAACACGGTCATTATCTGCAACACCAAACTTCCCCAAAGTGCATTTTCATGATTTGTATTTTCCTTACTCTGAGCCCATTTTTTTCGTAGAATAAGGCTCTATTTAGCTGTCATCAAGGAGATTTGGAGCAAGCACCATCCGTTGGTAGCAGTGGGAACGACAAAATGTATCTTATGAAATTTGGAGACTTTAACGACGCTACTGTCAAAAACAAGGTAACACCAACTAAATAATTCACTAAACAGGTCTATCTTGTAGGTCTATTTGTAACTGCATTGTAGACTGGTTTTTGGAGAAATGGTCACGTAACAGTTGATGAAGCTTAACACTACAAACTGTTTCACAATTTGCTGGTAAGTGGCGGATGAAGAGGAGCAACATTTCGCGTTGAAACCATTTTAACCCACCCCTCTATCCGTCATTAAAAGAAGAAACTTAACGTGTCGCTACTAATAACGATAAAACGTAGACCATGAAAATAGTGCATGGCCAGGTGTTAGCGTTTCTCACTCGATACTTTTCTTTCTCATTCTCAAGGCAAGTCAAAGAACTTGCTGGTCAGAATGATTGATACGCACTTTAATTAAGCAAGCCGTAAGAAGACCTTCACAGGTCTGCTCACCAATTACTTTAGTTTCGCACCTCTGTCATATAAAATCGGTCTTATCAGGACATTAATTGACAGAGTTTTTAAAATCAACAATACTTGGTTGGGCTTCCACAAGGACATTGTTAAATTAGTTTTCATTTTACGCAAGAATCTTTTCCCCGTTCATCTTATCGATAAATGCGTTTGTCGATATTTAAACACAGTCATCGACCGAAATGGCTCCACTCAAACACCTCCTTCCTCTAATACCACTTCACAGGGTAAACATTACATTTATAAGTTACTTTATTTAGGCAGTTTTTCTACTGTAGCTCAAAGCAAAATACGTCGCCTTAATAATCGTTATTGTAATGATCTTGACATCAAGTTAGTGTTTACCACGTTTAAATTAAGAAATCTTTTTTCAGTGAAGGATTCTGTCCCTAGAG
>CM042750.1:18837112-18853243 GCA_022496165.2 Catalaphyllia jardinei | reverse complement strand
TTTGGCTTTAACAACACTCTTTTTTATAGTTGGAACCTTTATATTGAGGGACAGAGACAAAAGAGAACAGCAAAGGAGGGAATGGCGCCAATTTGCGGAGAGAATTTACAGCCAGTACAGCAAACTGAACGATAAGGATATCCCTCGGAGGATTTCAAAGGTAAGAGGCACATTCGAAAAAATTCAGATAAACTCAACAACTACTGGCCTTGATGTGCTAAGGTACATGCTTGCAAAGGGTAACTACGAGAGCTTCAAGACCATCCAGTTGGAACGTCTTCGCGAAGACCTGCAGCTGATCTTTTCGTTGTTTAATGTTTGCTCTTCGCTGCTTCTCTTAGGAAAAGTTCCAAAAAATGTAAAAGAAGAACTGGAAGATGTGATCAGTGATCTAGGGAAAATGTCAGTGCCTTTCTTTGAAGAAAAGCAGCGCAAAGTCATTTTGAAATGTCTTGAACATTTTTCGACTGATAGACCGGAGCACGAAACTGAAAGTAGAATAAGAAAGCTGGACTACAGGCTAGAACAAGCTGTTCCATACGTGAAAAGCTGCCTCATATTTGGTTTCTCTGAGCACCAGCTTGATTTTGCAGCTGGGTCATTGGCTGGGTTCCACGGCGGAAGAAACACAATGGAACTCGAGAACAGACGTGATTATAGCAAGTGCAGTGATTTTTCACTGTATATAAAGGAAAACAACCCACCAAGTGATTTAATATCCTTACAATCCTTACAGGACCTTCACAAGGATCTGAAAGATCCAAAGTATCTGGCGGATTTTGCCAGAGAATTACGAAATAAACCGCCTGTACCACGTCTAGACCTGATAGAAGAGATCAATACCCATCTTGATACAGATAAACGTGCTGTCGAGAAAGTGTTGCACGAGGTACGTGTTTATATCCACCTGTTACTAAATGGAAGTCAACAACAAGACCAAATTAGAGTTAACGTGACAAGGCTGTGCAAAGTACAGAAAGAAATAACAAAGTTTAGAGCGACTGAGGCTGTAGTTAAAGGAATATGTGAAAGATTTATGGCAGATCTTGAAAGAATTCAGGGAAGCCAATATCATTGTAACAGTGAAGAGTTCTGCGTGAAATTAGGGCAATTATTGGACAAGTTGAGGGAAATTCAAATTATACCGGTAAGTAGAAATAATGGTACCAGTCTACCTTCTACATCTCAGACGGCAAATCAGCGGCAAGAAAGCAATGTGTAGTTACTTGTACCAGCAGTTTCTTGCAAGTGACACCAACTTACGCCAAAGCATATTTAATTGGCGATTAGTCTTCAAGAACTTTTCAGAAGAATGCTCCCACATGAAGTGGTCAGAGGATTACAAAGTTAGATTTACCAGTTTCTTTGAGTATTGAAACATGTTAAAGAACAACATTAAATTAGTTGTTGGTAAAACACACAGCAGCGTAACGGGTAATGGTGTAACTGGTGTAACTGCATGATGACAAACCTTGTGCATAACACAATTTGTTTTTCCATTTTTCTGTTAAGTTTTTTAAAGTGAAAATAGTTATTTCGATCATTCAAAAACATGAAAAAAATATCGAACAATACATAAAGGGTATATAAAAATGTGGCATGTACTTGTTTTTGTTATAACAGAAAGCAAACACAAAATATATATCTTGTATTAATATGGATAGAAGATTCTTTCACCTACAGGGAGTAGAGGAGCCAAATGTAACCTTAGCAATATTATTTGCTCAATTTTATTGTAGGTCTGGCGAAAATGTCGAATCTTAAACGAGCTTAATTTGTTGAATCCATTAATTTTGAAATAGGCACATGAATGGTGCAATGTTTGCCACAATTAATTTCGACTTAAATTAATTGGTTTGACTCTAGCACAGGTTCGATTTGCCAAGTCGGTCAATATGACAGTAGTTTGGCATTTTAGCGAACACTGTTCTAAACATGCACTAAACTCGATTCATAAATCATGCAAAGTACAAGGTAATTGATTCAATTGTGATGGACTGGGCAAACGTCTCAAAAACACACACTCCCCAATCTGCCAAATGATATTTCCCTCCCTGATGAGCATGCACTGTACAAAGAAAATTTTCGTGACCTGGAAATGGGAGCTATTAAAAGTCTATAGAGACATTTAGCACTGAAACAGCAAACTGCTAGATGTCATGTGACCAAGCCTTTTGAAAATCAAACACTGCTGTAGTCAGGAAATTCAATATGGCAGGCAATTCTAGTGAACTTACAATGAAAGATAAATTTGCCTCACAATGATGAGAGCAGAAAAAGAACTATAGGCCTTTTGAAAATCAAACACTGCTGTAGTCGGGAATAATTCAATATGGCGGCCTCTTCTAGTGAACTTACAGTAAAAGATAAATCTGCCTCATAAAGGTGAGGGGAGAAAAAGAACTAAGTGATTTTAAAAACTTATCTGCTCAGAAAAACCTTGCATCGGCCATTTTCTACACCTTCCCATAATTCAGTTGTTTTCTTTGAAAATTTGCTTGAGGTTGAAGAAGTGTACCTATTAAAAACAGTAGAGGCCATAAACATCCAATTCCAAACGACTACTGAAACTGCCATTTGTAGTGTGCCCTTAATGAAAAAAACCCTGGTGCTAAATGTCTCTTAGCTCAGCACGGTCAAGCATGCCACTTGGAGCAAAAGCTGTGGTCTCTGCTACACTGTTCTCATAGCTGTATGTATGTGAGACTTCTCTTTGTACTTTTGTAATAATTGCCAAAGTAAGGCCTGATAAGGACATCCCACTAGCAATTTCTAGCAGTAACTAGCCGCGCATTGAGTGAATAGCACAAGGACAGGTTTAAATGAAGTGCATCTTGTGAAATCAAGATGGACGTAGGTTTGATATATGTTATCCCCGCTGGAATTAACTCAAGTTTTTCTCACACCCATTTTGAACTTATCTGGGTGAGTAAGATTTGATGTTTGCCCTTGGCCCTGGTCCCCTCTGCAGTAGTTTCTTGGGATGTCTGTCTCACAATGATCCCGCAAAATATAGCTGCAAAGGAGGATAACGTAGTCAAGCCTAGAGTACCAGCAAAGTAAACAAGAACAAGGGAAACATAGGAAGATAAAACGCACAGAGTTAAAATTGCATTAGGGAATAAATAACCATTCTTTCACATTCCATATTGGGTTGTGTATGTTAATCCATTGTCTGCCTATTAAGGTTCTTACCATTTCTCAAGTTACTCAGTTTAATCAAATCTGTAAATACTATGGAATTTATAATGTCTCTGTAAATAATGCCAATTTCAAGGGTAATATTTTGTTTGTTTTCTTTGTCGGGATGAAATGAGTGCACTGTTTTATCAATGTGACATGTAAACGCCTGGTCATTCTGTTACATGTATACATGTACAGATTCTCCTTACTACTCCTTATGTTTTTCTTATAACACTAGTTGGGAAATTTTGTCTCCATTCTGGAGACCATTTCTCTTTGGAGATCTTCTTCTTGATACTTATGCCCATTTGCTCATTATTATTTAAGAAATAGAAAACATGTACCATGCTTCTAACAAGTTATAGAAATATGAGTGGAACTTCGTTTGGGAGAATGAGAAATGCTATGGGAACACTAGCTGATAGGCAAGTGTTTCCACAACTTTTTTGAGTTCTTTTAAACTTCCACGAGTTTCTTTAGCTTGATAAACATGGAGAACAGTTTTTCCCTCTTTCAGAAATTACCATGGCAAAAAAAAAGAAAGAAAACGTTTTCCTTTGATCATCAAAATGTAAATTCTCCTTGCTTGCGCCATCATTATGTCTCGTACTAGTTATGCGTTTCTATCAAGTTATAGAGATAAGATTGTTAACCAACCAGTGCACAAACACTTCCCATGAATATAGTTAATGGAACATGATGCGCATATCTTAAGGTCTTTCATGGCGGCACAGCTCTCAGTTAAGGTGGCTCAAAACACTTTCCAAGACGTAGATTGATGCTACAGAAAAATGCCCAATCACTGGTGAACACGGTATTATTTTCGTGACACAGTAGGTAACCATAGCAACACTATGACCTGCTAAAAACACCCATAATTTCAGCTTTAAGCGCTTATACTTTAAAAACGAAAGTTTAAGGTGGCTCTGAACCGCATGTACAGAATTTTTTTAAACTTTGCCAATAGTTGCATCTTATCCTGCTTATTAAAATTCTTTGATAAGAAAAAATTTCACCGTGCCAGCTTTGGCGTAAAATATTAACACGCTATTCATGGTGATGTTTTTTCATGTGTAATGCTAAGCAATTCTGTAGTACAGCTCTTTCTACTGGCTATTTTGTAGATGTTAGTTTAGCTATATAAACTCAAACAACCTATTCAGAGTTCACTGTAGTGTTCTGCTGTACAGCGTAGTTAGTGCTTGTTGTAGACTATCATAAATTTTCCCTCCCTCCCTTTGGAGATGGGGTTGGTCATCCTTTTGTAATCTATTAAACAAGGGTCACTCCTACGTGTTTTGGTTAAGTCTGTGCAGCGACTTCCCCCAAGCTTGTTGACCTCGTTGCCTTTAAACATCACCTGCTAACCGATTCTCATGTCCGATCCAGCACGTGCTGTTTTGCATTCACCTCGTAGTGTTGGGGAAATAAGTGTGGTTTGTTTGCCACGCAATAGCTGGAAGTCATACAGGCCAACCTAACACAAGGAGGTGCTCCCCCATTAATGCTAACTTGAGTCGTTCTTTGTCTTTATTTTGTAGCGCATATGCTAAATGAACATTGTGCCACAGTTGATGGGTTTTGTTAAGGAACAGTGACATTATTACTTATTACTTAAATATTGATATTGTGATTATGCGCATCGCTCTAAGCTGGTGACTTGATGAGTTGGTTACATTTTTCAGTAACAATAGATTTAGTCAAGACCATCTTTAATATCCCTAGTTAACTTTATTTCCAGTCCTCTGGGAGTGCATCCTGATCTGCATATCGACAAACAAGGGAGCACGGGCACACCATGTAGCTGGAGATCAAGACCAGTCCTGAGCTTGCTAATTTTGATATAATTTAAAAGAATGGTCAGTGTAAAATGTGATTATGAACTGCAGTCTAGGGAGAAGGGGGGGGGGGGGGGTGGGGGGTGGGTGGGGTGGCAAATTTAGTGAGGGTAAAATGCAGACTGCAGACTTTTCAGGTATATAATTCTGTTATTTCCATTATTGAGTGCTAACTTTAAACAGGGTTATTCAGGCTAATGATGACAGTGAAAGTTTGCACGTTTTGATTAGTCTGTTTATGGTTTTCTTTTTAGCTCTCTGTTATGGAAGTGGTAACACGATTCAGCTAAAAAGACTGCAGTCAGCAGTCTACATCTTACCCCTGGTCTTTAGTCTGTATTTTACCCTCAGTCTGCATTTTACACTGACCGGTTAAACTAATTCTAACTTGGCTCTCAGATTTGAGAAAATCGTAAAAGCAAAGAAATTAATTCTCATCACTTGTCTTCTCATGCGATTTCTCATTTTATTTTCCCCATCCTCTAAATTGTTCTACATATTGAACAACATATAACTTCATACTTATTGCAGCTGGCATGCATTGTTATCCAGTGTTGGTAAATTGTTGTATGAGATAAATTCCCCCGACTTCCAAGGCTGGCAATCTTGGGAATATTTCACATTGAATGAAGGCAAACCCCTATTTTCTGACTGTCCAAGAGAAATGAAAATTGATATAAAATAATTGGATTATGCTGTGTGGGGAATATGTAGGGGAATACTTTTACATTCACTAACTGGAGGGAAAGGAAGTGTACACAATATTTTTTTATTGATAATGTGCATGCGAAACAGAATTGTTTAAAGTTTTAGAAAATGTCTCCAAGTTCCACTTGTAACTAGAATTAAACTGTACAAAACTTGACTGTGTAGATTTAACTAGAGTAACCATAGCAATGGAAAAACTGTCATCTTGTATAAGCTCAAAACTGTGATTGTTAAAGGACTCCCTTCTATACAGCAAGGAATAAAATCTCGTGTTGACTTAGTCTAGAGCATCAATTTAAAGACTTTTCAACCTTTAAGAAGGTGGAAAATTCAAGATCAAAAATGGTATTGACACATACTAGGTCCTCAGACACTGACAATTATTTCTTTAGGACTTTTCATTATTGGGTATCCTGTGACATACAGTGTCGATTCTTATTTGAGCTAGTGGTTGAATACTGCGGATGACAGTGGTTCGTGAGGTACTTGCCATTGAGGAAACATATTTAATGCTTTCCTAGAAGATCTGGAAAGGTTGCAGTTGTACAATCATTGGCAGAGAAACAACAAGTGCATAGTCAATGTTTTGTTAAATAATGCTGTTTATTTTTGGTTATGTATCCTAACTATTGGTAAAATTGTAGTAATTAATTGCTTAGGAATTGATAATGTAATGACCATAAAATGTCTTTTTTAAACACAACTGGTAAAATGTTTTTGTTGGACTTCGTTATTTGGAAAGAAACCTTAATATATACAAAATGGTCAGTTTAGTCACGCCTTCCGGACAAGTCATCATTTTGGACGATTTTCTTGTCAGAGAGACCACATCCAACCAACGTGCTTCTCTTTACTATTATAATCATTGAGGTGTTGTGGTCATATATAAAGCTGTTTCCCGTTTAGTCTGTTTAATTGCTTACCAAGGAGGTCCAAGGGTAGTTTTGGTTTTGATTATTTGCTAACCATAACACATTCTCTCCTTTGCAAGGACTTTTTATTAGGTTTCCACAAAACTAAATGTCGCTTAAATCTGTCCACAAGACACTACTAGGCGTGGCTCTGTAACGAGTTTTGATCCTTTAAAAATATATACCAACTGTTTTCGAGTTAAGAATTGGTATTTGTTACAAGGTTTTTATAATGGTAGGAAAAACAAAAAATATGGATGAACAATAATATTTCCAAAGGTATAAATATGCAACTAGAGGAAAGAAATGTTTTGTCCTGTACTTACATCATTGACACTGCTTGTTATAAAATTTGCCTTTTTTCATTCAAGTGCTTTTAAAATTTGAAGACAAAAAATTTATAAAAAAAACTATACTTCCTTAGACGACGATGAACTGTTTGTAGGTACTAAGGTCAGTCAGCATAATGTGTCTAACACTTGGTGTCATAAAGTCAGTGAAACGTAAATTTATCTTAAGCTTTCTGTAGATTTAATTGGCAATGAGCTTGATCAACGCTTAAATTTGTCCAGCCGTTATAATGTAGCTGATAACTGGCTAATTAATTACTTAATTAACCCAATATTGTCCCGTTAACCAAAGAGTAAACATGTCAATACGATGGCTGATTCACCTACGTGTAAAATTTGTTCATTAGTTTCAATCAAAAACATAAGTGAGAGGTTGTTTTAACCCCGACATTTGGAGCTGATGTTCATTTTTCGTTTAAATGAACATGTTTACTTGATGTGTACGGGAAACAATAGATTGTGCGTAAAACTTATATACATAATGAGGTATTGCGGTGATTTTTGCAGTTCTTTGTGAATCCACTGAAAACGTCTTCCAGTGTCTTAACTTCTAGCATTACGAGGAGTTGTTATGCTAGTACCTGCTCTTGTTCCTGTTATCAAAGCAATTCTTGGCATCTTTCTTCATTTATTGTAGAACGAACGCAAACTTTGTATGGATGGACCACTTTCAGATGTTCCCCTTGGCGATTCCTCTTTTGCTGTCCCAGTTTGGGTCTTGGGAGACTGGGTTTCGCCGTCTTTGATAGAAAACACATTCACATTTGTTCTCACTCGTGGAACTGCCTCTAATTCTCGCAAAAAAGGTCTCCGTTCTGTAGTCACCCGGTAGACCGTTGGTTCTGTGCGAGCTCGGCTCTCGATTGAATATCTTGTTCTTTCGCGCTCTTTTTCGGTTGAAGTCTTAACACCTTTGACATGCGGAACCTTAGACAGAGCGATTGATTTTTCACTTTCTGGAGATTTTGTAGACATTACCTGGTATGAGGTGGCTCGTTGCAATCCTTTGGAGTAATGTCTCATCCAGGGATCTTCATCATCATCGACATCAACAGGAACTGAAATTTGCTTTCTCCAGTGGGAGGTAGTGTACTCTTTCACAACAGGCGTTTTGTCACCAACATCTACTTGAACATTAACGGGATCAAATTTGGAAACCGTTGGCGTCACTTCCGAAACACTGCGTTCCATATTCGTTATTGACGTGGTCACCTCTTGTGAAGGTTCTTTATCACCAAGGAGAATTTTGTAAGTCACTACGTTCGACGCATGTTGGGTTACTTCGTGAAGTGTTTCAGTCTGTTGGTTTAGCGCAGGTACACTGCTTTCCACAGTGGATACCGACTCTGTTATCTCTAGGCCGGGTTCTTCCTTCTCTACCCTCTTTCCAGGTTCGTATTCAGTATTTGCTCCACCGTCGTCCGGGATAGGTTGTTCGATTAAATATCCTTGCATCAAGTCCCAGAGACGTGAGCTAGAGCCTCGCCGCACTATGTCCTTGGGGATTTTCTCAGGAGGAGATATGTTATCGTCTTCGGTGTTAACTCTTGAATCTCTGCTAAGCTGAGCCTCTTCTTTGGGATAATCAAATGCAGCTAGCAGAGCTGAAATGTCGGGTGTTTCCCTCTCTACCGTGTGTTTCATGATGCATTCTTCATCTGTCAAGGAAACATCTTGTTCATCAGTTGTTAAAACATTGCCATTTTTCGGATAATCAATTTCAAAGTCATTACCAGGCTCACTAAACTGAACCTCTGTGGAGCTAGTGGAGACTTGAGGCTCCCCTCCCAGGTTGTTGTATTCACTTGTTATATCAGGAGATGTCCTTTTAACAGACCGCGTTACAACAGTGGGTGCCAACTCTTGTATTTCCAGGCTGTTTTCATCCGTGGAAGGACTATCCGGAATAGTTACCTGGTACACTGTCTCAAACGTGTGAGCATGTATGTTCCATGTATGGGGCGTGTGCATGTTTTGGTCAACTGTTCCATCTGGTAATCCTAACTGCGCCGAGACGTCAGAGATGTCGTGGTCTACAGATGTCGATTTAAATACAGGTACAATTCCTTCTTCTTGTATCTGTACACTCTCGTCTTCATCGACCTCTGGATGCTTAAAAGGGTATTCAAGATAAGTCAAGTCGGATGGTGGTTCGCTAAACTGAACATCAGTGGAACGTAAGAAGGCTTGTGGTTCATCTCGGGTTTCCCTAGTGGTACTCCAAATGTCCGGATAAGGTCTTTTAAAGGAGCGAGACACAACTACAATCGAATTGTCTTGCACGTCGGAGGAGTTCGTTTCTTGCTCCGTGGGTGGGAGTTCGGAAGCTATCACGTGATGGACAGTTTCATACCTGTAAACTGTAAGGTCTAACGAGCGAGAGTAGTCGTCTAATTCTTCCGAAGATGAACTCGTTACGCTCTTTATTTCTTGAGGTAATTGCTTTTCCGTGTTCTGTGGAAAATCGGGTTCCCTTGTACTGTAGCTAACAAAATACTTTTGAGGTAGTGAAGTGTCGACCATTGCCTTTGGGTCTTGGACAACAGTTGTTTCAGGGTCCTTGTTAGCATCGGAGGGTTCTGCGTCCGAGGAGGACGAGGAACTTGTTGAACTTTTGCGTTCCTTTAAATTTGTTTGTGAGTCTGGCATAAAAATGAAATTTGAATCTGTGGGGTTAACTGAATGCGACCTTACTTCCGAAGAGTCTTCTTTAACGTTTTCAACACTTGGGAGCTGCTGATCGCTTTCACCTTTAGACTCTGCGGGGTATTGTTGCTGATATGTTGCGTATTCAACTTTGTAAACCTCCGGAGATCTAGATTCTCTTTCGGATGGATAACCCAACGAAATTTTCCATTCTTTTGGTTTTTTTTCATCGTCTGGTTTTTCTGCTAACAGAGGGAAATCTTGATTCACAGGCTTAACTGAATCCGATGACGATGACGAACTTGTGGAACTTTTGTGCCCGTTTTGTTTGGTTTGTGCATCTAGTGTAAACATGACCTCGGAATCTTTAGGTTCAGCAGAATGCAACACATCTTCCGGAGCGACGTCTTTGATATCTGCAACGCTAAGCACTGGCTTTTCGAGTCCACTTTCAGGCTTTAAAACAGACTGTTGCCGAAGCATTCTGTCTGCCACTTCATAAACCACGGGTGATGATTCTTCATCTGACGAACAGCTTGACGAACTATTCCGTTCTTTGGGCATTACCTCTTCGTTTGGTTTCTCAACTAAGAAATGCAATTCTGGACTTAAAGGTTTCACTGATGTCAAATCTATTGTAGGCTCGTCTTCGACATCCGAGGACGATGATGAACTTGATGAATCTTTTCGCACCTTTGATTTCGTTTGCATGTCTGACATAAACAAAAATTCGGGATCTGCGGACTTGACTGAATTCAAAACCACTTCCGGGGCGTCCTTTTGAATATCTGCACCATCTAGGACTGGTTTATCGGGTCCACTTTCAGGCTCTACAACATACTGTTGCCGATACATACTGTACTCCACTTTGTAAACCATGGGCGATTTTGATTCTTCATCTGAAGAAGAGCTTGTTGCACTTTTTCGTTCTTTTGGCCTTATGTCACCGTCTGGTTTGTCTATTGAGAAATGAAAATCTGATGCAGGTCTCACAGAACTAGAAACTGCCGTAGGCATGTCTTCTTGAACGTTTGTAACGCTTTGTGGAGGGTCTTCGAGCTCTTCCTTTTCAAATGTTAGTTTTGCAAACAACAATTGTTTCTCCTCATCGTGGTTTTCGTTATCAGAAGATGAATTCTTTGAACTCTTCTGCTTTGGTAAACCTCTCCTATGAAGGGAGGCTGGTTCTTCATCTGACGACGAGGATGCCGAAGTTGTTCTTGTTTTTGCGTGTTCTGTGGTCTTTACTAGAAAGACATCATCTTTTGATGGATGTGTCTTTCTTCCCACATCTTCGTCATCCGAGGAAGAACTTGTTGACTGTTTTGACTCTCTGCTGTCTTGCTTTATTGGAGCGTGGCCTTCCCTGGACGATATTGGACTTCGCTTTGTTTTCCTCTCTTCATCATCCGACGACGAAGACCTTGGTTCTTTTTCTTTATGCTTGGATGATGTGCGGCCTTCCTTTGAAGACGACGAGCTACTCAAACTTTTTCGAAATGCCTTAAGTAGTCGAGACTTCTTTTTTCGCTTTGGCTTCTCTTCGTTCTGGCCATCAGAATCAGATGAAGAAGAAGTTGAACTGGATGAAGGTTTTTGTTTCTCCTCTTTCGGAAATTCAACTTCAATTTTCCGCCTAATTTCACGGTCCAATGTCAGTGTCCTGTTACGTGTGGGATGCGATTCGTTTTCTTCAACTGATGCTGAGCAAACAGTGACATTTTCTTCAACTTTTACAAGCTTCATCGAACCTGGTTTCCAACTGTTCTTTGCCTCTTCGTCCCTATTATTTGGAATGTCAAGTTCGTAGCTTTGATCAGATTTGTTCACTTCTGCTGGTGGCAAAAGCCTTAGTTCCATTTCAGGTCGTATCTCATCATAACGTTGAAGACTATGTGGCTCATCGAAAGCCGCCGATGGAACTGGCTGTGGAGTGCTATGAAGGTCCAAGGTATCATAAGTGTTCACCACTGATATGTCATCTTCCACTGGGTAAGGCTCTAAATTTATTTCACCCCGAGGGAGTTCTATGAGTTGCTTGGTGGCCTCAGGCGCCTTGGGTGTCGAAGTATTTATACCCCAGTTCAACTTAGGATCGAAGTCTTTTCCTCTGTCCTCTTTAATTTCTAGAGGTTTACATGTCTCTTTGTCACCTATCGGTGGAAAGCTGTAATCTGAATCAGGGGTATCTAAACCCGCCACCGGCACTCCGTATCTTTGTTTTGATGTATTGTCTATTTGGGGGCGATTTAAATCAAAATCGACATCACCTGTGTGGTCTGCGTCTAGTACATTCCTGTCTAGTCCAGTAGTTGGTTTGCACTCAGAGGTATCAGCATGAAGGGTGGACACACTGGGTTCAACAACTTCAAAGATATTTCCCGCTCCGTTTGTACCACGTCCGAATTCCCTTTTGATGTTAGTAACCTCTATATCAGGCAAGTTAGTTTCAATGGCTAAATCTTCGCAAGAGACTGAGGCCAAAGTAATATGACCATCTTTCGATGGTACAGAGATATCTGGTTTAGGAATACCGAGGTCTTCTGGACCCTGTGGTGTGTCAATGTCTAGGTCTAGTCTTGGAGTATTGTTTTCTTCACCTCTTTGACCGATCGAGGGTCCAGATATATTGGGCTTTTCATAGGAAACGTGTCTTTCAGTTAGGTCTATTTGTCCTGCGCCTATGGTGTTTGGGACGTCCAACCCTGATGGACTGAAACCAATGTTCGGCTTGTCGGTTGTTTCAATATCTGGACTGTTTATACCACAATCTGGGTTCCGGATGTTCCGATATTCTTCTGTTTTTTCAAGAGAGGGTTCTGATACCTTAGGTTGGTCATATGAAAGGCCTGGCCCAGCTATGTCTATTTCTCCTGAAACTGCGCCTTTTGGAGCGTTAACACCAGAAGATATCAAACCATTCTCTGTTTTTTTGGATGATATATCAATATCTGGGGTACTTATGTCAAACTTCTGACCTGTAGGTCCTCCATTGTTGTCAACCTCAGGCTGGCCTATGCCTTTCAATTCTACAGATCCATCAAGGTCTGGCCTGTCAAAATCAAACTGGGTGTTTCCTTTTGCTCTTCCGTATGGTTCGTCTTTATCAGCTCCACCAGTGCACGATAGACAGTTGCCACGAAGTTTCCTCTTGGACGCAGAAGGTAATTCAGCTGATGGACCTTGGAGGTTTTCGTCTGGGCCCCTGAAATCTCCGCCAGGAACGTGCACGTTAGGTTTAGAGATGTCTGTTTGTAGTTTACCTTTTGTCCTGTTGAAGTCTGGGGCACTAACGTTTGGTCTGATATCTATTTCTCCTGAAGCTTCGAGTTTTGGAACACCAAATTCCGGCGACTTGACTCCAGTATATGGAGTATTGACTGATGCATCGATATCTGGAGTATTTATGCCAGGATTTGACGTTTGGATGTCAAAGCCTTCGTTTGTTTTGCCAAGAGATGGCCCGGAAATGTTTGGTTTGTCGTACGAAAATGTGGGTCCATCAACATCTATTGCTTTTCCACCTCTAGCTTTTGGGAAGTCAGATTCAGGCGACTTTAATCCAGACTTTGATGTTTTTGCTGATACATCAATATTTGGAGTATCTATAACAAAATCCGGACCAGTAGCTCTTCCATCGATATCAATCGTAGGTTCGTCTATGCCCGACTTTTTCACCTCTGCAGATCCATCAAGGTTTTCACCCCCAATATCAAACTGGGTGTTTCCTTTTGCTCTTCCGTATGGTTCGTCTTTATCGGCTCCACCGGTGCACGATAGGCAGTTGCCACGAAGTTTCCTCTTGGATGAAGGAGGTAAGTTAGCTGATGGACCTTGGAGATCTGCGTCTGGTCTCTTGAAATTTCCGCTTGGAGCGTCCACATTAGGTCTGGAAATTTCGGTTTGTAGTCTGCCTTTTGTGGTGTTGAGGTCTGGGGCATTAATGTTTGGTCTAGCGTCCATTTCTGCTGAAGCTCCGAGTTTTGGAACACCAAATTCCGACGACTTGACTCCAGTATCTGGAGTATTGACTGATGCATCGATGTCTGGAGCATTTATGCCGCGATTTGACGCTGGGATGTCAAAGCCTTCGTTTGTTTTGCCAAGAGATGGCTCGGAAATGTTTGGTTTGTCGTACGAAAACGCTGGTCCATCAACATCTATTGCTTTCGCGCCTCTAGCATGGAAGTCAAATTCAGGCGACTTTAATCCAGACCTTGGTTGTGCTGATACATTAATATCTGGAGTATCTATATCAAAATCTGGACCAGTCGCTTTTATACCACTGGCAGTATCATGCTTGCTTATGGCAGGTTTTTCCAGTTCCAAAGATTCATTAACATCTTGCCCGTCAAAGTCAAATTGTGTTCTTCCTTTCGCTCTTCTATATGGTTCGTCTTTATCGGCATTCCCTGTCCCTTTTATATTTCCGCTTCGAACGTCTACATCGGGTCTAGACGATTCTACCCTGATTTTACCTTTTTTGAAATCTGGGGCGTTGGCGTCCAATCCCATGCTTGGCTTCTCAGTTTCAATATCGAGGCCAGTTCCGTTTGTAGATCCCTGGAGCTCCGGTCCGTTCAAACCAAACTGAGCATCTCCCTTTGTTTTTCTATACGGTTCATCTTTGTCAGCACCACCTGTGCATGACAAACAGTTCCCACGCTTTTTCTTTGAGGAAGAAAAATTTAAATCTGCAGACGGAACGTCCGACCTTTCCTTTGGATCTTTTATTTTCATTGTTGAAACATCAGGTCCTGACATTTTTATGCTTTGTTCAGCTTTTGGTGTGTCAATGTTCTGGGTATTTGTATGAAGGCCCACTGGTTGTGTTTTAGAAATACTAACATCTGGTCCGCTGATATCAAAATCCACGTCTCCATTGGAGACTTCTGGGGCATTGATTTCGGGACCTCTCGTATTCACTGCGATGTCTGACGTTCCTGGTGAGATTGCTCTATTTTCCTCGCTCAGGTCAAAGTCTGATCCAGAGGCTCGGAGTTCAAACTCCTTGTTCATTCCATTTTCCTCAAATTCAGGACCCGATCGACTCAAGCCGAACTTATCAAAGCTTTTCATTTCCAGTGATCCGTCGGGTACACTGAAATCATATTCAACATTTCCCTTATTTTTCCTGTAAGAATAATCTTTGTCACCATCGCCTACGCACGTAAAGCAACTGCTACGCTTTTTCTTTGAAGAAGGAACATCTAACTCGGTAGATGGGACTTCAAATTGTGGTTTTCGGCCTTGAAGTTTACTAGCAGGCACGTCGACATCAAGTCCTGAAATCTTGGGCTTCGTTTTCTCTCCTCTTGTCTCGATCTCGATATGTTGGGCATTAATACTTTGATCTCCATTCAACGAGTGCTCAGAGACTTTCGCAGATACATGTGGCAAAGAGACGTTTGGACCAGAGATCTCAATATTTCCTTGTTGATTACTCTTTGGAGTTTCTACGTGAGGTGCAAATGCGTGAAGTCCAATTTCCTTTGGTTGAGAATTTCCCTTGTCTCCTCCAAGCTGTACCTTTCGATTTATTTCAAAGTCCTTTCCTTCAACCGATGGTCCAGACAAATTTCCACTAGCACTTGCAGACGGGTCGGAAACTTTAGGTCCCATTGCATGAAGTCCTAATCCTTTCCCCTCAGGACCTGACCCCGCACCAATTCTTCCGTCTGTTTTCATATCAATAGACCCATCTAAATTTGTCCTGTCGAAATCTAATCCAGCATTAACCTTTCCTTTGCTGTAAGGCTCGTCTTTCTCGCCACTGGACACGCAAGAAAAACATTTTCCACGTTTCGTTTTAGGTGGAGGTAGATTCAAGTCAGAAGACGGATCATTAAGATCAATGTTTGAGTACACATTTGGCCCAGGTACTTGCGTTTTTAGTTTTCCTTCAGGTTTATCCACGTGCGGTCCACTGGCATCTAGTCCTGGTCTCACTGTAGAAACGTGTACTTCTCTTAGATCAGGAGCATCACCTTGCAGTCCCTCAATTTCGACGGATGGAAGCCCTGCTTCTAGCGTCGGCTCCATGTCTATGTTGCAGGATTCCTCTAGAGGTCCTTTAGGTAGATCTAGTGATACATCTGCGAACGAGCGAAATCGTTAAAAACCAAACAAATGCAGATTGAAAAAAGATGTTAAAACATAAAATTCATACGGGCCTGTAAGCAAAGGAGTTATAGCAACCATAAAACAAGTCAATTTGGGTTTGAATGAAAATGTAATATCCAAGTTAGGCTACAATAGATACAATAGATAGGAATGGTAACTCAAATCCATGATGGTGCAAAGTAAGTTGTTATTTACCAAAACTCTACATTCTCCGTAATATCTTCGCAACACATACATACCCTTTCCTTTGTATAAGGCATTTTTCAATAGAGTGAGTTGTAACTTTGGTTTCTCATCATCTCGAAGGAGGCTCATGGCTCTATCATAGGGCATGCCTTCAATGGGGACACCATTAATTCCTATGATCTTGTC
>CM042750.1:18796021-18798164 GCA_022496165.2 Catalaphyllia jardinei | reverse complement strand
CGTTATCAAAACCACCAATGCTTTAAATCTGTACTTAAAACATCCTTTATTGTTCCTATACCATTCGTGGTTTGTATAAATTTTACGGAAACTCTTAATACAACAAAATACAATACTGAGCTAGGGAGTGTCATATAGAAGAATACTTAGATCAAAAGAACGCGTTCAGAGTTCCCTTAGCGGTCAAGGATCAGTTTCTTCATAAAGCTTTACGTTTTTGGGTGAAAATGTAAATCAGGTGAACAATTTTGACCCATGTCTGGATTTCCAGCAGTGCATTACACAATCAAATACACTTAATACACCTGCAAGATAACTAGCCTTTGTAAATCCGCCCCCTTCCCTCAATAAAGGGAAGGGGGCGGATGTACACGGCCTCCAAGAAGATAAGAAAAAGAGGATAAAACTGAAAAAATCATTAAGTTGCCAATTCAACACCGAAGTTGACATTTAGCACATCACTCAGATTACGGAACATTCAACTTACTCCATTTGCAATATTATTGTAAGTGCAGCATTTCAACCAGGAGCGAACTTCAGTTAACAATAGCTAAAGTCGCACTGTTCTTCAAAACCAAACCGACGTTCAGTTTTGTTAGAGGTTTGAAGCAATTTAACTACACTGGATACGACAGTTTGGTAGCAGTAATGTCAAACCTGATTGTTTAGGTTCCATGTGTGTGTAAAACGCACTATGACCAGGTTATGCAAGATTACTAGCGTACATAAACAATGATTCAAGAACTTCTGGCGAAGTAGCGCATTCAGCCAAGATAGATCAATTTGCGTGTAAAACACCCAAAATTAAATACCAAACGTTTGTGTTGAAAAAGTAGCTAAAACACACACAAAGTGTAATTTCGGTATTTACAGGGTACATCTTTCCTCCGGCCAGAAGAATAGGTAACTATAGCGGCAAGCAAAGCAGCCTCAATCCAGCTCGCTTCCTTCAGTGGCCAGTGAAGACAAAACAACGTACGAGGTTGTGTTGAAAGCTGGAAATCCCTGAAGGTCTGCGAACGTTTTGTGGCATGTGTACTTTGTATATTATGTGGAAAATAAACAAACGTGTACACATTAAACGGAGAATCTAACTTGCTTAAGATGTTAAATTTTCTCAGAATTTTTATGCTATGGTAAATCTAATGATCTACGGCAATTTCATTTAAATGAGACAATTTGACAGAAGACTTTCTGGAGTCTCCTCCGCCAGAAGAAATAAAATTAATAGCACCACTGAAAAGGATAACACGTCCCACCTGGCCCTCCAAAGAAAAAATGTCTTGGCTTCACATGAAGTTCGTGATCCTACAAAGTTTTTGTCCTAGGTTTGAAGGTTCACATTACTCGAGTTAAAATTGCCTTAAACATTTTACTGGTACTTTGAGACAAAAATATTACTAATGCTTCAGTTAATTATCATAAAATTAGAAACACCCCAGGGAGAAACACCATGAATAGCATGGTTCAAGATGAAACAATAGAAACGAAACTATAGCCCAAAACCAGTAGGCTTGACTTCTGTAAAATTGTGCAAAGACATGAACTCAGTTTTCAGTGTGCGAAGAATAAATCTTCACTTATAACCTCTCGAAAATCGTTCCCAAGCATTTTTTATTCATGTCTCTCTGACGAGACCAACTGGTTCACAGCGATAACAAAATGAACTTCGTTTGTGAAGTAGACAAGATTCACCTGAATTTTTTAACCCCTACTAACCCGAAAGAATACATCTGCTTTAACTTTTCAAAAGTCGTCTCTTGATATGCCAGCCCCAAAAGCCCTACATACTATGTTTTCTCCATGTTTAAAAAAGCCGCCTGCACAACGTATATAATAACAATAAGATAATAACAGTAAGATCTTTTTTTCTTTCAAAGAAATATGTTATTCCGCACCAAAGTTTTTGTAAATCTTAGAGAAATGCTTCAAACTATTCTTTTAGAGATGGTTAGCTCGTACGCGTGTAGCTTTCTTGAAATGTTTCGTGGGTGTGTGTTGGGGAAGAACACATGTTTGATAAAGTGGGCGTATAATGAAATATGCAATGAAAAATCTTTATTCCCTCACAGAAAAATGCTTTTTTTTAAAAGACGGACTGCGAAAGAGAAATCAAATGAAAATTAGTTGGAAGCGATCGCTT
>CM042750.1:18766021-18791021 GCA_022496165.2 Catalaphyllia jardinei | reverse complement strand
TAATTTGATGTTCTTAAACTAGCGTATTTTTCCCAGAAGCGAAGCTTCGACAGGTAATTAAATGGTTTAAGTACATTAGTTCTAAAGTACATGAACATCAAATTTAGGCCGGCCAATTATCAGCCGGTAGTTTCTCGACAGAAACATTCTACTGATTAAATAGTGGAAATCAACTGAAATTTAAAACGATTTAAGAAATGAACATATAGTTATAGTTCTAAAGTACATGAACGAGAAATTCGGATTGCAAAATACAAACCACTAACTTTCAACAGGAATGGCTCTCTCTTATCCTCTTTGCCTTTGCAGACCTTAAACAATTTTATCAGTCAAAAAAAAAACCCAAACGAAACAGTCCAGTTACACACTTTCACAAAACTTTCTTTTCAACCCATCAGGTACTCCTCTGTACGCTAAACAATCTGAGTTTAACCACAGAGAGTTTGGTTTCGTCATACCAAAGGTCCTTCTTCCAATGGCGCTAGATTACCACATACGATCTCGTGAAATTGATGTCAACGACACAGCCACCGAGGAGATGTCCAATCTGAATGGAGATGCTGCAAGTAAGAATCCAGCAATCAGGGTACGTTTTACGTTCTGTCTAGCTCGTCTGTCCCTTTATTCGTGTTTTTGTTTATAGTATTATCATGAGGAGAAGTGTTTGGTGAGTCTAACTTTCGCTTGTCGCGGTAAAAGTCATATAGGTGCGCCGTTTAGTCGTCCGCATGCGGATAAACAACATTCCCAAACACTTTGTCGCCATTATTGCGTAATATCAACACTCATTTTTCAACGTGATTTAATTTTATAACTATAAATACTTCTAAACAAAAGAATACTGTAGTTTAAGAACTCTCGTGTGTTGAAAATAGCTCAAATACGTCTGGAAATAATTAACAATTATTCCACGAGCGCGCTTTGGATATGAGATGGTAGATAGACAACGAGATGATTAGCAACAACTTGGCTATAATCATCTCATTTGCAACAAGCGAGAGTGTATTAAAAACGCCCCAAACTATAGAATTTAAGCTAAAATAACGAAACAACGCCCCCAAATCCCGCGTATTCCCCCGTATTCGTTGAGCATACCGCATAACGGCTCATAACCCATGATGGCTAAGCCAATGAGAAATCTTGAATTACATTATCTAATGACTAGTTCTTAATAACTACTTAATAACCGAGAGTGAGGTCGTTACGGGAAAATCTCAAACTGAGGCCTTGCCGTATTGACCGAGCGATAGCGAGGTCAATACGGTAGGCCGAGGTTTGAGATTTTCCCGTAACGACCGAACGGTCGAGGTTATTAAATTGTTTATTTTATGGCTAGCAAGACGGTTCTAAAGAAAGAAAATAATCTTAATTCAAGGGGAAGTCGTTACTTCACATCCGGTGATCCGCGCGCTTATCTATTCATTCACCTTTCCAATCCGTCAGACTGCACAACAGAATTCAGCGAACTAACGAGTACTCTGTCAAGAATATATTTATCTGTGGAAAACAATGATCAATACGGCAACAAAAAGTATTTTAGTACAGTTGTGTTACCATATGACGAGAGAAATTTCACCGACATTCTCAATAATCAACCGCCAAACGTCAATTCCTACAGAAAAGTGCTTCACACTTGCTCAAAAGCCGTGCGACCGTGTCGATAAAAGAAAATACAATTTAAATGGAATCAGCACTACTCTTCGTCGTCACTTTCGATGAAAACTCTTCGCCTTTCCTGAGTTTCCTGGATTATAGTTACTGGCCCGTTAAAGATCTTGAACTGGCGCTCAGAGATGCTGCTATGTCCACGCCGGATAAAAAAACCGGCTTGTGTTACAGCAAGAGAATTTGTTGATGTTGACTGCTGTACTGCTCTGGTGTCACCAGTTGCCTTTTGAATGGTGAAAATACAGTGAAAGGAGACCTGCCTTCGGAAAGGAACCTCTGTATACTTCGTTTCAAACCCGACAGCGTGTCAGGTTCATAATCCGGTCACCATCCGTTTTCCGATATCTATAAAAAAGCTTTGCCAATAAGTAGTCTAAGTCAGCAGCCGGTAAGTCCAAAACTTCTGCTATGCTTCCTTTGTTTAACGACGACAAATATCGCTGAAATGTTTTCATTTCACTGGCAGTTTTCCTTTCCTTTCGTGGTTTTTCTCTTTGTTTGAATAAGCTTAAATCAATTTCTCCCTGACTAATTAAGCTTAACTCGTTCGTAATTTGCCGATGTAACTTCATTTTTTCCTTAAAATAGTGATATAATTAACTCTCTGAATGTTAATCGTCACTCATCGTCTTGTATCATAACGATTTTCAATGTAAATAAAGGAAATATGGCCCAGATTTGGATAACCTTTCGTGTTTTTTCCTTTCCTAATTTGCATAATCCGTAATCGGCCCGTGCGCATTACGGGAGAATAATGCCCTGTCGTTGAGCTGCACTTAGCCAATCAGAGCGTCCGTTATATTGGCTACAAACACAAGCCATATAATAATAATCAATAATAGCCCAACATGCCCGAATGGACAACTCATATATAATCATTGAACATTTGTTCCTGCAGACATTGGGATAGTTTCTAATTTTTCATTTATAATTAATCCTGACAGAGAATAGTGGGTGCCGACCAAACCATGCAACAGACATTCACAAACGCTCTGGGTTCATCTCCGTACACTGAAGAGAAGGTCAAGGAGGTCATCGCCACACTCAACAACAAGCGCAAGGAACGCTTGTTTCTTGTTTTAGATTACATTGAGGATCAAGGTGAATATTCTGCACGGCAATACGGGGTTTTATTAACAAAGAAAAAAATATTTTTGCTCAAAATAACGCAGCTGCCTTACTACCTGGTGACAACTGGCTTTCACATTTTTGCGCCAAATGTAAGCTTAGGGACTCAAAAGTTTTACATTGTTAATATTTCTTACAATCTGTCATAATTCCTAGAACAGTTTTTCTCGAGTGATGGACACTGACTAGTTTATCAAAATGTTAGAAGCAGTAGTCGTATAGAAAGGCAATTTTGGTTTCCCTCTGTGAAGGCTCCATATAGTTTGTATGGACGCCTGATTGGAGTTGCTTAATTAACATGTTGCGCGTTTGATGCCTCTATCTATTGTATCTCTCAATCTAAGGCTTCAATGACGGCAGCGGGCTTGGCACCTTAGATCATGAAATGAACAACGCGGGCGCGGGGTTTATGTGCTCAGCATTTCTCCTAAGGAAAGAATTACAAGCCATGGGAAAGATATCTTCTTATGTTGCCACCATGAAATGGTACAACGACTTCGGCGAGGTTTACCAAGCTCCATTTGAATACGTTGGTACAACTGCTGATCGAATGAGAACTATTTCATTATGGAGGTAAATTGTTTTTTAATACAAATTTTGTACAGAGATTTTGCTGCTTTAAGAAGAGTAAGGAAATTCCAGTTCTTGCTATCAGTTATCCCCGGAGAGACGGCGTGTTTGTTACATGACGGAAGTTGATGTACAGGTATATGCATAACAGGGGTCGCAACGCTGTTCTTCTCTCATTCGGTTGAATCTGTCTCCTTGCATTTTCTACACGTTTTCAATTTTCCTAATCATGATATAGTTACGTTTTGAGTACCTTAATAGGCACGGTAGCCTCCTGGTTAGTCAGCTCGTCTCCGGATAGAGTTGTCCAGGTGCGAGACCTGGCCGGGAACACTGCGTTGTGTTGTTGGGCAAGACCCAGAGTGCCTCTCTCCACCCAGGTGTATAAATAGGTACTGATGAAGGTAATGCTGGAGGCTAGCCCTGCTGTGGACTAGCAGCGCATAAATTTAAGGGAGAGTAGAAATAGTCGCTTCACACTTAGTCTAAAGAAACTGGAAAAAGTTGCGGCCTGATGGGCCATTTGGCTCGTATGCAGACTACCTCTACCACACAAGAAAAACAGGAGAAAATTCGTGATATGGAAGCACTTGGCCGATGGTACGCTAACGCCTTGTCTCCTAATGAAGGTTTAGCAGGAACGCTTAAGCCTGACTACGTTGGTTACCATCACAACAGTTACTACGCTTCTGCTTACACACCGCATGCTTTACACAAAGCTGCGCTCACTCAGTACCTGCTTAGCGGCACAACATTTGCATTAGGTGAGAAACATTTATCTACTAAGGGAACAAAATCACTCCCTGTCCCTGCTTCACCTTAGATTAGATTATACATTGTAATCTTGATTTGTCAAAGCTCCATTTTCTTGAACGTCACGATGACTGGAACCAAAGTTGTTTCCCTCTCCTCAGTCGAACACTGTAGTGCTCCGATTTCTCCGGTTTTTCAAACCAATTCGGTTCCCTTTGAGGTTCGAAATATTTGGATTCCACTGTAGATTAGATGACTACCAGATACCTTGTGCTGATGAGTTTCGTTTTTCCCTCTTTATCTGCTCGAACATTAAAAGAAAGTTTTTGTGATCCCGTTATTTATTGCTGAAAAAAATTTCATTATCTTTACCTGTGAAAGGTGCTGAGACGGAGGGACACATCAAGAAAGGACTTGAAGTAATGAGGATTGTCTCTGTTAAATACTCTTCACCAAACAGCGTCTCAGGTCGCTTTCCAGGGTTCAGTCGTGGAATTATAGCAAAGAACTTCCCTGCTTATGCTTATGCAGCTGCCACTGCTCCAGTTTTAAACGATGATGGCTCTTTTGGTGAAATTTCCACTTTCAACAATGAAACCCTTAAGATGTTTTTGCGGCTGTATGACACAACGGAAAGTATGGTTAACGATTACCTGGGAGATGGAACAATTTTCACTGATATTTATTACCTGAATTCTATCGGCTCAGTTAATATCATGGAGGAAATTCACACAAAGGCCAATGCAATGAGTATTCAAGCAGAGAGCTCTCCCCAGGGATGCTGGACCAAAAATTATGCAGCACTTATCATCCAAAGACGAGAAGACTGGGCGGTCAGTGTTAAAGGATTCAACAAATATGTTTGGGACTTTGAAGCTTCAGGAAATCAGAACGTGTTTGGGCTTTATCAAAGTCATGGTGCGTTACTTGTAGCAAACAGCGAGGAGGCTCTTTTAATCCACGATATCGATAATGGCAGGGACTGGACACGACATCCGGGTACTACCACTATCAAAATGGATCTTGATCAGCTGATAAGCGATAACCGCAGGTAGGAAACACCAAACACCGCAGTACATTGCTATTACTGTTTACAATAACGACATGTTCTAACACTAAAAACAATCCCTTAAAACCTTCATGTTGTTTCTATATCAAATATAAATTTGTAGACTTCTGGTCACTCTTTATTTAATGTCATGCTTTTCATGGAAGAATCATTTATGTTTATTATGTTTGAGAAAAACGTCTAATCACACTTTTGTTCGTAAAATGGAAAGTTGATCATGAGTTAAATTCCATACACAGCTAAAAGCTGCTCACTTAAAATTTAACATCGATTGGCTCTTGCTTTTACGGTAGGCATAGGCTATAACTGTTCAAAAATTGCTTTGAGGATGCATTACAACTACCAATGTGATATTACAAACATTTTCACAGATATTATCAGCCAGATCAATTGGCTGGAGGATTGACATTGGTCGGCGGTGGAGACTATGCGTCTGGGATTTTTGGAATGGAGTTTTCCCAGCCTCCCTATCGCTTTCCTTCTGGATCCTTTCAATTGGACATCAACTTCAGCTTTAAAAAGAGCGTCTTCTTTGCTGATTACGTCATCATTTGCTTAGGCACTGGTATCAGCTCCTCTAACAGCTCGCCTAACATCACACAGGTAAGATATGAGCTAACCTCCTCCTTTTTAATTAATTAGTTAAAGTTCACAGTTCATCCCGTGGACGTACCTGCAAACATACACCTAAACGACCTTACTGAAGGGTGAAGAGGGAGGGGAGGTTGATGCTGTTCACTCAAGTTTTCATTGTTATTACATTTTGTTAAGTACCCTACAGGTTGCTTTATATAATAAAATGTTTAGTTATTGGTTGTGTCATTATATGGCATTAAATCCTCTTTTGACCCAGACAACTAGGTTACATCCAGATCAGGTCACTTGAATAGTTATACAGCACTGCTAAGATAGTTATCCGTTTTGCTCTCTTTCAGACTTCATTGTTCCAGAACAAGCTGCTAGATTCCAATAATCCGTCATCTATTCTTGTAAACACTACCATCCACTCACTCAATACTGATTTAACTATAGAGCCTTCTTTTTTTGGAGACGGGGACAATGCGGCTACGCTTAGAGATGTTAACGGTAACCTTTTATATTTGCAAACAATTACTGCGTAGCACAGTGACGGTGGTATAAAGTAATGCTTCTCGTGTGACCAGACAGGCTGCAGAATTAGAAATATATATATTTTGGGCGAATGTAGATACTTAGTAAAAATATTTTAAAATTTTTAAGTTAAAAGGCTCTAAAACTATGCAGACTTAACGCTTTCGATAAATATTCAGTTTTTCTTGCTTTGTGTTTTTTTTCCTGCAAAAGGGAATGGTTACTACATTCCTAATCCTAATAGCCAAGGACTTAACTTGAAGATCAGTCGACAAACGTCCAGGGACCAAAGAGGAAGAGCAAGAGAGACATCAGCTCGATATGCCACAGCATGGCTTAACCAAGGTATCAACCCATCGAACGTAATTTATGAATACGCTATAGTTGTGAACAAAACTGCAAACTTTGCCCAGGTAAAATGAAAGTACGGCATTGTTCTTATTTGTTGTACTGTGACAGCCGGTGATACAGACCACTTAAGAAGTCTTTTTAAACCGGACGAAATGACATGTTTGAAAACGATTTTCCATCAGTTGTTATTGTTCTAAGCTGGATGCTTCACTACTCATGTTAACGAAAAAGATCTTTTTTTTATTCGAAAGGTATTGGCCACAAGGCAAGCAAGTGACGACAAAGTATATGAAGTGCTCCACAGCGACACCAACGCCCACGTGGTAAAGATCAATGACTGTCCCAGGGCTGGTGAAACTCAGTACGGATATGTTTTCTTCGACAAATCTGTCCGCACCCCTGGTCCTGTTAGGCGCGTCGACAAGGTGAACATCTATCAACTGCGTCAGAAAATAACTCTTTTGGTAGACGAATTTTATCTGTGATGCAATCAAATCAGTAATGCGAGGAATGAGCCCTTACAAGTTAAGACGTGAGGCACCGCGGCCGACACACCGAAGCGTAATACTATTTAAGAAAGGCCCACATTAGCAGATTAAAAAACTTCTGGTAGCATAATAGGTGTCACAGAGTTCTGATTCTGAATGCTGATTTACTCGTTATTGTGAGGGTTGCAGCGAAATATTGAAAAAGGTTCTTCAATAAGTTTAACGGGTGCAAACTCACCCCACTACTAACTCCCCCAAATTCTTCCAAGCCAAGTGTAGCAGTCTTCAATTGTACTTTCTTGTTGTTAAATGTAAAACTCGCTGGGTCAAACAAAAAGGTGGACTTTGGTTTGTATAGCAGCTTGAGCTACTGTTTCCTAACGCCAGCTGCTCTGGCAAATGAGCGATGAAATAATATCTTCATAAGTTTTGCAGGTTTCTTAACTCGCTTTTTCTTGGAATAAGTTTGTTAACTTTAATAGCGTGAATTGCTTTAGCATCAACAGTATTTTGACCAATGAAACAACAAGTTTATCTAGAAGTAATTAACAAAAATGCAGTACCGCATATTGCGGCTTTATTGCATCTTTTCTCTTAGTGTAGTATTTTTGTGACTTTTCTTTTATAAGCAACATTGACACTCAGGTAAAAAATTGTCTACTGCCTAAGTACCAGCTTTCCCTCTTACTCCAGTATTTAACCAAATATCTTATTTTTATTTGCCAATTTAGATTTTTTAAAAAATCCTGTATATTTCACCTACTAGCATAGAGTTGAAGTAGCACGCGGTAAATTACCAAATCTTATTCTACAATTTTGGGATATTTTACAGGTACCTTGTATTGTGATGGTGGAAGAGGTGGATAACAAGAACCTATACATTGCTGTCTCTTCTCCTGATCTTAATTTCAACATCAACAGAACCCTGGAAGAGGGGGGTGAATAGGGGTATGTAAATCCGCCGATCCGTCAAAATTAATGGCTGAATCCGTCAATCCGCTCAAAAATTAAACTTAATCCGAATTCGCAAATTGTTTGCTGCGTTCATGGCACGCCATCCTCGGAGACCCATGGGCAGTTAGTGGGGGCGGGAAAAACTTTATTTGGGCCGAATTTTTTTCTCATTTTAGTACTAACGATGTGTGGTAGCTAATTCTCTGTTCCATTATTTGTGTTCATAGTGCTACGCGGTTAAATTAGCACTTAAATTTACACTTCAGAGTTAATTCTCTGTTCCATTATTTTTAAACCAGCCTTTCCCGCGAATTAGTTTTGGATAACCAATCACAAGCGATTGCGTAAGAGACTGTTAATCTGTAACTAGGACAGGAGCCCATCCTGATATGAAATAATTCATATATTTGAACTGCGGTTGTAGATGAAAGTGAAGAATGATCATATCATCGCAGTTAATTTTCCAATTTAAGCAATTGGAAAGAAAAAGCCTAAAAAAATCAGGCAATCGACAACTGGTCACAACTGAATGAAACCAGTCTCGGCAGCGGCATCCCAAAAACAGCTGCAAAAAGAGAGTTCTGAAACGTGACAGGGTCCACGCGGGTAGGAGGCAACTCACGGACCCGTCACGCTTAATTCTAGTGATTTTGTCTACTGCGTGACATCCGGGACATAAAAGAGAGAAAGTGAAGATTTCCGGGGCAACGTTGAGATCCACGATCCGAACTTCCTAACAACCAAAATCCAAAATCCGGGCCCAAAAACGGGATAAAACCGCGATCCGCTGTGATCATACGATCCGCAGATCCGTTTAAATTTCGCTCTGAATCCAGAATCCGGGCTAAAATATTTACCAAATCCGCCGATCCGTAGACCTATTCACCCCCCTCCTGGAAGTTGGTAGCCAGGTTAACGGCGATGAAAGGTTTTACTCTGTCAGTATGCCAGTGGAAATACAGGTGATGCCAACATCTTTACCTTACAACGCCAAACATTTGAATGTTTCTTTATTGACTAATGTGTCACTTCAGGATAACATTGGAATATTTCAACTCCAATTCTTTTACGGACGATACTTAGACTGCATCTCCTTCAAGATTTTTTTAATCCCATACGTTAAAAAAAGGAATCAAAATCCAAAACAAAAGCCAAAAAAACCAAACAAACAAAAACAACACCACCAAAAACAATTACAGGACACAGAATCGGATTTCACTATAAATCGGACCAACTCGATTAACATTGCTATTTCCTTGGTCCCAACCCAAAATTCAATTTTTTCTCAGATGCTGGTCTCTAATGGGGACACTTCTTGAAAATCAGATAAAGAGAGCTTCTCACGAATGCGTGCATCTTAGAGAGAGTCCACTGCAGTTATTTACTGTAAACTCTCTGTAAGTCGAACTTATTCGGAAACAACACAACACTAGCAGTTTGTATCAGTGTTGCCCGCTTTAAGGAGAATCTGGTTAAAGGGAGAAAAAAATAACTTCTGTTTGGACTTTGGAACAACCGTGTTCGCCTTGGGAAGTTTTCCTTGTTAAGATGGGGTCTATTTTGAGAGAGATTGAATTATGGAGGTGATAGAATTTACGACAATCTTTACTCAAGTGCGTAGGATTCATGCATGCCTCTGGTGTTTTACGACTGAAAAGATAAATTGATGGTCATCTTCTTACGGCTGACACACCCTTCCTTCCACCGGGTGTTTAGGAATAGCGAAACAGTCATGAAATGCATGTGTAGCGGTTGTAACAATGATATTTTTCGTCTCTAATCAATCATAATCCTGTATATTTTGTATCATTGGCCGTTATAGGATAGTTCAATAAGCCAGTCACATTCAAAGTTGTAGTTTAAATCAACCAATCACAACCTGGTTTCAGTCACTAACGCTTCCGTTTATATTTGCAAGTTTTTTAATGCAAATTTTCCTTTTCATAACTTCGCTGTTCCTTTTTTCTCGGAAATTGTAATTTTTATGATTAATTGGTAACAAGACGATCTAAGATCATAAATTGAGCTGTAGCTACTAGTGTTTATCATTCACAGTGCTGAGAAATACTGTCGACATGTACCTGAGGCCTATAGCTTGTACCATATTCGTCTCTTGCATGAGTAACAAAATATTTTAACTCCCATTATCAGTATGATAGGTACTGACACCAATACATTTTATTGTCAGAGTAAATGAAGAATAATTTTGTGTCGAGAGTGATTTAAAAGCCCTGTCTTTAGACATATAACTGTACTGATCTCCCTCAATGATTGAATCACATTTATTTAGATTGCCAGCGCAAATTTCACTATAATTAAGCTGGTAAATTATTTTTCTCAGACATACAGTGATCTAAAATTATTGATGGTAATTTTTTTTGCATAATATACACCTGTTCTGGACATTATAAGAGTGTTAAATACAGTATTGATTACCATCTATCCATAATTTGAACAAGGTGTTTTACAGCTATGCCCGGGAAGCTAGCAGCTATATTTGCCTTTTATCTTGTTGTAAATCAAAATCACAGCAAGAAAATCATAGCAACACATTATTTTCCAGCATCTTCACCAACTGAAAGTGCATGATGTCAACCTGATCACATGGTGCCTTGATTGTTAGAGTAGGATCAATACTCTACAATACTCTGTTAAGAGTGAAGACTTAATTGGTATAGGAGGCGTGGAATTTGTTTCAATGCCATTACACTGCATAGAGAAGCAGAATGACCTCTGTAACTCTCATTCTTGCACACACTTAATGATGTATTACAGAGACACAAAGACAGATGTTTTCTTAAAGACTCCCTACAACTCGACGATTTTAGATTCAGTGTTGACCGAGCAGGATGCCAATTCTCCTTCTGCCATTTCTTTTCTCTTTTGCACAAACTCGATACCTTCATTATTGATCCCAATTCATGCAGTCAAAACTAAACTGAATCGTAACCATTCAACAAATAAAGTCAAAAATCGTGAATGGGATAGATGATTCATATATATTAAACAGCTTTGCCAGGAATTAAGTTTCTGCAGTTTCAGTGTTATCCAGAGAAGTGTTTCACCCAAATATAATAGAGCTAATATGGCGGACATAAAGTAACAGAAATATCTGCCATTGTGTTTTGCAACTGAAATGAAATGAAAAGTGATTGCTCTAGAGATTCGACACATTGAAATTAATACTTCTTCTAGTGCAAGAATTGTTCAGTTAGCAAAAACTAAAGCGATAACTCATCTTTTGACCTATGCGACAACCTTCTTGGGCCGGTATTTAATGTAACGCACCGCAAAAGCTTGGAAACTCAAAAGTGCACTATTACAAAACGAAAAACCTTGTGGAGTTAACAAGCTGTAAAACATCACGCCCTGAAGGGTCTTATATCTGATAAAACTAAAACCGCGATGTTCAAGCAAATGCGCCTGTTCGAGTTCTTCTGTCGTTCAAGGATCAAAGATCAGCCGACGTTGTACGAAGACAGCTGTCGGATCTTGGAAAGAAAATCAACAACGATCTACGCCCAGTATTTACAAGCAGGAAAATTGCCGACGACAAACCACCATTAACAAACCACCATTAATAAATCAACAATGCGTTCTCTATAAATTCAAATGTGATCTGTGTGATGCGGATTATGTTGGCTATACTCGCCGACACCTTTTTCAACGCATTGAGGAACACAAACACTCTGCTATTGGAAAACACCTGCGTGACGCCCACAATCAGAGAAACAAAGATCTTCGGGAACAATTCACCATTCTTAAGAAATGTGGGAAATTTGAGTGCTTAATTTACGAAATGCTCTTTATTCAAGAAGTGAGACCTGAGCTAAACACGCAATCTGATTCAATCAAAGCAAAACTATTAAGAACCTAATTATCACTTTCTACGTTCCGCATTGTAGTGTTTTTAATTACATGCAACGAGATTTTAACACACATTTTAGTATATAAAGAACTCACAAGACTTTGACCTTTAGTTTTACGAATTTGAAAATGATGGACGATTCATCGAAACGTCATTCACAATTTTTATCACTAATTTTTATTCTCAATTGTTTATCCAAAGCCTCCGTTATTAAAACTAAAACCTCCGAATTAAAGGCGCGATGGTCGGTTGCTAGGGCTTTTCCTCCCTCAAGTTTCTTAAATGCCATTTTTGACTCACAGAGGAAAACTATATATTTTAAATGAAGCAAGATATTAGAACTTCTTAATTGGAGGATATGTTTCTTTATAGTATTACCATTTCAAAGGAATTTTTTTAATATAATGCGTGTTTTTTTAAATTTTCTCACAACATTAACAATTACACTAAAACTTACGTAACACAATCTACACATTTGTGTATCTACACATTACAATCTGCATACTGTGATACAATCTAAACATTACATAGAACCAGTTTACAGTGCTCTCCTTACAGCCTTAAGTGCGATGTTCACATACGCTTTTTACGTTGATTATAATTAATATCTATTATTATTTAAGTCTGTTATATTTGTTATTTAAATATACATATTATTGCATAACCTACTTACACATTACGCTACTTGAGGACTTACATTAATGCTGTTATTACTTACAGAAAAGAAAAGAAAGAAAGAAAAAAAAACTCGCTGCAGAATTACTTCATAGGCAGGCCTTAACTGGTGAGGACGAATGTCCACCTCTGTCGAAATTCCCCCTCACCATTCACCGTGGCAACAATGTATTTTTCTATTTCCATTTTATCTTGCAGCGATGAGATAAAATCGCTGAAAACGAATATAGTATTATTTAGCGCGTTGATGTATAGAAAGTATTTGCCTAGCATTATGAGATGATTGAGGGTCAAGCGGTGCGTACAGGGACGAATAACGCCAAATAATACCTCTGGTTCGCAGAGAAGTATATTCGCATTACTTACAGTAGAATACCAAGTTTGGAACTTATCCCAAAAAGAAGATGCTTTGGGACAGCTAATAAACAAATGATGTATGTTTTGACTACGGGGGGACAGAAGGGGCAGGACGGGGAGGCAACCTTCTTCATTTTGTATAGAATACTGTTCGTTTAACTTCTTTTGTGGCTTTGAAGGAGAGAAGATAAATTTTATTTAAATTCTCCTTTGCGATACCGTACGATAAGAGTTTTTTTCCGAGGTAAGAGGTGGAAGATTTTCGAAGGTTAGCAGTTTGTCATATAACATCTTGCATGTGATAGTACAGATTGGCGGCAAGGGTGTAGTAGAGTCGCCTGAGTTAGCCTGAAGGAGCTTCTTTTAACTTCGGGGGATCGCGGATACAAGGCCATGATATTGTAAAAAGTTGCAAGTTAACGTATATTTATTATGCAAGGCAAGAAAAGACAGGAAGCAATTTTCATGCTCGTCTAAAAGGTCTGAAATTTTCTTTATCCCTGCTCGGTGCCAATGAGGCAGATATACCATTTTTTTCCAATCGTAATGAATTTGTTGTTCCATATTATCTGAGACAATATTTCGGTCTTGCGGTGAGGTGTCGTAGACACAATTTCTTGCCAATGATGAATAATTTGTTTGTAAAATTCCGGAAGATGGCCAGTAAGATCAAGAAGGTTGTAGTCGTAATTACATTGAAAGAGGTCAGTGCCACCAACAGAAGAGAGGAACGATTTTGGAATATACTTCCACGGTGCGTCTGAGGAGGAGAACAGCCGTTTTACCCAAGTTAGTTCTAAAGCCTTATCGAAAAGAACAAAATCTTTCATGCCAAGACCGCCATCTGCTTTATTCCTAATGAGGGTTGTCTCTTTTTATCTTGGCGGATTTTTCCTTCCAGATAAAATCGAACACTATTTTATTAACTTCTGTTGTAAAGTTTTTTGGAGTCTCCATAACGCTGGAGATGAATACAAGTTTGGAGAGGGCTAATGTTTTAACAATATTTATTCTACCGTATATAGATAGGTCTCTTCGGGACCAGACACTGAAGATTTTCTTTAGGGAACTTAATTTGTCAAAAAAATTTTCTTATAGGACAATTCAATATTGTAAGTAAAATGCACCCCGAGCGCATAAACAGGATCATCGCTAATTTGGAGGTTGCAAATTGCGTCTTTCCTATGGCGCATAGAGCCAAGCCATAGCATTTCTGATTTCGCGTGATTTATTTTTAGGTCAGAGCACTTTTCAAACGATGAGAGTAACTTAAATAAAATATATAGATTTAGGCCAGCCTAAAAACGTAGCTCCTTGGCCACTTTGTTAAGAGCCCAATGAGTTGAGTTCTGTACCTTTGCGGTGAGGTTTTCTGTTTTGAGTTTAAAAACACAAAACAAAGCAGGAAAAAACATTTGTATAAAGAAAACTTTAGAATTCGGGTAAATTTTAATCCTAGGCTAGCGTTAGCCGGCTTCTGAACAATCCTGGACTGTTTTCAACAAATAACCTGACATGAGCCCTCGATCCAATCGAAAACCAGCATTTGGTCAGCGGTAAACTTAAAAAAACACGTGACATCGATGAGTTGTAGACTTGAGCCTGCGATATGCTCACGTGATACTGGTCAGCAGATACCTTGTTTTGACAGGTGTCAATTGCTCATAACATGGATGTCCAATATCAAAGAAGTACACGGTAAACCAAGGCTGCATGTCTCTATCAACCTATTATTTGGAGTATGGCCGCCATGTTGCGCGACTCCGTCGCCGCCGCCGTCGTCGTCGTGCGTACGCACCCACGAGCAATACCGCTGCCTACGATAACCATTAGAAAATCAATACATGGGTTTTTTTCCTATATGGTTATGGGGCTCCGCTTGGGGGCCCTTCGGGCCGCCGGAGCTCTGCTATTAGAATGGCAGTTGTGTCGTCAGCGTATTGCGTGAGCTTGCCCTCTTCATTTCCTTGAATATGTATACCCTTTATGTCGTTTGACATTCTTATACTTTGAAAAAGATGCTCCATAGCAATAACAAAGAGTATGCCCGAAAGGGACACCCCGTTCTAAGTAGAAGAGTTTAGAGGCAACGCCATTGTTAAGGACGCAACTAGAGATGTCTTTGTAGAAAACGCTGATCCATTGCCGAAGATCTGGTCCGAAGTTGAAAGATTCCAGGAATTTTTGGATGAAGTCCCATTCAATTGAGTAAAAAGCTTTTTCGAAATCTAAGAAAACAGCTATACCTGGAACATTTTTTATTTTAGTGAAGTCCATTGTATCAAAGGTATTTTTGACTTTTCTGGAAAGTTTGATGACATTTTTGTCACAAAAAAAATTTACAATGAAAACCGCATCTCAATCGGATAAAATGGTCTAGAGTTACAGAAGATTAAAAAAAATTAAATTTCCCGCCAAATGACCATATATGGTCAAACTTAAGAGGTTTTAAACACTAAAAGAATGAATGTATTCGCAACGGAGGAAAGACAAAGCTGCATAAAATCAAAGTTGTGCCTTGACGAGTATTTCGTCACAAATACGTCATTATGACGTCATAATGACTTTTGGCATCGAATTCGACATCGTGGAGACCATGGTGTAATGAAGATTGAGCCCTTACTACATGTCTGCGGTATTGCCCATTGCACGTGACTGAGCTTTGATACGAAATATGAGGGTAATTTTTAAGTCGGATCGCCCGACTGATCAGACTTCGTGTCGTCCAATTCGGTCTGTAATCATACTCGTGATAAACAAATCGGAATCCCGCTGCGCGTTCGTGCGATTTTTACAGACCGAACTGGATTCCACGCAGTCCTATCTATTACCATTACTTATCAACTGTATTTGTGCCTATCATTTCGCAATGTCCGTATTTATGTGTATTTATTATATAAACACCAGTGTTTTATTGAAATGAAATGAAATGAAGAACTTTATTCAAGTGTCTATGTGTTCAGTTAGAAGCTAATGGGGGACACTGTACTACATAAAATTGTTAATTGAATACTATATACATAAAAAAAAGATTACTTAAATAATAAATACTTAAAAATTTACATTTGTTTAGAAAGCCTACGTCTGAATATTTACAAGAGTTAAAAATACACCTGGAAAATACACATATTGTAAAATTCAAATGAAACCACTTCCGGGACTCAAGTGGCGTATTTTCCAGACCCTCACTAATGAAGATATTGATGATTTCACTGATATCAAGTTCCTTAAATTGTACTTAAATTCGTTAGTGCACCATCGAAACATCTTGGGGTCTTCCTCGAAAGTCTTCGGTAATCTTCCGTAACATTGCACGTTAGCTCGTTTGCTAGTTTGGGCAAAACAAAACAAAAGCAAAGTTTGAAAAACGCACCGAGATTCCAGCGACAACATCAGGCCACCTTCAACTGCACGCTGTGATCACGTGCAACGGCGGTCAACATTTCGTAATCTAGAGATAAAACATGTTGATAAACTTGCAATTATTGGTGCATTATTAAAGGCTGTTAAAACAAACTGTGTTCGTACCATGCTAGGTCGCAGGTATCTTATAAAGCATAGGCTTTTTAGTTGGCTTTGGTTGCGCACATAATAAAAAAAATAGCTAGGGTAGTAGAATTGCAGCTGAACATGGAGTGGTAAAATCTATGGGTTCTTGGGTCAAATTGGACACTCCTGCCCAAAAGTTCAGAGTACTCCCCCCTCCTTGTCGTGCAACCCAGGGAAAATTTGACATTTTCAGGTTTTCAAATGGCAATTTCCCCACCCTTGGGTCTCCATTATAAGTCAAATTCCCACCCAGGGGGAACACAAATTGTATTTCTTGTAGACACAAATTTACAGTTTAGAATTACTAAAAAACTAATACAGAAATATCAAATATCAAAGGTAAGATTATTATTAAAAGCACTACTTGTCATTGGTGAGCTCTGGCACAGGTTTCTGGATTCTCTTTTTTTGTCACACCTGGAATAGGTCTTATATATTCCATTTTCATTCAACTGATGTTTGTAATTGAAGTCCAGAATTGACGAGAATTTCATTTAAATCGACATTTAGCAAATCTATAAACACAGAGAATATACTTATACACTTATGGCAGGGCGACATCTATTGAAGACATGTATGTAGGAAGTAAATTTTGATCTAAATGAGCTTTTGTACGAATATTTCTTCCCAACCTGAAGGAGAAATATCTTACGTTAAAGAACTTAAAAGACAGAACACCGATGGGCATAGAAAACAACATTTTTGCTTAAAGAAAAGTAACACTGTACTCCTTACAATGTACTGTACTTTCGTTCAGCCATCCTTGGACGTGGGAAACTATCTCAAATGAATTCATCACTCATCACTCATTCCCAGATCCTCTCAACTCTTCAAGATGGCGGTCTGGTCAAATTTCCCACCCTGGGGATCGTGGATGTCAAAATCCCGACCTCCGTGCGCTTTACGAAGTCTAATTTCCCTGGGTTTCCCGACCCCCCCCCCCATCCTAGGGCAAACCATTGATAAGAGCATAAGTTCATTGAGGTTGACAAATAAGACACATTCTCATCAAAGCTTACCACATTAGCATGAGATTTACTTATTTTCAGGTGACTTTCCAGCAAACAAACGTTCATCCCTTCGTCATTTTTACGCCGCATGGACGAGTCAAATGTTCATGAAATTCAGCCTTCAAGTTGGCCATATTATCAAGTCGAACATTCGAAGTCAACTCCTCTTTAATTTAGCGAAACACCTAATAAATGTAAAGCTCCAAGGTTGGCACTAAGCAAGCACGTAATTGGGCTGCGCACAGTTACTATTCCAACATGGCGTCGGGTTCGGTTACTATTCCAACTGGGCGTCGGGCTCGGTAACTATTCCAACATGGCAACGGGCCGGGCGTTTTGTGATGTGTACGCTGCATCTTGTGTGGAATATAGAAAAGAGTTCAAACGTTGAAGGAAGAATCTAACATTTTCGCGAGCCTTTATGCTATGGTAAATCTAAATGTGGCCATTTTTCCTTAACACAAGACTTTCAGAAGTCCCCTCCATCAGAAGATTTAGAATTACTAGTTTTGAAAAAGGATCACCAGTACCACCTGGCTCTTCAATGAAAACATCGCTTGGTTTCACATGAAGTTCGTCATAAAGTTTCAATTTTTTAACTAGCATTGAAGGTTTACATTTAAGCTGGGTCAAATGATGACCTCAGGTTTAATCCTGTCTGGAATTTACGCGAGTTAAGATTACCGTTCGACTACCACTCGGAGACGATATTGTTACTAATGCCCATTGATTATGATAAATTAGAAACACTCCGGCCAGACACAATGAATAACACAATTCAAGATGCAACAATAGAAACGAAACTTAACCAGAACCAGTCACCACGCCTTTGTCCATGGTAATCTTTCTGTATTTCTAAATGCCGGCCTGACTTTGTAAATCTGTGCAAAGATATAAAATCACTTCCCAGAATGGGAAGAATGAATCTTCAAATCACTACAAAGAATGTTTAGTCTCGAAGTCTCTGAAGGTGCAGACTGCCCGACATAGCAATATAAATGGGAATTTCCGAGTGTATGGATGACATTTACCTGATTTTTTTAACCGCTACAAACGAAAGTATAGATATAGATCTGCTTTAACCTTTCAAAAATAGTCTCTTAGTATGCTAGCCATAATAATAATGATAATGATGTTTTCGTCGATTTACATTACATTAATAATATTTCTTATTACTTCCAGAGAAATGTAGTAATCCGCACCAAGGTGTTTATAAATCTCAAACAAAAGCTTCAAAATATTATTTTTGTGTTTGCATTTTTGCAGAGATGGTTAGCCCGTGTAGCTGTTTTGAAATGTGGCGTGGGTGTATGTTGGGGAAGAGCACATGTTTAGTAAAGTGGGTGTATAATGAATTATGCAATGAAAAACCTTCATTCTTTCACAGAAAAATTTTATCCTTAAGACGGAATTCGAAAGAGAAATCTAGCTAATACTGGTTGGGAAGTGTTCGTTTTTCACTGAATAGAGAAACTTGGGGATAAAACACGTATTTAAGTATCAATGACACACAACTTACCTTGGTGATCAAGTAGCAGTGTTGATAGCTTGTGGAGTAAACTGTGAAAGTCATAATTGAACAATGTCGAATTTGAATTTTAAATATTAGGCAAGGATTCAGTTTCCTCCTGCATTCCATTCAAAAAAGAACGAAACGAGTTTTTTTAAAGATGATTTTCATTTAAATGAACTCTGTTCTTCTGAGCCCTAGAAATTGACATTAATTTTCTTTAAATAAAGAATTAAAGAAAAACGATATCTTACTGGTAAAAGGATAAAAATAGCAAATCAAAGGCATTCAAATAGAATCGTTTTTTGTACATTTAATCTTTAAGTAAAAACAGTATCCCTGTTAAGAAGAGCGAAAACAGTTTCTGCAAGCTTAATAAGAAAATCATTTAGCTCATTAGTTGAATGTGGTACAGAATTAGCTGGGGGTAACAGGGAGCAAAATATGATTATATCATTCGGCGGAATGGCTTCGAGAGAAACCCTGACCAATCAAATTATAGAGAATCAGCTTAAAGGTATCTTTTTGTGAATTACTAAACCATTCTGCTTGCTTCGTAACAGAAACATTTTTTAGCTTCTTTACTTATAAATTACTTAACATACATTCTTTCCTCTATTCTTAAGAGCTGTTTGGCGTGTAAGCTCATAAATTTTGAAATGCATTTCTTTCATCAAAAATGGTACCTGATTGGCTAATAACTACAGGAAACGAGCTACAGTTATTCAAGCGAGAAAAAGGCAGTGAAAAGATTTTTGATCAGTCACCATCTCCGCATCTATAAATGGCCAGCATTACCGCAGTATCTTCATATTGTTTCAAGTGTTTGCCAAGGAGCACAAATTTTGAAGGTACTATCACAAGGATTAAGGTAAGGTCAATACTTTTATCAAGCTATAAGAAGTTATATATTCATCTCTCTGATTGGCAACTTTCCGAAAGTGTTATAAGACGATTTTTGAATTAAATCTGTTTTATTTGCCATCCAGGATAATGATGCGTTTGTGGCATTGTGTGGTCCTCATTTTGCTGTTCACTGAAGCCACTCAGGCAACTACCAGGACAGGTTGTTTATTTGAAAATATACAATCTACAATCTACAATCTTCAATAGTTTATTTTCGCTTGAATCGTTTTATTTTTAAAAGTTTCTTATTTTCTTCTTCACTCGCAGTTTATACATTTGAAGATGCCTCTCATCTGAGTGCCTTTACTGCGTCATCGACATCAACTTTAGAGCGTACAACCACTCGTTATAAAGATGCAGCACATTCAATGAAGTGGAACTGGACGAGTGGTGACGCAATCACACATTCATTCACAAGCAATGTCAGTACACTTTTTACATAAAATGTCCATTGTTCCGATTTTAGAATTCCAACAAACGTGTTTCATCACGTTCTAAAAAGGGTCTATTACATTTACCCATTTAGCACAGTTAGCTTATGTAAGTAGGGAAACAACAGCTAGCCTTTGCAAGTCTTCGTCTACAGAAACACCAGTAGAGCTTGAGGTCTCCGCATGTAATCACTTCTTAACTCAAGAACTTGCGAGTAAACAAGACTTGGGCACGGTAACATGGCACACTAAAACCTAACGTTTTTCACAGACGGTACTTTGACCAATTATATCACTGTAAACGTTTAGAAGATTTAGATTTGAAAGCAACATGAAAAGAGGAGTGTAGCAATAACTTTAGCTGCTATTTCATTTTTAATGGTTGCATTTATGATGTTCTTATCAGAGAATTACAGGAAGTGAGCTCAGAAGAGGAGGAATCAAACTGTGGCTTTACAATACTCACAAACGCGTCGGACAAAATGAAAAATTGACCGTCTCTTTTCTTGATACACTGACCTCGCCTGGAACTTCAACGGCCGTCTCGCAGTTCAAGATCAGCCTGAATTTCAAGGTAATGTTTCAAACAAATCTTTTCCTTAGTAAACATAATGTGATAAGAGACCTTGTGACCATAGCTTAAAATGTTGTTAATGATTTAAAAAGTTTTGACTGGGTTACAATGCAGACTACGTTCCAGTAAATTTTCAAGTCGAACACTCAACCTCGTTCCCAGGGTCTTCTCTCTACCTCGAGAAACTACCCCGGTTACTGCCGGTCACGTGTCTATGCATGCCAACTCAAGCAGCAAAGAGGGTGGGTCCTCAACTTAATTTTGTCAACACTGTCAAGGGAGGTGAATGTTGCGCTGCTATAGAGACACTATTTTGAAAAGGAAGCAAGCTATTTGTCACAGATCCTGCCTGACCAGTGCTTCGTCTCTACGTGAACTTTTGAGTATGACATGTTGATAAACGTCAACAACCTGCTTCAGACTAGTTTAATCAGTTTTTCACAACAAACCATGAAGTTATCGATGGGATGCATTCAACTAGGAGCTCCTTTCTTGACCGAGAATTGGATTTACCACTAAACAGTATGACAGGACGGAAAACCTGTGCACTGTAAGTACCTCCCGTTGTCCCATACAGAGCCTTAGAAAACTTTCCTAAGGCTTTGTATGGGACAACGGAAGGTACTTACAGTGCGCGAGTTTTCCGTCCTGTCAAGCGGCGGCGAAAGCCACTGGATTTTGCAAACGTTCTTCACAAACGTTTTCACTGCAAGAGAATTTAATGACCGCCAAACTTTCGACTGAGTGAGTTCAATCAGATTCAATCACAATCAAAGCTACTTTCTTTGTTAAACACTGGAAATATCAAACTCTAAACGATCGCATCAACGCCTCGGTTGTGATTTTGCCGATCTAAAATTATAAGCTGCTTAAATTCAGCGCGCAGAGTCCCAGACTTTGTTGATGTCAAGTTCTTTGTAGATGTTTCTCGCTGCAAGGGAAGGAAACGACCGTCAAACTTTCGATGGGAGTAATTCAGTCAAATCCAAAAACTACCCTTGTAAGTGAACATACGACGTACTTAACTCTAAGCGGATGAGTAACTACCTATACGTTGTGATTTTGCCGAATGAAAAATAAAATTAGATTCACCGCGCGGTCCATTTATTGCTGAGGTCGTCATTTTCAAGTTCTTTGATAAATTTTTTAACTGCCACAAATTCCAAAGACTGTCCAACTTTCGACAAGAATATTTCAGCCAAATTGAGAACTAACCTTTTAGCCGAGCATTCAACACATTGAACTCCAATATTGAATGTGTCAATGTCTTCGTTGTGAGTTTTGCCGATCCACAACGGGGGGTTTCAAATTCCACTCCTACTGGGCTCAGTTGGTGAGCTCAGTGGAGACAAACTTTAAATTTTCAGCCCCTCCCTCAGGGCCGTCAATCACATGTCTGGAATTTGCTAAAATCTAGCAGACGTGACCAGCGGTAACCAGGGTATTTCTCGAGGTAAAGAGAGGATCCTGGGAACGAGGTTGTCGAATACTCTGTTACCTTTTAAGGTCGGCACACACTAGGGGACTAGTCGCAGGGACTTTTCGCAGGGACCTTGTCGCAGGGACTTGCTTCGGGAATCAGTTCCCTGGTGTGTACTCGTATATTGAATCGAAATTTTTGGTCCCTGCGACTAGTCCCACGAATTAAGCTGGTTTGATTTTTGGGACTAGTCACGAGGACCAACAGTCCCACAAATCGGTCAATTTTCTTGTGTGTACACACTAAGGGATAAGTCCCTGCGACAAGTCCAAGCGTCTCGTCCCTTAGTGTGTGCCTAGCTTAACGATAAAGAGGTAAGCCCTTAAACAATCTTGGTGGTCTCCCATGGCCATCATTATTGCTCTAATTACCACGTCTTGAGGTTGGGCTCTTACAAGTGCTTTTTAAAATGGTGTAAGAATTCCAGGTTTCCAAGGTTCTAAATTCAGATAAGAGAAAACAAACAAACCAACGAACAACCGACCAATTTGGTCGCTTTAAAGTAATGAATGAAATAATAAAATTTTATTTCTCTCTATTTATATTTTAGGGTTGGCGTGGAATATGGGTTTCTTACCAAGAATCCAAATTAGTTTCGGGCCGGGATATCGACACTTTGAAAATAACCGCTCCGACAACTACCCAAACGACTCATCCCTTGTTTATCGACCTTTTGCGACTGGTCAGCAGCTTAAGCAAACAGACACGTGACGAGATAGTGCCAACAATTGGCCAGGGAATTTACACTCCGAATAACTTCTGGCAGCAAACTTATCGCTGGAGTCTGGTACGTTCTTGTGGAACGATATGGTGCAAGTGTAATGTTAAACGGTCTTTAGTCACTGTCACTGTCACTGTCACTTAAAGAGTAAATTTCTCAAGTGATCCCCCATTCCATATCATTGCATCATAGCTAATAGAGGGGAAATGGTGAGGAAACCTGGCAAAGTTTTTTTGTATTTTTCTGCAAAAAACTTGACCTGACGAAATACAAAAGGCGGTTATAGGTGCTCATTCAACTACGTAATTCATGCATAGTCAACGAACAAAAAACAAAACATGTGCAGGGTCAAGGACATTCCAAAATAAATCTGAAACATAAATCTAAATCTTATTAACAAGGACGATAGTAATTCAACCAATGTGATCGTCTGAGTGGGGGCAGATCCGAAAAGAAATGTTGCTGGTTATTTACGTTTCGAAAACCTGAGTGGAAGTCATCTTCAGAGTCGAGTAAAAGGTGTTTTCAATATTAGTGTGTGTTAGCCAGTGCTAGATGAAATCATTGTTAAATTTCGACTTTTTTTAAAAGTAGATACTTAGATTGCGGTGACCTTGTTTCATAGAATCTCTGTTTATATTGAACTGTCCAGTTTAACAATGTTTTCTTTTATAATCGCAACTATTTTACTACAACAGGCCACTCCGACAAATATCGCCGAACCTACTCCTAGTCAGAACAAATTGGATGACTTCGCACTGATCGAAAAGCGTTTGGAGAACTGGTTTGTTAAACAGTCACAGAGTTCAGTTCGGTTTACAGGGAATGTGAGGAAACGATTTGACTCCCTGCCAGTGGATAGCTCACATGTGGAGTTCGGTAAACTAAAAATTGTGAAAAGCGCAGAGGGTGTTATTACAGGTATGCTGCATTATGCAAGAACAAACCGAGAGGCTTTTTGAATTGATAGAAAGAAAGTACTAAATAATCCCTCAGAATTTCGTCAACGATATTGAGCAGTGCCCCATTAACTTTACTACACCAGTTATTTATTTTTTTCAAAACGTAGTCAAACACAATAGTTAGTTGTAGTTCTTGCTGTTTTTTATGTTTGCAATGTTTATTTTTTCAAAGATGTTAGTTTCTTAGCTATGCACTAAATTTGAGACAAAGTAAAGTCATGTTGGTATGTATGTAAACTGTTTTTCTAGCCGGTGACTGTTTGTCGTTACGGTTTATTTTCTGCTAAATTTTCAGTAATTCAGTTCGTTTGATGATGTAACTTGTGCGTTACTGGCATTTTCATGGTTTCCATATAGGGGGATTCATGCTGACATCATTGTTTACATCTTTGCTCATTTACATACGGCTTTGCTTACAGAAATAAACATGTTAGGTATGAATTGACTTCAGGCAGCTAAAGAGCTGGTAAAACCTAATTCATGCTGAAATTCTTAGCTCTTTGTGTGTAATATTGAAGGAGAAATTGTCTCTCAAAAACTGAAAAATTCCTGGGTGGCAAAAGCGCTAATGAGCTCATACATTCTTTGTAAAATTTTGGGTTTTTAAACCCGTGTTCACACAAAAAGTATTCAACACATCAGGCTCATGTTCATTGGCAGAGTTAATCGTACTATGACCTTTCAATATTCAGAACTGATTTATTTGTAGCTCCATCAGAAACTGAACTGCTTATGCTAATGAGGCAAATATTGTAAACAAGGATTCCCCTATACGGGGTTTTGTCAAAGATACTCTGATGGGCTTTATAGTTCATCACTAAATTTTCTTCTATTCCTATTAGTTTAAATTGATCCCTTGTTGTCGA
>CM042750.1:18745624-18758511 GCA_022496165.2 Catalaphyllia jardinei | reverse complement strand
CATAAATCACGAAATGCACTCGCGTTCATACGATTTCCTATACATAACCCATGATGACTAAGGCAATTAAAACTGTTGAATTACATTATCCGATGACCTAGTTTTTAATAATCAATAATAGCCCTATGGGAAACTCATAGATAATCACTTGAACATTTATTTCTCAAGACATTAGGAGAGTATCTAACTTTTCATTTTTAACTGTTCCTGATAGAGAATAGCGGGTGCCGACGACACCCTGCAACAGACATTCACAAACGCCCTGGGTTCATCTCCGTACACTGAAGAGAAGGTCAAGGAGGCCATCGCCACACTCAACAACAAGCGCAAGGAACGCTTGCTACTTGTCTTAGACTATATCGAGGATCAAGGTTACTATTTTGTCAAAGAAAGGCTGGAATGTGTTTAGCTCTAATTGCTATATTAATTTAGCTCTAATTGCTATATGCGAGACTTCCAACATAAGGCTTGCATACCGCAGTTTTACCTAGCAGTTGCCGCTGTACGAACAGGCCTTTGCTAATCCTTGATAAGAGAATAATGGGTTTCATCAAAGAAGAACTATACATTTTTTAAAATAGCGCAGCTGCTTTGCTACCTGAAGACACCTGGGGCCACAATTTGGCGCCAAATTTAGGCCTGGGAACAAAAAAGGTTTAAATTGTTAATTTTTTGCAATCTGTTATGACTTATAGAATTTTAAATCCCTTTTCGTGAATATAAATTCAGCCTCCACAACGAGTGAAGAAACTCACTTAAATGGCTTGCATATCTATCGTATCTCTCAATCTAAGGTTTCACTGACGGCAGCGGGCTTGGGACCTTGGACCATGAAATGAACAACGCGGGCGCGGGGTTTATGTGTTCAACATTTCTCCTGAGGAAAGAATTACAAGCCGCGGGGAAGTTATCTTCTTATGTTGCCACCATGAAGTGGTACAACGACTTCGGCGAGGTTTACCAAGCTCCATTTGAATACGTTGGTACAACTGCTGATCGAATGAGAACTATTTCATTGTGGAGGTAACTTGTTTTTTAATACAAATTTTGTACAGAGATTTTGCTGCTTTAACAAAAGTGAGGGAATTCAGGCTTTTTCTACCCGTTACCCTCGGTATAACAAAACCAGGCTGTAGAGACACGGCGTGTTTGTTACATGCACAGCATGAAATTTTAAATTTACGCATCCGAAATGATTCCGTAGATATTGTGTAAAGAATCACTTTATGGAGCTATACGTTGTTTTACGCGTGCATTAGGAATCGTAAAGACTGTCTTTACGATATTCAATTTTACGTGTGTTATGAAAGGTCGTAAAGTTAGACGATCTTGAAGGTATTTTACGCGCATCATGTCTCGGATATTGTACGCTACGGGACCGTAAAGTCCGTGAAGGAAAGTCAGTTCTTTACGCCTATTCAAAGGAAGGGGTCTCTCGTGTTTGGAAGTTACCTTCATTCCCTACAGCAATATTTTTCTGTCGATAAATTCAAACACAGCTACAAATCTTTTCGCCGGTGAAGAAAACAACAACAACACAAAAACCTTGGTTACGTAAATCATTTAATTCTCATAACGCAAATTCACGGTGTAATCAAATTCATTTGCGTCCCAGTTTGAACTGACCCATACTAACGAAATTTTGAGTAACAGAACTATCAATGCTAAAATGGCTATCTGTCCTATCCATAGTTTTCAAATAATGATACAAAGTACAAAACAGCGGGGAAATGTAAGTGTGAAAGAGTTAATAAGTAATCATGTATGTTTTCTGCATACAAAAATTGATATTTGACCCCTGAGAAGTTATTATTATTATGTGAAAAAATCACAACATTTTAGTAGACTATAGCTACTAACAATACCTATAATCGAAGACCTATACGATATTGGACTTGGATTTACTTTTTAACTTGACCGTTAACTTGCTAGTAACAAGTCAAATTTTGCTGCCCAATCACTTTTCACTAGCTCTTGAAAAAATTCATTTTCAAAAATTTAAACTGAACTCCATGGCCTCTTACAAAGTCACAAATACATATATCTTATTAACCAAGCGCGAGGGCCGTACTGGGAGAATATCGGCCCGAGGTCTTGACAGTACGGACAGAGCGCAGCGAGATCCGTACAAAAAAGACCTCGGGCGATATTCTCCCAGTACGGTCCCGAGCAAGCTTGGTTAATAAGAGGTTTTTGTACGACTGCATGAATCATTCGGGATCAATGCGCGGTCCAATACTTAGAGAATATTGGACCGGCAATAGAGCAATTGGATTGGTCGATTTTAGTTATTGGCCCTCTGAGTGCCTGAGTCGTGTAATAAATGTATTATAAACCAGGGTTCGACTTTCGCAGTTCTGTTTGTCCTCAAGCATTAGTGCCTTGGATCATTTAAGTGTAATTCACCCTATGGATAAAAATAGAATTGACATAAATAAAGTTAGTTATATGTAAGTTTGTGCATAAATTCACGTATCATATCATTTAGGGAATTGTCACGTGAGTTACGGTTTAATTCAGAAACATTTCCATTGCTGTGCCCTATTTGAAATAAAACCACTGAGAGCAAATTTAACCTGGAAATAAACATTGCTCAGTTACAAACATCCCACATGCATTGCAATGTTTTATTGGCAGACAAACAAAGCAAGCTAAACTTTGCTGATTTAAATATGTCTGCACGATGTACAACAATGTATGTACTGAAATTACCAGTGGGCAACAGTTGCCTTTCCTCAGAAACTACTTGTCTTATAACAACTTGACACTTTGAAACCAGGCTTTAACCAAAAATCTTTGTATCCAAAAATCCCAGAAAGTTTGGTTGCAAAGCAAATGGGATGTTCACTCTCTTATTTCTTAGAATTTCAGTGGAAACTATGGTGTATAGGCAGCAAATGTTTTGAGGTATTACTCTCACTCCAAATGGTATAAACTTTCAAAAACGTTTATACGTATATGAGGTTTCTCATGAAGAATCTAATTCGGTCTTACGTCTACAGAAGAACAAATTCGAGCAACAGCCTGTACAAAGTGTCATTTGCGGGCAGGCCAAACACGCGCAAATTCATTTCGTGAATGAATGCTGTACTTCAGCAAAAAGATTATTTAGTCTATTTGGAGATAGTTATTTTCACTCAAACAAATGAGATTCTTAAGAACAGAGATGTTCGAACGTTTTCATTAATTATATGTTTTGTTAGTGTTAAGTTTCTAACCAGCCCCGAGATTTGTCAGATTTGTTCGACAGCGAGTTGCTATTTTAGAACCGTGGGAACTGCAATTTTAACCCGCAACTTTCAATATTATTGTCTTTATTTTCAACATTGCTGTAGTTACTGAAATATTTGTTGTTTCCCACTTCAGTGAAGGTGGTCTGTGTTCTCGAAGATAATAACTGATCTATGCTTGAGGTCTACCAAACAAAAAAAACCCTGCCATGTTATTGATTTAAATCAGTCAGCGGTTACTGAAACAACAACAACATGAATACTAAAACTGACCAGCGCTCACCGAAACAACAGCAAATGAATAAAACCGAGTTAAATCCACCTGATACTCAACATCAACTTCTGTGTATAAATTGAACCTGTATTTAACTCTGGCTAACTATAGAGTGTTGAAGGAATGAATAAACACATTTGCGTGTTTACATTTTAAGATCACGTACGTTTAAAAATTTTACCAGTCCAAGAAGTCTTTACACTCTATCAAGTAACCAATTTGATTATCAGGGGTGAATTTTTTCGCCTGCTGGCCTCAGAATCTTTTTCCAGGTCGTTTACCCTTCTGGTAAGCGTTCTCTGACAGAAATCGAAACTGTTCCCGTGGAGTGCGCCTCGATATTTTCTTTAATGCCCTTGTAAGCTCTCAAAGGTTTACATTTTATCGGCAGCTGGACCAAAGCTAATTCTAGTTCTGCCAGCCTTTTCGGTTGACGCCTAGCTGCGGCATGGAGAGAGAGATTTTCTCCTTTGACAAAAGGCATTCCATACGTTTGAAACTGTAACACCGCTTACTTTGTACTTTGATCCTATCGCTCTTAAACTACCTGGGTAGTACTCTGTTGAAACATTCCCACCTCCAAAATATCATCAATAATCAGTGACCTCATATACTTTTCAATTGATTTCCCACGGTGGAAAGTTCTTCCAGACGCATATAGTTGTTCTGCCCGAGAAAAGAAACATAATATCACGTGACCAATCTGAGAACTCCAAATGGTTACGTGAGCAAGACCGAAATTTAATTTTAAAAATTTTTCTTATAATTATCATGATCACTCGATGTTAGGGATGTTCCGAAATGTTCCAAATTTTTTCAACTACCAGGCGCGCTAAGATCGATCGGCGTAAAGAAAGTTAAAGATCCGTAAAGGTTGTTACGTAAAGATGCGTAAAGAATGTTAAAGATGCGTGAAGTATATGAAGCTAAACAGGTCAAAACAATTAAGTATTTCTTTTGAAGATGGATAAGACATAATACTTTCACTTCGTTGAGTATTTCTCTAAATAGAAAGTGGTGAAAACTATTCATTTAGATCCTTATCCTTTACGAACATTTAGCGTCCTTTACGCAGTCTTTACGCGTTCTCTGAATTTACGGATCTGTACGGAACGCGGAACTTGTCCGTAAAGAAGAGGCCTTATATTTACGTTTATTTACGCCAGAGTTACAGATCCGCAAATTTGGAATTTCATGCTGTGATGATGACAGTTTATGTACACGCATATGCATAACAGGGGTCACAAAGACTCTTCTTTTATTCGGTTGAATCTGTCTACTTGCTTTTTTGACAAGATTTTAATTTTCTTAATGTACTCATGTTTTGAGTACATTAGGAGGCGCGGTGGCCTCGTGGTTAGTCCGCCCGTCGCCGAATCGAGCTGCCCTAGTTCGAGACCTGGCCGGGGACATGTTGTGTTCTTGGGCAAGACACTGACACTTTTCTCTCAGAGTGCTTCTCTCCACCAGGTGTATGAATGGGTGCTGACAAACTTAATGCTAGGGGTAGCCCTGCGGTGGACTAGCATCCCATAGATCGGGGCGGGGGGATTAGAAATTCTCGTAGTCGCTTCACACTACAAAAAGTGGGACAAGCTGCAGCCTTATGGGCCACTTGGCTTGTGTGCAGACTACCTAAGTTTTCGTTCTTATCGCAGATTATTTACTGTCCTGATGATGCCTACCTCTACAACACAAGAAAAACAGGAGAAAATTCGGGATATGGAAGCACTTGGCCGATGGTACGCTAACGCCTTGTCTCCTAATGAAGGTTTAGCAGGAACGCTTAAGCCTGACTACGTTGGTTACCATCACAACAGTTACTACGCTTCTGCTTACACGCCGCATGCTTTACACAAAGCTGCACTCATTCAGTACCTGCTTAGCGGGACAGCATTTGCATTCGGTGAGAATCATTTATCTACTAAGGGACAAAAACTCTCCTTGTTCCTGCATCACCTTACTGATAAGATTATTTAGTGGAATCCGGATTTCCCCGGCGATAACTTAATGCAGAAGTCATTTCTCCTCCTCATTCGAACACTGCAAGTTTAACAGTGATTTCCCGAACTGTCCGATTTTTGAAAGCTAGAGGTTCGAATCATCGGGATTCCACTGTACATTAGATCAGTGCCAGATTTCCGGCTGTTGCTGATGATTTGTGTTTTTCTTTTTCTTACTCTGCTCGAACATTAAAAGAAAGTTTCTGTGATCTCGTAATTTTGTAGTTGAAAAGTAAATTATCATTATTTTTCCCTTAAAAGATGCTGAGACGGAGGGAAACATTAAGAAAGGACTCGAAGTAATGAGGATTGTTTCTGTTAAATACTCTTCACCAAACAGCGTCTCAGGTCGCTTTCCAGGGTTCAGTCGTGGAATTCTGGCAAAGTCCTTCCCTTCTTATGCCTATGCTGCTGCCACTGCTCCAGGTTTAAACGGTGATGGCTCTTTTGGTGAAATTTCCACTTTCAACAATGAAACCCTCAAGATGTTTTTGCGACTTTACGACACAACGGAAAGTATGGTTAACGATTACCTGGGAGATGGAGCAATTTCTACTAACATTTATTATCTCAATTCCATTGGTGCAGTCAGTATCATGGAAGAAATTCACACAAAGGCCAATGCAATGAGTATCCAAGCAGAGAGCTCTCCCCAGGGATGCTGGACCAAGAATTATGCAGCTCTTATCATCCAAAGGCGAGGAGATTGGGCGGTCAGTGTTAAAGGATTCAACAAATATGTTTGGGACTTTGAAGCTTCAGGAAATCAAAACGTGTTTGGGCTTTATCAGAGTCATGGTGCGTTACTTGTAGCAAACAGCGAGGAGGCTCTTTTAACGCACGATATCCACAATGGTTGGGACTGGACACGACATCCGGGTACTACCACTATTAAAATGGATCTTGATCAGCTGATAAGCGAGAACCGCAGGTAGGAAACACCAAACACCAAAGTACATTGCTATTGACTGTTGACAATGAGGCCATGTCCAATCCCCCAGAACCTACATGTTATGTGTTTATTAAATATGAATTCATAGAGTCCCGACCTCCCTTTTCGTGCAATGTCATGCTTCCTATGCAAGTATCAGTTATGTTTATTATGTGTAATTATACTTGTGTTTCTAACATGGAAAGTTGATCAAAATTCCATACTCACTGTTCAGTTACAACAAAAAAACTGCTCCCTTAAATCCACACCTCGATCGGCTAATTTTTTTGCGATAGGCATCCCTTGTAACTGTTGAAAAATTGTTTTGGAGATGCATTACAACTACGCATGTGATATTATAAACATTTCCACAGATATTTTCAACCGGAACGATTGGCTGGAGGACTTACATTGGTCGGTGGTGGAGACTATGCTTCTGGTATTTTTGGAATGGAGTTTTCCCAGCCTCCCTATCGCTTTCCGTCTGGATCCTTTCAATTGGACATCAACTTCAGCTTTAAAAAGAGCGTGTTCTTTGCTGATTACGTCATCATTTGCTTGGGCACTGGTATCACCTCTTCTAACAGCTCGCCTAACATCACACAGGTATCGTATGATCGAACCTCTTTCCTTTTAATTGGTTGAGGTCCACTGTTCATCCTGTGGACGTACATGCAAACTCACACTTCAACGACCTTACTGAAGGGTAGAGGGGGAGGGAAGGTTTATGCTGTCCACTCGGGTTTTCATTATATTGTTATTACATCTTGATAAGTGCTCTACAAGATACTCTGTGTTATTGAATGTGTAGTTGTTGGCTCTGTCATTATATGGCATTGTCAAATCTGCCGTGTTGGGTTTCACCATTTTTGCTTAACCCGTGAAAGTAACTTCTCGTCGAGAACGAAGTCGATCTTGCTAAGAACAAGTAATATTGACTGCTGTCAGTTGTTAGCTTCGGCTTTTTTACTGTCAGGCCCCTTTGATACAGACAGCAAAGGTTAGTTAAGGTTAGAGCTGAGTGTCCTAGGCTGCCGGCAGTCAGTGTTTCCTCTAAGGGAACGGTATGTTGATATGGTCGTCCCATTCCCCTTTAGGCTACAGCGTCTCGCCTCATAATCCCTGCTGAAATTTCGAGAGAAAAACAGACTGCCAGCAGTCCATAAGTGTCCGTACTATGGATATTTCTGTATAAGAAGAACATCAACTTTGTAAATAAAACTCTCCTTTGAACCAGACAACAAGGTTACATCCAGATAAATTCACTTGCAAAGTTATTCAACACTGCTAAAGATAGTGATCTTTCGCTTTCTTTCAGACATCATTGTTCCAAAACAAGCTGTTAGATTCCGATAATCCGTCATCGATTCTCATAAACACCACCACCCACTCACTCAGTACTGATTTAACTAGAGAGCCTTCTTTTTTTGGAGACGGGGACAATGCAGCTACGCTTAGAGATGTTAATGGTAACCTCTTTAACTTGCAAACAGTATAATTCGTAAAGCAGTGACGGTGGTATAAAGCAGTGCTTTTGTATGTGACCTAAGGCTTAAGTTAGCAAATCAGAAACCTTGTCTACCGTACTGATTTCCCTCGACATTAAGTTACTAACCTGAAGTCGCCGGAAATTTGTGGTCGTGTTGTGGTCTTGCAAATGCCTTGTAATCTTACCCAATCGTACGTTACTGGTACGGTTCTCTGCACATTAGGTGATTGCCATAGTTGAGTCAAAATACCTATGACGAAAGCATGACAGCGGATGTAAACACTTAGTGAAAATGTTTTAAACTGAACGCCTTCGATAAATTTCACTTTTTCTTGTTTTTTTTTCTTTACTGTAAAAGGGAATGGTTACTATATTCCTAATCCTATCAGCCAAGGACTTAACTTGAAGATCAGTCTTCAAACGTCGAGGGACCAAAGAGGAAGAACAAGAGAAACATCAGCTCGATATGCCACAGCATGGCTTAATCATGGTGCCAATCCATCGGGCGCGAATTATGAATACACTATAGTTGTGAACAAACCTGCAAACGTTGCCCAGGTAAAATGAAACTACGGCATTGTCTTTATTTGTTGTTCTCTGACAGTGATACAGACCACTCATGAAGTCTTTTTAAGGTCTAATCAGGATGAAATGACATGCTTGAAAGCGGTTCTCCTTCCGTTGTTATGGCTTATTCAAATTTCTTCATCGAGAGATAAAAATGAATGTTTAGAGTGGTCGATGCTCTTAGCTACAGTTAGCTGGTTTTAAGGCATACCACTTAAACAGAAAGATTGCTAATAAACAAAATAGGCTTAAAAATCCCACCTGCGGGAGGGAGACCACTTGGCTAGTAACAAGCACGACCGAGTAGTTGAACTTGGGTCTTCCAAGGAAAAACTCCAGCTAAGTGGTCAGAAAGGGACTTAAACCAGAGAGCTTGGGATTTCAAGTCCGGTGCCGCCTAACCACTCGTCTACACTGCTTCCGTACAAATAATGGTCTCGCCGCTGCGTTCTCTTTCAAATGATACCTAGGATGTACCGGCGGTGGAAACTGAAGATTCAAGATGTTCAAAACGTCAATCCTGAAACAGAGACAGTGATTAGCAATGAAACCGGTGCGTTCCCTGGTTAGTTTACCATTCTAAAGGCTGGTTTCCATATGATCGCAGGCGATCGCAGAGCCGACTGTTACATACATTTCGGACAGCAGAAGTGTCAAAATAACACGCGCGTTGTGCTAGGAAAATCGGATCAACAACATGGCGGACGTCGAGGAAGAAATTCTGCTGCAAGCAAATTTATTCTTGTTTTAGTCAACCGACTTTGAAATTCCCTTGCAATATTTCGCCCCGTGGTAAACGTACTCATATTAACTTTCTCTATAAATTCCTCGTTATTAAAGTTTCCTTGCTCAACGCCAGCCATGTTTACAAATGAGCAGTTGCTTTGTTGAAGCGTTGAATCGTCGGCCGGAATTCAAAATATTATGGGATACGTTTCGATTGCAGATCGCAGAACTTTGCTTTCCATATGATCGCAATTGATCACAGATGGTTCTATCTTCTGCGATCGTCTGCGATCGTCTGCAATCACGATCATAGGATCGCAGACGATCGCAGAAGTGTGTCTCCATATGATCGCTGAGGATCGCAGAACATTTCGCGATCTGCGATCCGCGATCGTCTCCGAGCATATGGAGACCATACTCAAATGAGCCTTTTTTTAATCTGATATGAAAGGTATTGGCCACAAGGCAAGCAAGTGACAACAAAGTGTATGAAGTGCTCCACAAAGACAACAAAGCCCACGTGGTAAAAATCAATGACTGCCCCAGGGCTGGTGAAACTCAGTATGGATATGTTTTCTTCGACAAATCTGTGCGCACCCCTGGTCCTGTTAGGCGCGTCGACAAGGTAAATATCTGCAATGCGCCAGAAAATAACTATTGTAGTAGGTTAATTTTATCTGAGATACAATCACATCAGTAATTATAGAAATGTGTTGTTACAAGATAAGACGCGAAGCACTGTGGCCAACACACTACAGTGCAGTACTATTGAAGAAAGTAATAGAAACAGTTAAAATGTCTGGCATGGCAACACAAAACGCTTTCAACATCGAATCAAAGGGGCTTGAGAGCCAGCTCATTCTTGTAATGGACAATTTTCATTGTGCCTGTCATTGCTGGTCATCTGAACCAAAGGGGAAAGAAAAGAATGATTTTGATAATAGTGTAATGGGGTGCTGGTATTTTTTTTTATGAATGAGGATTATGTGAGTTAACTGTATTCAAGTAACAAACTGCAGAGGTGGGGGGAGGTTAATGGGGCATCCTCTGTGGAAAAAAATTGAAATTTTCAGAAAGTCAGAAATGATATTTTAGGGTAATGGGATACCTTACGATTATTCATACCGTTATAGTATAGTAATTATCTGGAGGTGACTGCCCATTCAAAGCCTATTTTTTGGCCCATATCCTGTGCTTTGAAGGCCAACCTTTTTTTTACATGCCCCCCCCCCCCAATTTGCATTTGACTCTATGATATTGATAGAGATATTCAGAGAATCTGCAGCAGCTTGCAATAAACTTCACTGGCAGCACTTCACTTTCCAATGGAAACTAATAGTTTACGTTCGGTGAACAAGAAGTTCTCATTTCCACGATGCTCTTGTGTTCACCGTGTGATTCACTCAACTCATCCACATGTATTGTTGCTGCCTGTGGGTTGGAGAAGAGCAAGCGAAACGTATTTGCCAAGAAGGACAGCTTTAACTTGATAAACTTGATAACACTGCTTGTGATCTCATGTGACTAGTAGCCATCTCAAGCAACTTTTAATGAGAGATTCTTTCGTGGTTTGTATTGCAAATATTTTTAAGCAGATTGTAAAGTAATTTATAAAAGCAGATTGCAAACCAGTTGATACGAGCAAGCCTCAAGTCTGGATCGAAATTGGTGGAGCTTGGAAAAGGTTGGGTGTGACTATCTTGGCCGCTTTTATTGATGTGTGTGTTGTAAGTTGAAAAGCTCCAAAGGAAAAGCACAATAGTAAAGTAACGATTTCTTACCAATACGAAAAAAAAAACCCAAACAATCAAGCGCCCTTCCAATATGGCTGCCTCGATCTTCGTCATTCATGGCCTGCCTCGTACAGTTGAGGGTGTCAAAAAAATCGTTCGGGGTACCCCTGGGTTTGAAGATTTCAGCTTCTTTATCAATGTTGGACACTTTAGAAATGCCGAAATTGTGATTTGATGTTATTTTTTTTATTCATTATTCTGTAGAAACAGTTAAATGTTTGCACATGTGTATTCAGGTTTAGCAAAGTTAATTTTCCACTCACTAAGAGGGAGGGTAAGCAGCTAAAATTGTCATTTCCGACTACGGTCGACAACTTCCGGGTCACATTTCGATCCCCACGATACACATTCATTGCGTCATATGACGCAAAGAATGAGCTAAAAATGGGTTCTCGATGAGCACATGAATGTACGGCCATAGGTAAGTAGAATAGGAATCTCTGCATTGAGGACCTGGGTGTAATTCAATGTCTCCAGAATTGACAAAAGCTTCTTTTCTGACAAGAGGTAGCTCTTATTATAAAACAATTCGGACAAAAATTCTAGATTGCAATTATATTTCCCTCCAGAAGACCAATACTTTTCTTGATCGAATTCATCTCTTAAAAAAGTCGAGGGAAAAAAAGACTCTTTTATGAGGACCTATTAACAACAATGTGACTATACAACTGCGTGTCTGCATTCATCATAAGTGACGCTTTAGTTAAAAAATCTCTTCTACACAAGTACAAGCTTTGTCTCATACTTGGGTATTTAACCAAATCAAATTTTCTATGCCAATTTAGAGTTTTTTACTATTGTGAAAATACATTCTGAGCTCCTGCAGATTTCACATAAATCAGGGAGCTGCAGTAACGTGCTGTAAATTACCAATTCTACATTACAACCCTTTTTTATTGGAATATTTTACAGGTGCCTTGTATTGTGATGGTAGAAGAGGTGGATAACAAGAACCTATACATTGCTGTCTCTTCTCCTGATCTTAATTTCAACATCACCAGAACCCTGGAAGTTGGTAGCCAAGTTAATGGCAATGAAAGGTTTTACTCTGTCAGTATGCCAGTGGAAATACAGGTGATGCAAACATCTTTACCTTTTAACACCAAATATTTGCTATTTCAAAAAATATATTTTATTTCATTCAGCAAGCCTGTTATATACAACAACATTCAATTGAAGATACTTTTGATTCCTTTACTTGTTTTGAAAAATAAAACAACAGCAAAAAACAAAACAGCAACAAGAAGACAAAACTGGACACCACTATTAATCGGACCAACTCGCTTAACATTTATGTCCCTTGGCCCTATCCGAGATTCACTTGTTTTTCTGTAACTGGACTCTCTTTCATATGGACAACGAGAGCCTCTCAGGAATGCATGCATCTTAGATAGTGCCCACTGTACGATATAATAATTTACCGTGTACTCTCTGTAACACGAACTTATCCGGAAAAAAATACTAGCTGTTTACTTTAGTGGTATCCGCTTTATAGAAAAACCAGTTACAAAGTGTTGTAAGCTGGTTCTAAGACTACTTAATGATGAATTAGCTAAACAAATTCAACGATCAAAAGTGTTCAACATTTAGCAAGTTTCCTCTGTTAACTTGCGTGGCAGCTGATGTGCGGGGCGGCCCATAAAGGGTTAGGGCACCCCAACCGTAGGGGTTCCTCACAGGTTTAACAATATTACAACACAAAGAAACTTTTTTCTGCCTGTACCCATGGATCAGCCATGTGCCCGTCTTACGATGGTGTCAATTTTGAGAGAGAGTTGAATGTAGAAGTGGTGTAAATTACGACAATCTTAAAGTAACTGCATAGGATTCTAAATGCCCCTGGTGTTTTAAGATTACAAGATAACTGGGTGTCC
>CM042750.1:18735624-18743124 GCA_022496165.2 Catalaphyllia jardinei | reverse complement strand
CGGGGTTCCTACTTGACTGCGTGACCAAATACGATTACCCTGTGTTGCAATATATTATAACTTCTTTATCTTTTTTGGCTTTTATTTCTTCCCTTTCAAGGCTAGGCGATCAGTGACTGCAGAACTCCCAGCCTTGCGTAATGCCATGTTTCTTTTTATCACTTATTTTCATTTCGCCATGTCTGTATTTAAGTGTATTTATTTGGAATTGTGTACAAACAATAGCGAAACGCGTAGATTTGCATTCTCCTCAATTCTCGTTTCCGCTGGATCATTTGAAAATTCATGCTTAGCGCATCAATAGCGATTTTCAATAGCTGTTTCTTTTGGCAATCAAGTACGGTTGAACCTGTATTTGGCGGACACCTTCGGGAAATGAGCTATAACCAGCGCCGAAATATATAGACTTTCTTGCGAAAATGTATTTAATGTAGATCATTTCCGCGGTAAGATATTGAGCACTTGCATCAGAAATGCAAAAAAGGAGAAAAATTAGAAAAATTTCTAATTTAAACTAAAATTAATCATTCCGTGAGGAAATAGTCTCACCTTCAGATCGAATGTAACATAAACTCGCAGCGGCTCGCTACGAATGCCAAAGCCCTATACCTTTGTCAGGAATTCGATCACAAAACGTCTAACAGGAATTGACGAAAGGAAGGAAGAATGGAGTGAAACTGGCATCCATACATAAAACTGAATTTTCCAAGTTAAAAAAGTCAATGTCGTCGCTTTGAAAACGTTAGTGATCTCTTGCAAAGCCATAGATGCTATCCTCTAAGTAACAACTTATTTTAGTATTAAGACTTTTGTTTTAAGCTTAACTGACAAGGCTAGAGTTTCAGTGAGAGGTAATAAGTTTCCTCTGATGGTGTAAATCTGTTAAAACACACGCTAAGCGGACTTGACATATAACAGATTTGTGCACACTCATAACTGTACCAAATAACTTTGCAAGAGACTGTCCTTTGCGGCCGTCTTTTGCTATTTGTAGGATCCGCGGAGAGCCTGATTAATATCAGCTTTTAAACAAACATTTTGAGTGTAGACTGTGCTATATCCAGTATCGGATAAATTTGTGCTCAAGGACAGACTCGTAATAAGAACATATTGTCGTCCATACATACAACTTTAGATCAACAAGCAAGACGAACACAATGCAAGTGATAGGGCAAGGGTCCACATGAAATTTACGTATTTGTGAGCGCCTTTTCAGTTATGGGGCGATAATATGATTATTATCAGAATGGTATCTTTTATGTCGCAAACGTCCAAACCCAGTAGGCCTTTGGGGGAAATGCCCCTACAAACTTGTGTGACAAAAACAAACAAAGTCCACAGTGTAACCCATTTGTTTGTTTATTTTCCAATTTTGTAGACAGAATTTTGGAAATAGCAGTGAAATTCCATGGCTTCTGCATGCACTGCTAGTTGTTTATTACCTAGGCGACAACTTTGAGAAGGAAACTGGAATTTTGAACAGTGTTTAAAGTGCCCCTGTGATAAAAAAATCACTTCCTTTTTTTCTTGAGATTCTGAAAGTGTGTCTGCTTAACACTTGACTGGCAAAATTCTGACCTTTCATTTTTATCCAAAGGCCGTTACTTTGAGTGTAAGTTTTGGATTTCACGATTCGCCATCACTCACGTTCAAACCTGACCGATTTGACCTCAGAGGGTTGGATCCGGGAAAAGTGGCGTCAAAGGCTCACCAGCTTAAAATTTCAGCGTGTGAACGCAGCTTATTATATATGCAAAGTGCGAGTTTAAAAGTGTGAAAGCCCAAAACTCCCGTGCTGCATATTAATTCTGCAGCGTACACACGCATCGCATTCTTAAACTAGTGAGCCTTTGACGTCATTTTCTCCTCGATCCAGCTCTCTCAAGAACTTAAATTTAGTAATGGCGGATCATTAAATAGGAAAGTTCCAGTTAAAATAAACAGGTGCCTTTTTTAAATCAAGGATTAAAACTTGGGTCACTTTGTGTTTAGTTAACATAGTTTTGAAATCCAAAGGAAAAAAAATAATTTCTTTTTTGTCACAGGGGCACTTTAAGGCCACAGAAATATTTCTGGGTCTCAGTGATTTTGTCTGCTGCCTTATGCCTTCGTGATGTTTAGCATTTCGGCTATGATGTTTGGTTGGTTGGTTTCTCTCTTGATACTAGATAATATATATAGGCTCGATTACCAGCCGCTATTCGGAAAAGGAGACCGTGTTCCTTCCCCGAAGAGGAGGAATATAGACACGATAGAGTGGCTGAAATCGAGCCTAGCTAATAATTATATCACTTTCCCCTGTAGGAGGATGTTAAAATTGGAGGCAAAACGCTTCCTTAAAATTTGAAATAGTTGAACGCGTGTCGGGTTAGTTAAAAGTTCATTTAGCATGATACCTGATTAATTATTACCGTGTCCAGGTTTATCTGACCGTATTCACAGAAACATCCCCGCAAAGAGCTCAGACAGTCCCAAAGGCCGCAAGTGCCTTGACCACACCTGCCTAGGATATTGGCCTGTCACGATGTGCCTCCCCAGCAGGGTTCCAGGTCAACACAAAACTACTCAGGTAATGTTCAACAACTGAGCGAAGTTCCCAGCCACGCAATCACTATCAGCTTTACTTGGCACTGAAAACTGAAGTCTATCTAAAAATAAATCACCAGCAGATATAGGCTAGTCCCGGGGCCGTGTCCACAGCGCGGCTTTGACGGAGCTCCTCCTAGGTTTAGAGCCACGGGCTTGGGCTTCTGTGTAACTACCTTTAACTATCGCACAGACTATTAGCCGAATGTTAACCTACAGCTACACGAATGCTAGCAGAATGACTGAAACACAAATTTAACGGACTGTGTTAATGGCTTGACCCAGAAAATGTCGAATTTATTATTGAACCTAGAATGTATTATTTTTTGTGACGGTTTTAACCTGAATTACGTCTTACCTACTTATGTCTAAACAATGAATTGAGTGGGATTTAGCTCAGCTCAAAAAGATTTGTTTCATGGATATTATACAGTTTTATTATATGACTCGTGTTTGTAGGCGATATAGGGCGCTCTGATTGGCTAATTGTCACTGAATTGCAGGGCATTGTTCTCCCGTAATGCCCACAGGCCGATTATGGGTTTGCAAACACAAAGCAAAAAGTAATTATCTAATATTTGTCTGAGAATTATAGCGTCCGAGAATGAGTGACGAGGCAGAACACTCTAAAGTAAGTTTATTACCCGGACGAGTTAGACAGGACAACAGCGATTTGACAGAAACAAAGAACAAACGAGTTGACGAGAGAAATAACGAAAAACAGCTAAGAAGAGATTGAAACGTCCGTAAAGGAGCAGAAAAGTGAAAACACAACAAAGAAAACAGTCAGCGACATGAAAACATTTCAGCGCTATTTGTCATCTATAAGCAAGTGCCTATGTAGAAATTTTGGACCTACCGGCTGACGACCTTGTCTTGAAGTAAACGTATTTACTTCAAGATGACTTTTAGCTCAGAAGAATGACCAAAGGGTAAATTACAAACTGCCGGTGTGAATATGAAATCCAGGCAAGTTCCCTTCTTTCTGTACTGGCGTGTTGAAAATGTACAATTTTGGATAAATTCCATCGGCCATCTTGGTTGATTGAGCTGTATTTCAAACTTTCCTAGATTTCACAAAAAATGTGAACTCGCTGGAACTTTGAAAGTGTATTTCTGAAAATAGTTCACCAAGAGGGTTTTTTTTGACGCAATAAAAGAAAATCCGAATTTTCCGACCTGTCGTCCGATTCTCCATATTTACTGGCAATGGCTCTTAAGCGGCCACAAAAACACTCAAAGTTTGCAGTCAAATAAATAAGCACCAACGACGGATGTCTTACACTTTCAGCAGAACAGCGCAGGATGCCCCTAATTTGCCAGATTGTGTAAACATCCAGTGGGCAATCGATGACCTTAGAGTCAGCAATGCAGTCGGCATCAACAATTCCCTCGCTGTAACACAAGCAAGTTTAGATCAAGATCCAGGAAAACCAGAGGTGAACAACCGAGCGGTTTTTGCAGGGGCAAATATCAGCAGCATTTCTGGTTGCCAGTTTCAGATCTTCAATAGCCCAGTAAAGATCATTCAAGAATGGCACAAAAGGCGTCGATTTGTCATCGAAAATGATGACGAAGACTCGGAACATTCTGAACGGTGCATTTCTTTGCGTACATTTTCCACGAGGCCGTTGACATTTTTCTTTACGTATTGACTTTGGCCTTTGATTCTCAAAGATGTTGACGAAATTTTCCTTGTTGTAACGTGACCATAACATTCTACATGACCTTTTCACAGCTTTAATAAGTTGTGACGAAAATAAAGATTATTTTAGATCGAAAGACGCGTTAGTTCACTTGATTTGTGCAGTTAGAAACGATAAATGAACAGAAAAGCGCGCGCATTATCGGATGTAATGATCACTTCCGCTTTGGCTTCTTTGCATTATTGTTGTTATTGGTGCCATATAATAAACAACTTAATAACCTCGACCGTTCGGTCGTTACGGGAAAATCTCAAACCTCGGCCTACCGTATTGACCTCGCTATCACTCGGTCAATACGGCAAGGCCTCAGTTTGAGATTTTTCCGTAACGACCTCACTTTCGGTTATTAAGTAGTTGTTAATTCACCCCTGAATTTTGTTCTCTATTACATGTTTTGTAAATCCTTGCAAATCCATGTGCTACAAATCCCATCCCATCCCATCCCATTCCATCCTATCAGACTTTTTTCTTCTTGGCTGACTTTGAAAGTCTCGCTGTTTGCTGTAATGAACATAGAACTGAGCGACGAAAAGACAGAAGACGCTCCCAAACGTAAAAAAAAAACAGTCGAAAAGAGCGCGAATGTCAAGACTCCTCAAGCAGGGCAGTGGACATGGGGGGTAGCCCAGTACGGGTAAGCAAAAGAGCACCTTAACTTACCCCCACTGCGTCAGCTTTTGTTCTCGGTTCGCGCGAGCAATTTTCAATTTTGCATTCGAAATACAAAATTGAAAATTGAAATAAATTTCCAATATTTGATATCACTAAATGGCTGTTGCTTTTTGACTTAGAAAATTGAAAATAGAATCGATTTTTCAACTTTTGTTTCTGAAGGCAGATTGATTTCTTGTAACGATAATATATTTTTCACTCACATGAAACCTTTAGAATTGCAAAATAGTGTTAAATAAAGCAATATTTTAAATTTAATATTTCAAATATCAGTGTTATTTTTACAATATAGTAATTTTGTTTAAAAGAGCGAGACGAATTGATAAATAACAAAAATGAAAAGTAGTATTAAAATTGAAAATGATGTGACACACCACCTGGGCTTGACCGCTTCAGGGGTGGGGCCAAAGACTACTGAAATTTTCGTATATGGGTCATCCAACGAAAAGTGACGTCACATCCGGTTTAAACTGCGCCGAGAAGCTCGTTTCACAAAGCGAAAAAATGGCGTTTCGATTTGCCAAGATTTTCTTCTATTTGCAAACCATCAGGTTCGTTTCCTTTCAAACTGAGGATAGAAAGATGTTGCAGGCACATTTCTTCGACTTTGAAAGCAAAACGTTCGGCAAAAGACAACAGTTTATTATTGTTTTGAAGGAAAATAACTGAGAGCCTTCTGTCATCGAATGGCGGATTTTACACATTTGCGAAAGTGGTGTTGTTCGTGATTTAGTGACAACACTAAGTGAAATAGCCTATAATGTTATCACTGGATAAGCATGTGAGTTCCGTTTGTAAATCTGCTTTATTTCATCTTTGGAATATCGCGAAGATTAGAATGTATCTGACTTCTGAGAGCACAAGGACCCTCGTCTATGCTTATGTTACTTGTCGACTGGACAATTGTAACTCGTTGCTCCTCGAGTCACCGAAGTATATGATTCAGAAGCTCCAGCGCGTTCAAAACTGCGCTGAACGCCTTGTAGCTGGGCAACCTAGGGCTGCGCACGTTTGCCCCGTCCTTAAGGAGCTACACTGGTTACCTGTGGAGCAGCGAATTACCTTTAAAGTATTACTGTTAACTTTTAAAGCTCTCAATAATTTGGCGCCTCCGTATCTAAGTCAACTTATAGTCCCATATAACCCTACAAGAAATCTTAGGTCAGCTGGCAAACATTTATTAGAAGTACCGAATGTACGCCTGAAGAGCTATGGGGACAGGGCCTTTTCGGTCGCTGCCCCAAAGCTCTGGAATGAAATTCCCTTAGACATTACATTAAGTCGATCAGTTGATGTTTTTAAATCCGGATTGAAAACTTATCTTTCAGTAGACTTGCTTTCAATTGACTTCCTTGTTCTGTTTAGTGTTATTGTTAGTTAGATATTTATTAGATTGTAAAGCGATATAGAGCTATAGAAATAAAGTTATTATTATTATTATTATTATTAATGTTAGCAATAACCTGGATGAAGTATTGCTGGCTATAGTTTTCACTGTGTACAACGGGAATATATTTAACAGAAGCCGTTTAGTTCTGAAAGTCGTTGTCAGTGAACACACACTTGAAGCTCAGTATCCACGTGCGTGTGGTGGAAACAACAAGATGAATCGTATACTCAAGGTTAGTATCCTATTTCCATATCTCTTGTTGAATACTGTTTTTCTGTAAGAAATAATCCATGTTGCGAATTAGGATTGATTGTAAATGCTTTTTTGGAGGATATCGGATTTCCCCGAAAAGATCAATATAAAAGGGTGCATCCAGTGGTTAATTGTTGATTCCTTTTTATTGTCTTGACTGCAATACTGGCCTGGGGATCGACCTCTTTGGGCACTTGGTTATGGTTAGCTCCCTATATGGTAATATCCTTACCCACCAACTGTGACCCCGGAAAAAGGGGGGGGGGGTGCACTCCCTTATATGAGCTATATAGGTATGTCTGGCCCAAAGGGTTTAGTTTTTCAGCCATTTTGATCATAAATAGGGTATCAATTTAACCTGACTATCAGGCCTTTCTTAGCAAGACTGTAGGGGTAGGGAGGAAATTTGGAGTTTCCTCCTACCCTGCTATTAAGAAAAGCCTGATACTCAGGCTAGTAATCATTTGGCCATTTTGGGTATGGGTTTTGTACCCTAGTCTTGAATTGGGTATGTTACTTAGAAGAAGCTACTTTTTCATCATCATTGTTAAGGCCTTAATTAAAAGGCCTTCAAACTTTGTTTTGGGTAGCTGTGTCAGCCACAACAGTCGTAGATAGGGTATTAAATTTTTGGGTACATATGAATGTTGTGCCGCGTAGCACTATGAACACAAATGATTCCCTGATTCCCTTTACTAGGGATAACGCCCAGTGGGTTATTCATGGGTTAAATTAGCACTAAAAAATTTACACTTCAGGGTTAATTCTCTGTTATTTCATTTGTGTTCATAGTGCTACGCGGCACAACATTCATATGTACCCTTACTTTCTCTTCGCCGCGATTCATCATCTAAATCGACCCCGACTTTCTCTGTCCGACCTCGTAGCTCAGTC
>CM042750.1:18701685-18721448 GCA_022496165.2 Catalaphyllia jardinei | reverse complement strand
ATGGATTGTGAAGCAGAAGCAACAATAGTAAAAAGATATTATAATTTTCAAAATAGAAAAATTATAATACCTGAAAAAAAAGAAAAGCAAAAATACTACAAAATAATTTACTACCCAGATGTAGAGGGCTCAGCCCCAATTTATATAGAGAAAGATAATTCAACCTTAATAAGACAAATTAATAATAATGAACCTAACTATGATTTTGGTATATGATTTTTTGTTCTCACACCCCACAAGCAAATATAGCATTTTTACTTTTTAAAAGCAAAATGCGCCCGCATCCCACATGCGCCAAAACCCCTCTCTCACTAACTACTCCCCTGTCGCTACAGCGACCTCATAAAAATTTTCGGAAGACCTGTCCCTGAAATCTCCATGATAAGTAACACAGTCATTGATTATATATTCGAGCATCATGGTCGTCGGATATCAGAGCTATTTTAAATCACCATGCATTACAGACGTATGCTGAAGCTGTTTCAGATAAAGGTGCTGCGCTGGACAATTGCTTCGGCTTTGTGGATGGAACAGTTCGTCCAATTTGCCGCCCAAACACAAATCAAAGGATTGTTTACAATGGCCATAAAAGGGTACATGCCCTCAAATTTCAATCGATCGCCATTCCAAATGGACTAATTGCCAATCTTTATGGTCCTATTGGTAAGTGTGTTTAAGTAAAGTGTATGCTGGTAGTTATCACTGTCTTTCAATTCTATTTATATTTATGAACAATCAGTTATATAAAGAAGCTTTAGTATAGTGGGCTCTGCTGTTATGACACTGCAGGAATTTCAAAACAAGAAAACCTACTGCAGACCTGGGTCCCAGTCAGTGCTTGACGTACCTCTCAGATATTGTCATATAATATTGATGAAGAGTGAAATGTGAGCACCATGAAACAGGCAGAAATCCCTTAATATAGGGTCATGTTTTGCAGCCAAACTGTAAATTAGTGAAGATGAAAAGAACGGTTGCTTTTATGAACATTTTTTTAAATATTTTCACCCCCTAATTGTAACAACCCTTACTACTTTCAGAGGGCAGGAAGCATGACGCCGGAATGCTGCGAGACTCAGGACTGTACCATGATTTCCAAAGATTTGCTTTCTCCCCAACTGGGCACCCTTTGTGTATATATGGAGACCCAGCATACCCTCTTCGCATACACCTGCAAGCTCCATTTCGGAATGGTATCCTGACCCCCCAGATGCAGCAGTTTAACAGTTCAATGAGCCCAGTGAGAAGCTCAGTGGAGTGGTTGTTTGGGGATATAATTAACTATTTTTGCTTTCTCGATTTTAAGAAAAATTTAAAAATAGGGCTCAGCCAAATAGGCAAAATGTACATTGTTTGTGCCCTGTTAAGGAATGCTCTTACATGCCTCTATGGTAACACCACTTCCCAGTATTTTGATTTGGACCCACCCACGTTGCAAGAATATTTTGCTTAATTTAATCATTGATGTAATAAGGAATTAAAATTTATTCTTTTCAACACAACTTTTGTCTGTAAACTCATGGCACAACAAGATTGAATAAAGAACAAAATGGTTGTTCAAGTTCAATGAAACCCATCATTAAAGGGAGTTTTTCTTAACACAATGAATTAATATAATGAGCTGTAACACATTAGATTATGATGTGGTGCACAATAAAAACTACTCCTGAGTACAGGGATCTAACTTTTTTTGTTCACAAGTTTGTCAACAACAGCCAAGAGGATCTGAGACTGTTGCTGCTGCTGCTGGTGCATTAGCTCCATCATAGATTTCTGTTGATCTAGATAAGAAGCCAGCTTCTTCTCCTCCAATTCCTGCTGCTTTCATCGTATTGCTAACTCTTCTTCCCTCAATGCCTTCTCACTTTCAGCTTTTTCGCGCAGAAATGAGATTGTTTCATTGCCACTCCTTCTCTTTTTCTTCATATGGTTTTCCTTTTCTCCTTCCTCAACTGCTCTCTTCTGGGTGTCTCCTAACTTCTCCATTGCCATTTTCCTTATACTTTCAGCTTTCTGTTTATCAGTGTCCTGTTTCTCTTTTCTCACTGTTTCATCAATCTCCTGGGAGGTGGAAGCAACTTCCTCCATTTCAACAATATCTGCAAGTGCTTGGTCCAATTCTGTGAGTTCAGGTAACACTCCAGTTGACCTTTCTTCAGCAGTCATTTTCTTCCTGTACCTCTTAATTAGTATGTTGAGGTGATCCCGAACTGATCTTTTTGTTACAAAAAACCGCACACCACTTGTGGTATTCAGGTTGGTGCTAATTTCCTCCCACAGTTTGCCTCGCTCATTTGAATTTCTTTTCGCAGAAAATGGATTCACTGAGAGAACTTCCCTGCACAGCAGAATGTCATGGTCTTTTGTCCACACCTGGACACCTGGAAAATCTGGCATTCTATTAACAAAAAAACTAATATTACTATAATGGCCTACATTTCAAGATACAGATATTTTTGTTATTTTACTGTTTGTCAGCTACTGACTTGATGCAACTGAATTGAACAGTACTAGTTGCTACACTTTCTTTGTGTTTCATTCGGTCTAATACACTGTATAACCCAAGCAAATTAAAATTCAACAACCACTTTATGCAATTAGTCATTGTAAGAAGTTTCAAAGGTAGGTATAATTTTTTTCACATTGTCCCAAACGAAGCAATATAATAAAAATACTGAATTTAATTGGCCTATTAAGTAATAAGTGAAGCCTTGGAGCCAAGGCTGGCTCATAGCTGCCGGAGCTTATCCCGGTTTCTGTCGCATGAAGCGGCTAGAAGTATTTCTACTTCCCCTGGACGGGATGCTAGTCCATCGCAGTTCACTCCCCCGAAATTTTGTTACGTTTCCCCAACAATTCGCGGTGACTATTCCTTGTAGTGGAATGAAACTTGCATGGATAATAAGTATGACAGTCTTATTCACGTGGGACCCAAATTACTTTAAAGATTTCTGTTACTGTAATCGTACAGAAATAAAGTATCCTGGGTATATCTGTTAGAGAATCAGAGCATTCTCAAGCCGCGGAAACGGTATAAGAGCAACCAGTAAATTAACAATTCCTGACTGATGAATCAGAACACGGCAATCGGTACGAAAATATCTTGAGACTTCAAAGAAAGAGGCAAAGAAAATCGTATCGCTAGAAAACATTTAATTAGGCTCGATGTATAAATTCCGAGCTTGACTTCTGATTATAAATACACTCTTCTTACATAAGTCGACCTCTCACAGGACAGGATAAATTGATGCTCAACACGATAAATTTTTCCATTCTGTAATGAGGAAAACATGTGTAGTCTACTTACTCGGAACTGGAATCCATCGTATATCTATGAAATAAAAAGCACAGTTAATAATAGATTATACAAAGGGACAGCGAAAACGGCGAAAGAAATGGATAATTTGACCTCCAGAAACAAAAGCATACTCACGTTCTGTTCACGACGCGAAACGAAAAAAATGGCGTACTCACCACATGTAAAACGCCGTCCAATTCACGCACAGACATGCGCAGTGATATCTTTATGCGAAAACCAACTTCCGGTGGCGTCCTAAACAGATGACGTCCTCAAATCTTAAGGTCCCTAATTTTTAGTTGAGTTTAACAGTTTTCCAGAACTTTCCAGGACCAGTGGACATTTTCCAGGACTTTCCAGTCCTGGAAAATGCCATAATAAAATTCCAGGACTTTCCAGGTTTTCCAGGACCCGTACGAACCCTGGTTATACCTGAAGCTGGAAAAAGGTACTTATTAGGCTTTTGAAAGGGTGGGTCCCCATCTGGGAGTCCTCCTACATACACAAGTCAGGAACTCTTGACAAGTAGTGATAAAGCTGGCCTCAAGACTGGTCTGAGGGAGCAGCTTCCTTTTGCGTACAAATTGTTGCTCTCTGTCAACTTCAAGTAAGGAACATTTTCTTCGCTGTCTTTCAGTCTGGTTGTTCAGTTCCACTGCACCATGTTTCATATGACCCTGTTCCCAGGGCCTTTGGGAAAATGCCATGGGAACAAAGTTGTGTTTCATGGTCAATCATCACTGTCAGAAATGATGATGATGATGACAATAATAGTAATGATAATGATAATGATAATAGTAACAGTAACAATAACAATGATAATGAATGATAATATTAAAAATAAACTAAAAATCAACTTCATTGCGAGCTAACTGCACTATAAGTTCAATAATAATGATATATAACATGAATTTAGCAAAATACATGCGAAGTACAAAATAATTGTTTCACCTTTCTGTATTTTCGTATGAAAAGAAATTAAAAATACTACACATGTTCACTTAAAAAGATATACTATTTCCTAAGTAAACTTAAAACCCTTCAATAGCAATGGTAAAAATTACAATTTCCTTGATTGTAATTGGTTTAAAAAACTCCTATTTTTCTCTAATTCACTAGTCTTGCCAAGTTGTTATTGGACAGTTTGTTATTAGACAGTTCAATAAGCCATTCACACCAAAGTTTTAGTTTCAATCAATCAATCATTCGAAGTTGTGGCCAATCACATTAAAAGTGGTAGTTTAAATGAACCAATCACATTCAAAGTTGTGGTTTAAATCAACCAATCACAAGCAAAGTTTCCCTTCCTTTCATAACTTGGCTATTTTTTCCTCAGAAATTGTAACTTTCATGATTAATTGGTAATAAGACTGTGTTGTTCTATTCAGTCTGTAATTTTACTCATATGTGGTGCTCCAATTTTGTTATCACTTGTATGATTATAGACCAATTTAAATTGGACTCCACCATTTGATTAGTAATAATAATTAAAAAATTAGTGTCATTTCCCCAATTTAACTTGAAGAATTCACCAGCCTAGCAGTGTCAATTGTGGCTGTTGCCAATTCCCATACTTCCTTATATGGCTGGGTTTTGGGGCATTGTTTTGGGCAATACTGCTTGCGAACAGTTTGTTACATGTAAGATGGCACGTTGAATGAGTGATAAATTAAAATGATTGAACTCTAAAAGAGAAAATTTCCAGAATTGCCAGTATTCTCTCATTTCCTGGGACTGAAAGGTCTTGATGTTATCTCATAAATATGTTATAGAGAAAGCACACTGAAAATAAGCAAAATGTATGAGTAACCTTTCAAACTAAGTTGCAAATGTAATAGCTAAGGATTAAAAGATAAGGAACCTGGTCTGCAAACAAGGCAAGTGAGAGGGACTGAAGAAATAATAGGTGCGTGCTTGACCTCATAGGATTGAGGGGAGGGTACTAAAACTGTTGAAACAGAAACCTGATGAGATTATAACTACAATAATCGATCGTGATAATAATGATAATAATTAACAATTATTCACCGATTGGGGGTAAATATCCACCACTTTCACTGATACTGAGGTGAATAATTGTTTTAGTATATACCACACAAGCTGAATAACTGGCGGCCCAAGGAGAAACTTTATTTGTGACAATATATTGACAAAAGCCATTTTAATTTTCTTTAGCTGCTCGGAGGTGAATAGTACTTGGCTAATCACCTCCGAGCTAGCCAATCAGCATGCGCGAAAAGTACTTTTCACTTGTGTGGTATATATTAATAATGATAATGATAATGATAATAATAAATAATAATAATAATAAACTTTGTTAACATGTCGGGCAAAATAGCAGTTTCCCACTAAGTACTGACACCTATCTATGTTGAAAAATAATAGTACCTCTATATTCCGTTGATAATTCTCTCAATAATCCCACCCACAAACCTAAAAATAATTACAATATTAAGAATTACAAAGAGTGCGCCCAGTTAATACAATTGTTAGGTAGGTTATGTTTTGCAAGATCTACCTTCCTGATCTAAATTGATCTACCGTTTTAAGTTCTCTGAATTTCCTATTACTGAATCGCCCATAAAAACATCCTCTTGTTTATTTTTAAGGGGTTCACGGTCTCCTCTGTGTTAAACGAAGCTTTCAATAGTAATTTCTTAAGACCCAACGAGAGAAATTTCTAAATTGACTTGTCGTTGCTCGAAACGATTAATTGACATCTAATAAGAGGTTTACAGTTAATAATTAACTACCGTGGGAAAAAATTATCCGCTCTTCACAGCCAGCTAGCACTACATACTGGTGCGAAGTTGCCAGCCAGGGTCCGTTTAGAGGATGCTTTTTCACAGCCAGCAACACTCATGATTAGCTGATTTTCCCAGCAAGTTATTACTACACAGGAATAGTAAAAATAACTTTTTTTCGTATCGTTATAAATCAATTTTAATTTAATAGATTTATTTATTAAATTGAAACTTGTTTTAAAATTAATTAATTAATTTAATCAATTAATTAATTAATTAATTAATTAATTAATCAATTGCTGATATTAATTTAACGAACTAAAAAATTGAAAAACCTCATGAAGTTGACTCTACAATTATTATTGAGGAGAACTTGGGTTAGAACACTTCTGTCTCCAAGCACAAATGCACCTAGCAGTGATGTATAGCTTGCAATAAAATGTCGCTGAATGCATCTTTATTTATTGAGTTAAAAACATGAAATGCAGTATGTAATACTCTACGCCAGTGACCAGCACTTGGCGAACTACTAGTACAGAAAAGGGTCCCTACATACACTGCTTTATTCTGTTAACTATCTATAATACATGCTTAAAATTTTGCATTATTGCCATCAGAAAAAACACAGCGTCCAGCTGTGTACAATAGGATCGAAAGAACAGCTCTATCACATTCCACTTGTGATGCATGAGCCAATCGAAATTAAGAACTTTCGATTCGCCGATCTAGTATAAAAGCTGCAAAAATCAGGCCTTTGACCGAGTGATACCGAGCATTGGTCTCTATCGCTCTGCTTATCGGCAACTGACGAGATCCAGAAGAATCGAAACCGCGGTATTGCCTGAACGACAAGACTTTAAGCCTCCAAACAAAAGAGGGACTATTAATAAACAAAAGAGGGACTATTAACGGTCTCAAGAAAACCTGAATACATCGCAAAAAGAGCAATAAAGACGACGATGTAGAGCTGGATGAACAATCAGCGGAAGAACTAAATTCAGAGCGTTCGCCTGAATGAAACCACGCGATATCATAAGCAACACGCAAAATAGTCCACAGACTTGCGCGTGCACATCTACATTGTCAGTGCCAGAAAGAAGAAACTGGAAGGACAAATTTATGCTAGAAATATAAGAACGTCTCTCTAAGACAGATTTATAGCTTTCCACAAGGAAAGTTACAGCTCTCTCTGGCGAAGCCGGACAAAGATGAATATGACACCCGTGATAAGAAACAGCATAACTTGCAACAGTTTATCAAACAGCCGGGCCCGGCCGAGTAATACAAAATGCAAGTACTGTACATTATCACGGGAATATTTCAAACTTTGTCCCTCCAGGGCTAACATTCGAGAGAGCCTAAAACATATCTTGCAATATAAAAGAGCCTAGAGTGAAAAATAGCTGGCAAGAGACAGAAGCTGTCAAACTCTGCAAATTACACGCGGATAACAGCGGAAGCCACACAGACATATGACCTCCTATGGCTCTACTCTTAATAAATGTCCTCCTGAAAACACAGGATTATTGCTTAGCGAAATATTCAAAGATCCCCCGATTCTAACATACAAAAGGGACAGATCCTTAAAGATATTATACTAGTTCGAGCTAAACTTCCAAAGTGGCTATTACACGTGGATGGGAGTCGCGCAGGCCTGTCACCTTATTGTTATCACTGTTGGCTTTTCCAAGCACGTTGCTTAATACGTACACTGCATACTAGATATATAGGCTCATTCACCTAGCTGAAATCTTGAAGTAGTTCGATTCTTACCTTAACCTTCGAATCAATCGATAAAGTCCTGATGTCTGTGACAGCCAACTACTCCAACGTTTCGACTCTCTCTGACCGCGCTTCATTTGGACAGACACAAAATATGGATGAGTATAACAATCCAGAACAATGTTAAACAAGTAGATGGCTCCTATATAATACGGCCTCGGCCAATAAGAAGCAAAATGTGAATAAACCATACGTACCAAATAACGGCGTTTCCAGCTTTTCAGATAACCAGCCGTGAAACGATGCCGCTTTTCCGCGTCCGCGGCTGCAGAAAATGAATACGTACCAGCTGTATGATACAATGACACTTTTCGGCGACCGAGCAGCAATCTCTGAATAAACGTACTACTAAAACCAAATAACGTTTCGAAATTTCCAGATTAACAGTTGTACGTTACGATGGCGCTTTTCGGCAACCGGGCCAACGGTGGTTAAACGAACAACTGACCGTGGGGAAAAAGGGGCGTCGAGGGCAAAGTACAAGTTCACTGACAGCAAAACAGACAACCATTGTTTGCTGACAAATAACACTTTAATAAATAACCGAAACTGCCTGTTTTTAAGTTGCAAGCATTTTTTTCCAAAAGAAAGCTCCTGGGCAGCCAGATTAAACGTATCAACAGTCAGTTCACAGTAATTTTATTTTAAAGTATTTTCCAGCCAGATTTGATTTAGAAAAGTGATATGTAAGCTATTAGTACAAACAAAATAAATTTCCCAGCTATCATTCCGTCGATAAGCAAATTTCCCAGCAAGATTATAACCAGAGCTGAGATTCCCAGCCAGGTCGACAGAGGTCTGCCGAGCGGATATTCTGCGGACCGGATCCAATAGGTACTCCTGAGATATCTCTGTTCAGGGTACAAAACCAATCGTAACAGAATCTATTACACCGGTCTGAATCAGCAGTGAGAACATGAATTCGTGTTAGTATCAGCAAGAAAGTTGCAGAAGTTGCGCTTTATGTGAATGGGTCTCTTCTTGTAGTGATACGATCGGACACCTCTCAAGTACTCAAGTAGTGTTTGTCAATTTGAAAAAATGGGTTTCTGTTAAATAGGTTCTGCCACGTCTGGAAAACTGTCATTGCGCTGTTCTTATAGTGTAATGCTTACCCAAGAGAATAGGCTATTTGAATTAAGTGCAACTTACCTAGAATTCATTATTTCCACGCAAACGAAGACTCCTGCGCAATTCAGCGACGAAGAAACGACGACATCTCGTGAAAACACACGCCTTCGAAAACAGCGTGTTTTTGAATAAATAGTTGCCCTGTTCTTCAAACAAACGATATGGCGAGGAAAAAGACAAAATTTTGTTAATCATGGCCAAATTTAACGTTAGAAACATCCGGCCCAAATTTGATTTTTCCGCTCAGCCCGCTCTTTTACCGGATGTGACGTCACTTTTCGTTGGATGATCCATATACAAAAAATGTGCCAGGCGCGTAGAGTGTTCTCCCCCGCCCCTGGACCGCTTACAAAAACTGCACTTAAGTTGCACGCGATGTTAAGGGTGTGTATCTAAGTCAGAGGAACGTTTCAGAAATGTGCACAAAATAAGCATACATCAAGAAAACAAGCAGAAAAATAAGGCTATATAGACGACAGCTAATCACACTTTACGTGTCGTCATCACTAGTGACAGGAAGTGAGCATTTGCCTCCTCTCAGTTGTTAGTTGGAGATTGAGCAAGGTAAAATCCGTGTGATCCTGACTGCATCATTAATTTCCTAAAGGTCTTGATTTCTTGAGCTGAGCCACAAGAAGAGGATTTACGGTAGGTAACAGGAATCCACTGATTTGTACCCGACACTACCAACAAATGAAAGAATGTTGATGCAAGCGCAATACAACACTGCACTACTGATAGATAGGATAGATGCTCACATGAAAAGCTTCAGGCGAAGCTGGCCTTTCAAATTTAACCGAGAGTGGAAAATGCACCGTGAAGTCTTAAATAACATTAGGGACTCGAGTTAATTAGGGAGTTAAACCATGACAGCAACCGTAACGCACAACATAGTTGCTAGTTCAATCGTCAGACAACGTTTTTACCAGCTTGAATAACATGTGTGTAAAAGAAACTATTTCATTGCAAAGGTAGCCTTAACCCAATTAAACTGATTATCAAAGGTTACAGGTTTGTCTCCTTTGATATTCGCTTCATCATGTCGCTTCACCAACTACCATGTTGTCGTACCAGACTACGGAACCTGAGCTCACCTCTTTCTTCGGTCGTTGAAATAAGAACTCGTTTTTTGGGTTTAGATGCTGTAGATATTCTCGAAAGAAGCGACAGGACACCACACACCTCCAGTAGCATACATAAGTCCTCCTTCTTCTGCTTAATCGTCTTCTCTGTGATTTTTAGTAAACTCGTCACGGACTTTTGACACAAATTTGGCTCCCGGTGCATCAGTGTGAACTTCGAAGTCGGCTTTTTTCAATTGTCGTAAATTTTGACGACCACGTCTGCCAAAACACAGCGTGATTTCGAAGAACACTTTGTTCAGAAGCGTCTTGGGATTGTCTGTATTGAAAACTCCGCTTTCATACAGTTTTTTCAGGTCATCATCGAGTATCGGCGGTTTGTGTTGTACTTTAGCTTGACCATCTTTATTTAGTTGGACACATTGAGCTGCAAAAACTTTGTTAGCCTCATTGAACTCGACGTCATTAATAATATCAATCCCTCTTGTTGATTTAAAATGTCTATTTAAGCCAAATCTGAGGTTTTTCAAACTACCCACGGAGTAAGAAGAACCATCTTTCTTTCTCGCTTCGACATAAAATGTTTTCAAAGTTTGTGCCAACTCTTTCTTTTCCTCGGGTTCTTTCAGGTGTTTTCTCTTTCACGTAATCAGCAAACAGCTCCTTGGCCACCTTCGACGACCTTTTTGAGTTTTGTCAGTCCTTGTCTTCAACTATTTTTTCGATGTCTTGCTCGGTCAACGAAGCAAACCTGGAAGTCACATTTTTGCTTGTTCACTGACGGCAAGCAACACAAAGCGCGGGAAATTGACATGATTACCTTTGGAAATCATGCACTGCGGTCATACATGACAAGATTACCCGTGACCTTGAGTGACCTTGACATGATTATTGTATAATCTGCAGATTTGACGTTACGGGCGCTGATTTCGAAAATTCACTGTAGGCTTTCCGCCAATCAGAAAAGAGTCAGAGGGTTGAATGTATAATGATATCACTTAGTGGAGATGTTGAATTAAATTCTGGGCCCGCTTCAGAACGACTTGTAATTTATTGTGTAGTTCATCACGTATGAATCCTGCATCTCTATTAGAAGCAAGCTTGTCTCACGTAGGCAGAACTGTAGTTAATGTTGGGGGAGGTATGATTGCTTTTTTTTAGCTGTATTGCATCAACTTTATGGCAATCCCAATAATCATTTCTATGTGCGCAGTGTTGGTGTTCACTATTTAGTGCATAACCCTGATCAGGTAAGAGATTAAGCCCGAGAACGGAGGTATTAAGCCATATACATCCCGAGGGCCGTAGGCCCAAGGGATGTATATGGATTAATACCGAAGTTCGAGGGATTTATCTAACTTATTTCATGATATTATTCATGCGGTATAGGTTACAGAAAGGTCGTCTTTCACAGGGCAATAATTAACCACTTGTTTTTGACATCTATTTGTTTGTCATTTTATGATCCGGCCGCTGACAATGACGTAATTCACTGTAAGTATTGTAAAGGTTTTCACACAGCATCGAGAAAGGGAGTTTCACGGATCATAATTTGTTCAAACCACTTGTTCTCACTTGGGTGAGAAACGGAGAACTATAGCGCATTGTTTGTTTGCTAAGCCGACAACAATCAAATTTCAAACCTCTTGAGCGGCAATGGATTTTCCTAACGCAAAATACTTTCTCTCAAGAACCTTCTTCCCCTGAGTTGAATTTGGAAGAGTTAGTGGGAGACTTTAGAGAAGTAAGCTAACGAGATAGTGTTGAAGTCGAAAAGAAAGAAAATCCTGGCAATTAGAAGTTTCAGTTTTGTGTCATATTTTTATTTTCACTGTTAATTTTTGCAGTTTGGTTTACATCGACTCCTGTTGGACATAGCAAACTTAGAAACGTTGTCTAGCAAAATGTGTAAAGACGCAGACCTACAGGGCCAATTCAGCAATCACAATCTGAGGGCCACAACAGCAACACGTGGACTGGAAAAAGGAATCTCAGATAAGTTGATTATGGAGCGTACGGGCCACCGAGATATCAGATCTTTACAAAGGTATCAGAGGCCTGTTGTCTCTACCAAAATTGGGATTTCTAAAGCAATAAATTGTCGATCCGAAGGATCCGTATGAGAAAGGGAAGCCGATTCCTCGTTAAAAAGAGAAGTAGATCAGTTAGTTGAGGACGAAGTAAAAATATTTTGCCAAGATGACAACAACGCGACTGTGAAAGGATCAAACAGTGTTGTGTTCCAGAATTTTCCATTCGTAATATCTATAGACTTAAAATTTTCTTAAAGTGAACACATAGCCTGCATGATATATGGGATACTACTGTATTTTCTATAGTTGCAGAATAAATTTCTTTGTTATATAGCTGGCGTTTTCCCGCCACAGCGCGCCCATTCATTGGCCAGTTCATGGTCACATGACCTCTAACAATGAAACTGTTTCCCGCCAAATGCCATGAGCGGGCAACATTGCGAAAACTATGACGTCAAACGGGAAACAGTGCACTGTTACCCGCGAAATGTTGACCGCTGTTGCACGTGATCAGAGGTGACCTGATGTTTGCCAATTCAGCAATCACAATCCCAATGTTTCCCGAGACGAAGTCGAGGGGAACATTGAGATTCTCGGGAAACAAAATTCACTGTTCCCCTCGGGACCAGTCATTAAGTGTTAAATATTTGTGTTAAAGGGAGAAATTTTCTCAGAATGTTTGGCGGGTCAAAGGACGACTATGATTTGCTTTAATTGCTCATTATAAATGGAAGGGATTTATTTGTATATTGCCCAGGGCAGCAGGGCAATATGCAGATAAATACCGGGTATTTATATAGATATTGCCCTTGCATTGATAATTAGCAATTTATTCAATTCATCAGCCCCGCTCTTCCCTGCTACATTATCAAACCCTCCCCGGTCTTATAGTTAGTTAAATATTCATGAAGTATGTAAGTTAAATAAAGGATGTTGAATAACAAAAGAAAATGTGTGATTCATGAAATAATTTATAGAGAGCAACTTTGAGCATTCTTGGCAAGATCATTTACAAAGAATACACCTTATTCACAAATGGCCGCTAACCTGGGACGAGCGCGCGGCCAAACATAGAATCGAGGCGTTTTGGGATAAACACTTGTTTTCGTGCAAACTTTGGCCAATTGACTGGCTAACTTACGTTAAAATTATCGGTCATCTAAAAGCGATTTCTTTAATGCGACAGTTTCCTGACTGCTAATTTCATTGGGGACGAGTTCGAGTTCAAATAGTAATTGCTGTAGTAATTCAAATAGCAATTGCAACCAGAGAGGAACCGAAGACGCCAACGGAAAGAGAGTCGGCTTCTTCAATTTCCCGAAAGATCCAAACCTTCGAGCTCAATGGCTGCAGAAGATTCGAAGAAACGTTGAAACGAAATTCAAACTGACGGGAATTACAAAAGGTTTCTCACTGCATTTTTGTCAAAGCGAAATCAAAAGAGGCCTTGGAGGAAAAAAGATGAGTGTAGACATCACCGCAGTTCCTTCGAAATTTGCATGGCGCACTTCACCGTGAAAGAGACCGCTGCCGTCTGCAAGATTTTTACCGAGAACTGAAGAGCAAGCGTCGACTGGAAGAATCAATCACGGAAGAATTATTCACGCCAAGAAGCGACATAACATCGAAATCGGACGATACAGTTTCCAGTCTCGAAACAGCTGAAATCGTAAATACTGAATCACAAGATTCATGCGAGTCATTACGATTCCAGTTGTTACAAGCTCAAGAGGAAACTGCAAGGTTAGATGAGGAAGTCTCAATTTTAAAAGAGAAGCTAGGAATTACAGAAGCCCAATTGAGAAATGCTCAGGCAGAAATTAAGCGTCAACTCGAGGAGAACGGAGAATTAAAGTCACGCATGTTTGGTTTACAAAGATGCCCTTTATGTCTTTTGTATTTCTTATTTTTTCAGCTAGTACCTCGAAACAAAGAATGAAAAGATAGGGCGAGAGGGGGCAGCCTTGTCTCACTCCCCGTTCTGGTTAAAGAAATCGAAAGACCATCCGTTGTTCAGAACGCAGCTTTCAATGTTGTTGTAAAAGGTTTTAACACAGTGAATCATTGATGAGCCAAAATTGAAGTGTTTAAATGTTATCTGTATAAAAGACCAGTTCAAAGAGTCGAAGGCTTTTTCAAAGTCCAAGGAAAGAAGCAGTCCAGGAATATTTTTGGCGCCAGCAAAATTTATCACGCTATCTATTAATCGAATGTTTTCTCCAAGAAATCTTCCCTTTATAAAACCCGTTTGATCGCTGTTGACTAGCTTTGGGATAACCTTTTTAAGGCGGTTTGCAATTGCCTTAGCAGCTATTTTATAGTCACAATTTAGCAAGGTAATTGGACGCCAATTTTTAATGAGATCTGGTTCTGCATCCTTTTTTGGTGTTAGTGAGGAGCCCATCACCCGGAGCGTGCAACGGCGTTTTCACAAGTAAGGTTATTTTTAGATACGCCTTTCCCGCCAAAAATTACTGTATCCGGTTACCTCCGCATCGAAATCTGAGTGAATGAAAAATGGCCGCCCAACGCCGTAGTTTTTGCTTCGGTATTCCGTTTTCCACTTGTCGTTTTTCATCATTCCAATCTCTCTTTTTCTTCAAAAGTTCTTCCCACAATACCACGCGTTTTATTTTGAACTGTGCAAGCGACCTTGTGCGAGTTCGTTCGATTGAATCCACGCTTTCAAAGTTTTTCTCGCGCCTTTGTAATGATTAAGTATACTTTTAAGAGAATCCGAAAGAAATAAAAAGATCTGATCGTGATGAAGAAGTATCTCCGGTGATAAAAGAACCCTGTTTGGAGAGTCAAGAATTACGAACGTGAACGATGAACGACTGCGAGAATGAGTAAAGTTTTAAGTGGCGCCGGATATTTTTGCGAGGTGAGATAATCTCATGAAGGAATTGTCGCCTTAGCTTTTCCGAAATCTCTTGTGGAACAGCAAAAATTATGCAGGAACGGCCAGTCATGTTAACACTACATATTCTCCTTTCAAGTAGTTACCATTGGCCTACTAAATTATCAACCTGCCTTGAAGTAGGAAACTCTCTTTATATAGCTGTTGTGGTTCAGTGTTACCCTTGGTTTAAATTTTGTTTTTCTTTGTTTTTGGGTATTTATTTATTTTGTATTTATTACAATTTGGCAAAGGATACATGGGTGAAGTGAGAGTATAGTAAGAATGCCAGGGAGAGTCTATAAAAGGGTCTGAGACCCCATACAAGATAGACCACCCTACTAACTAATGTTTAATAATTACACTACAATAGAGAAATAACACTAATCCGATAAAAACTTTAAATAATTACTATGAAATGCGATAGTAAATAGGATTACCGAAACAATAAAACGAAATGATATTGACAATCACAGACTTCTGATCAGGATATCCCTGACACTTCTTAAAATTTTCAACACTATGTGCCCGACGAACTGAGTGTGGCAGAGAATTCCACATGTCTACAATCCTGTTGAAATAACTATGTTTAAAAATGTTCGTTCTTGCATAGCTTTTCTTAAGTGTACAGTCATCCTTTCTTCGTAGCATGTAATGATCAGATTCTTTAAAAAACTGGACATGACTGGATAAGTCAATGTCTATATGGCCATTCAAGGCTTTATACAAAAATAAAACATCAAATAAAAACCTTCTTTGTTCTAAGGTTAATATAAGTTAAGTTTTTCTCTCCGTTGCTGGTATTCATAAGTGGTCTTCAGAATTAGCTTAGTTGCTCTTCGCTGAATTCGTTCCAACTTCATTATGTTACTAGCTTGATAAGGGGACCACACCACAGAGCAAAACTCCAGTTGAGATCTAACTTGAGCAAGGTAAAGGGTTCTTAGAGTAGGAACATCTTTAAGTGCTCTACAAGTTCTTTTAATAAGTCCCAGGATCCTATTGGCCTTGCCTTATCAATGTGATTGTTCCAAGAGAGATGGCAGTTTGTAACCAGTCCAAGATCACAGAAATCAGATGTTGACTGCAAATTGGTGTTATTGAGATGTAGGTCAGAGAGAAGTGGAGATCTTTTTTTGCAGATTCGCATTAGCTTACATTTTTTAACATTGAACTTAACATTGAATTCCATACGATTTTGTAGACTCCATCTGTAGACGTTATCAATATCAGACTGAAATAGAGAATGATCGACTGGGCCATTTATCACCCTTGATGTTTTGCAGTCGTCAGCGTATAATGACACAGTATTCCCTGGGGTAACGACTTCTGGCAGGTCATTGATAAAAATTACAAAAAACAAGGGGCCAAGTATTGAGCCCTGAGGTACACCTGACGGGATAGAGCACCAAGAAGAATTCACTCCGTCAATCACAACTCTCTGTTCTCTGTTGGTGAGATAGTCTTGGCACCAGTTCAAAAGTGCACCAGAAATACCAAAATTGCACATTTTCCGCAGCAGTACATCATGTGCCACTCTGTCAAAGGCCTTTGCGAAATCCAGGAAAATGACATCCACCTGCCTGCCTTCATCTAGGGCCTTTGACCATTGATGATGTGAGAGTACCAGTTGGGTGGTACAAGAGCGACCCCTCACGAAGCCGTGCTGCCATTTGGTTAGGTACGGAGCCACGTGTGAATAAATGGCATTATGTACAATTCTCTCTTGGCATTTGGCAGAAATACTTAATAATGAAATAGGGCGATAGTTCTCAACTTTATCTTTAGCGTCTGATTTGAAAACAGGAGTGACATTAGCTCTCTTCCATGATACAGGTACTTTTCCAATTTGGAAAGACAGATTGAAGAGTAGTGTTAAGGGATATGATAATTCCCCAGCACACTCCTTGAGGACCCTTGCAGATATGCCATCCACACCAGTTGATTTCGTGCTGTCAAGTTTTGTCAGAATATCCTTAACTTGATTTCTGGATGTAGAAACGTGCGGTAACAGTCAGGCTGTATTACATCGCAAAGGAATTCCATGTGACCAGGCACTGTTTTGGTGAAGACAGTACTGAAAAATTCATTAAACAGATGCGCTTTCTCAGTTGGATTCTTGGCAGACTTGCCCTTGCTAGAGTATGTGACAACTTCTGGCAGTCTCTTTGACTTTGACTTGATCGCATGCAAGGACCAGAACTTTTTTGGATTACTTTTCAACTTATCTGTCAAGGACTTCAGATATTTACAATATTTGGAAGAAATGAGTTTCTTAGTTTCTTTCTTTGGAGCTTGAAATTGGAGGTGAGCTCTGTTGAAGGATTGTTCTTCAGTCTCTTCCATAGTGCTCTCTTTTTCCTGACTAACTTCATCACATCCTTATCAATCCAGGGTGGTCTGGCTTTTTGTTTTAGCTTCATTGTTGGGATGTGCTGTTCAACGGCAGCAAGCACTTGATCTTGAAAGAAAACTGCACTTGAATCTATGTCATCACTGGATATATATAACTCCCATGGGACGTGTGATAGACTCTTCCTTAGGCCATCGAAATCAGCCTTATCATAACAGTATAATTTTCTTGTAGTGTTATTATTGAGTCTCTTGAATTTACTATTGATTGAGAAGCAGACAGGAAGATGATCAGAGTCAAAGGAATGAGGATAAACTGAAGTGTCAACAATTAGTGCATCGTTATTTGTCAGAACAAAATCCAGAATGTTGCCAGATAATGTGGCGCCTCCAGTGTCTTTGAAGCGTGTAATATAATGGTTTGTTTGAATGAGAAAATTATCATCTAAAATTTCACAGAAGGATTCCGTTAAATTATCAGCAACGGTTGCTGAGCCAGTGGACCAGTCTACACAAGGAAAGTTGAAATCGCCGGTAATGACCACATCAGTCACGCCAGTATTTGATGTCACAACAAGAAAATTCTTAAAGCTTTCCAGAAAGGCTTCTCCAGCGTTCGGTGGTCTGTAGAAAACAGAGAAGAGTATGATTAGAAATGAGTTTAAAACAAAGAAAAAATATAGCCAATTGTTCAGTAACATTTGACCTGAACCCTTTGGCAAAGCAATCTTGTTAACCAAGCATTTGGGTTCCACATTGGCCTTTGGTCTGAACAGTGTGAATCAAGTACAACAAGGTGCTCATAGCAATGATCAAGAGCCCATATTCTCCTTGAATATTAGGTGGCTTTAGGGATCATTTGGAAAATACCCGTTCAATGACAATAAATTATTGCCAAGAAAATATTAGCCCAGCAGTGGAGTGAATCATTAATATTGTTTTACTGTTGCTGTTATTTTTGTTATTGTTTTCTGGCTACCTTTGTTACACAATAGTATATCTTCCCCAAAAAATTATGATTAAGAAGCAATGAGAAAAATATCTGCATGGGTGTTAGATCTCACTAATTCTTAAGTATTGTTTCCTGTTGTGTTCATCTGTAGCAGCGGTGTGAAGAACCTGTCTTCCAGTGGAACTGATGTACTGTAGAAGCAAGCACAAAGACTGGCGAGTACTTAGATGCATGCAACCTGTTATCTGAGCAAGGTCTGCTCAGTCACCGCCGAGTCAACAACAAGGATAGCTCAGTCCTTGAACAGTGGTGTGCTAATCATGAGGATGCAGGTAATTTATTGGTAGAACATAATGTTCCAGAGAAGTTTTAAATGTCAGAAATAATCAGAACTGTTTTTAAATTTCACTTTTTAGTTTATCAAGAGAATACCAAAAGAGCTAGACAGAAAAAGTTCTTGGCTTGGCAGGTATGAAAGAATATTTTCTATATGGGTAAATAGATATTATCAATTTGCTTTATATTGCATGGGAGTTTTTCATTATGCTATAGCTATTTAATGGACTGGTTAGAGTAATACAGTATGTCTTGTTGGCCTTATGCTTTTTTCATGTAGACATTGCAGCACACAGTCAAGTACTATCTCTGACCATTCAGTGTGTTCCTTTAATAATTATCATTACATTTGAATATTGACTAGCCTAACAGTCTTTGTATGACATAACTTTAACTCCTTGAAAAAAACAGTAACAATGATACATGTAGGATTCCTAAAATAAGCCTTGGTTTTATTGCCATTTGTTTTGTAGACCTGGGATCTCCTCCGCTTAGTTGTTCATGGCTTCCTGACCTTTTGCGATTGGTACTTTGACAAAGTGCCACCTGATGGAAAATGCTTCATCAGTCTCCTGCAAATAAATGGTAGTGCAATAGAATCCATATACAGTGTCCTGAAGCTTGCTAGTGGAGGAAATTTGCAGCACTCTCCTATGGCCCTGCACTGGGGAAACTTATAAATAGGAAAGACATGGTGCAAAACAAGTACTCTGAAAAGGGAACTAGGGATGCTACCTTAAATGTCAGTGGCTCAGATGGAGGCATTGTTTCTACCTCAATTACCAACATGGCATTTTATAGCCAAAACTTGTTCAATTCACTCTGCATTTTTTTCTTTTCCGGGTAACATTGCTCAGTCCTCAGTAGGGGATAGGCAAGGAATTAATGCTTTCACCATAATAGCTGTAAGGTTGGTGACTACTGTAAACAAAAAAATCTTGACATATCATTACTTTGGAATCAGCTCCCAAATGTTTGGGTTGATTAATTTGTTAATGCAATTTGCGATGGCAATGCCTTGTACAATGAACTGTATGCTGATACATTAGTGGTGCCATGCATGCCTCAACTACGGCTACCCTTTATGGTGTACTGCTAGGTTATCAGAAATCTGTTGGATTGCTAGTTAAGACCAATGGCCTATGTGCTGTTAT
>CM042750.1:18681685-18694185 GCA_022496165.2 Catalaphyllia jardinei | reverse complement strand
AAAAATAAGGACAAGAAGAGCCAAGGTACCCAAAACCTGGAACAACATGTGAGGGAAATAAAGCGCAAATCCTTTAGAAAACGGAAAGCAGCTAACCTGGAGCATGTAAGAGAAATTAACAAGCAGTCGGTTAGGAAACGAAAAATTAACAACCTAGAGCTTGTACGGGAAATTAACAAGCAGTCTGTTCGAAAACAAAAGGCACATAAGCCAGAGGTTGTATAAGGGAAACAAAGAAACAGTCTTTTAAGAAAAAGAAAGCCAATAACACAGAATACACTCTTAAATAAAGTGTGTTTCTCTAGCACACCTTGTGAGTTTCCAAACACATCAAGGTGTGTAGAGGTGACACACCTTTTCACTGTTCTATTTCACGGTTTAAGAAAACACACCAATGCGTGTAAGGGAACACAAAAGGTGTGTAATGATTACACACCTTTGTGTTTACTGATCGGTTTGAACACACCATAAATTAATGAGATGTAAATGTTCTTCAACTAGAGAAACCTGCCAGTGCTATCATAACACACCTTTAATGGCAACACACCTTAGCTACTTTAGTGCATAATCAATTCAATATTTCCTACACTGTAGTATGAGAGTGGCGTAAAATATTATAGTATTTTTTCTTCCAGTTTAAGTGTATAAACAGTTGAACTGTTTTGATGGAAAAGAGTGTGCAAATCATGCAGTTGGGTGAACATGCATGGTTGCAAGGCAAGCTGTAATTAATGGTGTTTTACAATGGAGATACTGCATGACCTATTTTTAAAAAATGATGTAAGAATGGTTTGAAAAATTTTCTTTGATTTCCCAAAGACGTTAACTTAGGTACAAGTCAAAACTTTGTGAAGTTATACAGGATGGGTATTTGAAAATTGTTGTATATAAATTGTTTTTAAAAGGGAAATAAACCATTTGTGGACAACTGCTGATGTTTTGTGCAAATAATTATGTAAATGTTATAGTTTGAGGTGAATTGTAAGGTGTGTTCTGAGAACACAACTAAAGGCGTGCTTTGCTACACATCGAGAAGTGTAACAAAACACATCTTTTTGCAGAACACACCTGAAAGTGTGTGAAATTTAGGATAAGCACGAAACACAACTTAAAGTGTGTCTTGGGAACACACCAAGGTGTGCTTGGATGGCTCACCAAGGTGTGTTCGGGTAACACATAAAAAGGTGTGTATAAATACACAACTCTAAGTGTGTTGTTTTGAGGACAAAAAAAGGTGTGTTGCAGTAACACACCTTATTTAAGAGTGATACATTAAACAGATTGGTAGAAATTACAAAGAAAAGCTCAAAACAGTTTCATGTTTCCATACAGCTGATGCAGTTGATGCAACGCTTTTTCATGATCTCCCAAATATATCACATGTGCATGCAGCATTTGGCAGCTACAGATTGCAAGCACAAAACAAAGATACTAATGCAATTTCCATGATAAATTTGTTTCACAAAAACATTGCACATGGCCCAGAATATGTATGCACTTGTTGTGATCAATTGTGGTACAAGTGCTCTGTAGTGAAATGTGATGCAAAAAATACAAAGCATGCTCACAAGTGTGGTTAAGTCCTGTCTAACTGGTTTTTAAGTGCCAACCCCACTGAATGGATTTGCCTAACTTGTGATTCAAATCTGAAGAAAGGAAAGTCGCCCAGCTGTTCTAAAGCCAATAAAGTGGGTTTTCCTGACAAGCCTGATATATTAAATTTGACATCATTAGAAGAGCGACTAATATCACCACGAATACCTTTTATGCCAATCCGTGAACTTCCTAGAAAAGGCCAGTTGTCCATTCATGGAAACATTGTAAATGTCCGACGTGACGTCAATTCCACTGTACATTGTCTCCCAAGGCCACTAAGTGAATCACAAACTATTCCTATAAAACTGAAAAGGCGTCTCATTTACAAGCATCATCAATTTCAGAATGTTAGATCCAAGAGAGTATTAGACGCAGCTAAATATCTTGTGGACACAACTGAATTGTTCTAAGGAGAGGGTATAGAGGTTCAAAATAGTTGGCTAAATTACATTAATGCTACTAACAGTGAGGATTGGCGAGAATTTGTCCAAAACCGTAGTGTCCTAAATCCTATTGATGAAGCCTTTTCAAAGGAAAACATTGAAGATGTAAGCAACAACAGTATTTCTAACAGCGGAGTTGATAGTCAAGATGAAGTTGATAATAATGATGATTATAGTGTGAAGTTGAGGAGCGGCCGTCAGGAATTACAGATACATTACTGCAAGAATCCAACAAAGTAGAAAATGCAGACAGAATTATTAGTTCAAGTAATAATTTGAAATAATTTGCACCAGGGAAAGGGAACAAACCATTAGGGATATTCTTGGACAAGGACTCAGAATACCTTTCATTTCCTTTAATATTTTTTGAAAAACGAAGCCCCGAAAACAATGAAAGGAAGGTCCCTGTATCATACAGTACAATAGCAAAGTGGGAATTAAGAAGTCAGGATAGGAGAGCTGCCATGTCTGTTCCTAATATCTTTTATAAGCTGAAAATGTTGCAAATCAAACAAATTAAAGATAGTGCTTGTATTTCGCTCAGAAAGTGTAAGACATAAGGGAAATGTTTCACTGCTGGAGACTTGAAATCTTAAGATTACCTAGCTCAATAACCTTGTACACCTAGATGGGGGTTTCAGAGTTCTAAAAAGTGTGCGAGGGTCACCACCTTATTTTGAGAAATGACCTGACCTGTTTGGAATGATTCGTCTACTTGGCAATCCAACATGGTTTTGCTCCTTTTTAGCTGGTGAAACAATTAAGGTGGACTCATCTTCTTAAAACCTTGGGTAGAATTGTTGAGAAAAAGAGTACACTGATGATAAAATCAAGCAAATGACTTGGGAACAAAAACCAGATCTTATTCAAAAAGATCATGTGATCGACCTGTGCTAGGACCTTTGACCACATGGTGCAGTTGTTTATTTGTGATGTTTTAAAGAGCAATGTTGCACCTATAGGAGAATAGCTGCTTATTTTTACAGAGTAGAATTTCAGCAAAAAAGAAGCCCACATATTCATGGATTGTTTTGGATAAAGGATGCACCACAATACGAAAAAGATTCCAATGAAGAGGCTGTCGCAGTTGTTGATAAATGTATCACCTGCTACAAGCCAAACAGTTCAGGTGAAATGGAAAATCTTTTCAATTTGCAAATGCATATAGACAAGCCAAAACTTGCAAGAGATCAGGGAATTACATACATGTATGTCCATTTAACTTTTCATTGCCACCAATGCCCAGGACAATTATACTAAAACCACTTGAGGAATCTTCTCATGATGAGAAGAAGAGTAAACTAATAAAAGAAAATTCTGAAAAACATTAAACAGGTCCTTGACAGCATGAAATATGTTGAAGATATAACCTTTGAAGATTTCCTTAAAACATTAGGATTAACTGAAGAAAGTTATCTTTTAGCTGTCAAAAACACATTAAAGCGTGACACGTTATTTCTTAAAAGATCACCATCAGAAATAAGGATTAACATTTTTAATGCTCAATTACTTCAAGCCTGGCAAGCAAACATGGACATACATGCCTGTGCTACATACATACTGTCTTACATTACAAAAGGCCAGCGAGGTATGAGAAGACTTCTAGAGAAAGCATCCGAAGAAGCAAAGGCAGGTAACTATGACATTACAAATAGAGTAAGACATATCGGAAACAAATTTCTCAATATGATGCAGTTGAAGTCAGTGCTCAAGAAGCAGTTTATCTTGTATTGCAAATACCTCTTAGACGATCATCTCTGATGTTCAGTTAATTTATAAGCACCTCACCTCCAGATGAAAGAACAGTCTTATTAAAGAGACTGGAATAGCTGAAAGAGTTACCTGATAGTTCACAAGACATAGAATCTGATAACATAATAAAGCGGTATCAACGGAGACCAAAACAATTAGAGAAATTTTGCCTTGCTGACTTTGTTGCATGGTTTGAGTGTGTCAAGGACACAGAAAATGACACAAATTCTAGTGAGTCATCACTCACAGGTTCTGGTGATTTTCTTCCAGAGACTAATTTTGAGGAGAACACTGATGATGACCCAAATGACACTGATATTACTGACCCACAATGGAGGTATGAAACTAGTAACACGAAAGAAGGCTAAAATTATCCGATATGTCAGGTACCATAAAGATAAGGACCCAGACAAACATTACGGAGAGCAACTTATGCTTTATACACCATGGCGGAAGGAAATCATAGATATGATTAAAGACTGTCAAACGCAGGTTAAGGATGAAGTTATCAGTAATAGGCATCAGTATGAGAACCATTCAGAAATACTAGTTAAAGCAATGGAGGATATGAATAATGCTGACTGTGACAACTTTGACAATGTCGCTCCAAATGCAGAGCATATGAATCAGCTGGACTGTACTGTTGAAGACAAACCTAGTGAATTATTCGGTTGCTTTGACCCCGGCAAAAACAAGCAGCATAATCAGTATGATTTGCTCGATGATATTGGAATTTTCCTCAGAAGTAATGATCAGGAAGAACTTGTTGTAAAGCGCATGTCTGATGACGATTATCGTAGACTTGTCCGCTCTTTGAATGAAAAACAAACACAGTTTTTTTACATTCAATTAAAACAAAAGATGACCATCTACGATTATTCTTAAGTGGTGGTGCTGGAGTTGGCTAAAGTACTGTTACAAGTGCATTCTATGAAGCTCTGAACAGATTTCTAAATAGTATCGCTGGGGAAAATCCAGATGAAGTGAAAGTTGTCAAGACTGCCCCCACTGGGAAAGCAGCATTCAATATTAAAGGCAATACACTACATGTTGCTTTTAAGATACCTGCCAATAGAGGTTTTGAGTATTACCACTGGACAGTGACAGACTAAATACCATTAGAGCAAGACTGAACAAACTTAGGGTTATATTCATCGAAGAGATTTCTATGGTTGTAAGTGGCATGTTCAACTTTTTGAACTTAAGGTTGCAACAAATTACGGGAACCAATGGACCATTTGCTGGAATAAGCTTGGTAACTGTTGGAGATCTTTTCCAGCTTAAGCCAGTTTTTGGCAAGTGGATCTTTAAAAATTCCCTATCTGGCTATAATGTTTTTGCAACTAACACTTGGACAGAGTACTTCACCCTCTTTGAATTGACAGAAATAATGAGGCAAAAAGATGACAAAGAATTTGCTCAGCTACTCAATCGTTTAAGAGAAGGAAATCACTCCGAAAATGATATATCCATTTTGAAACAACGACTTCTGAATGTAAGGCCTGAACAAAATAATTACCCCATGAACATGACTCATTTATTTGCTACAAATGCATCAGTAGATGCTCACAACAATGCTCTGTATACCCTCTCTAAAGCTAATAAAGCTCAGATTAAGGCTGTGGACATAATAGTAAGTTGGAGACATTTCTGATGACCCCAAGAAATAGATGAAAAACAAAATCCCGGATGATCCAACAAAGACAATGGGTTTGTATTCGCTAGTGTCCGTCACAACTGCAGCAAAATATGACTTGACAACTAATATTGATATGACTGATGGACTCACCAATGGTGCAGAGTGTGTCCTAGAAAACATAGACTACAGAGTTGAAAATTCCACAAGACCAAGAATTATTTGGGTTTCTTTTCCACATCCTGTGATAGGCAGAAACCTGCGCAGGGAAAATGCACATTTGTACAAGGCAACTTTGGATAGAAATTGGACACCAGTATTGCAAGTAACAAGACAATTTCGAGTAAATCAAGTCCAAATTCTCCAGCCCCAGTTTCCACTTAGAGCTGCTGCTACCAAGACTATTCACCGTTGCCAAGGCGACACATTAAATGAGGCAGTTGTTGATTTTCCTGCAACCACAAGAGAGCACATGCATTATGGTGGCTTGAGCCACCGTACGAAACAGCTCAGCACTGCATATTCCTAAATTGAATGAAAACAAAATTAAAGTTACTGAGAAAGTTAGAAGTGAAATGAACAGACTAAGAACACAAGCAAGCCTTGTGCCTTTAGCAGTTTTACAGACTGACAATTCACCCCAAACTAAAACAATCTTGTTTCAGAATGTTAGATCTCTCCACCTCCACATAGATGATGTGCAATGTTATTAGATGATGTGCAATGTTATTACAACATTCAAAAAGCTGGTGTCAACATTTTCGTTGAATCAAAACTTTGCCTGTGAGATGATATATATCAAATTAGTCAATTTACACTTTACAGAAATTACTTTTGTCAGTCAAACATGAGAACTTGCTATGGAACTGCTGTGTACATCAAGAGTAATTTGAATTGCACAAAAATTCCATACAGGTGTAACTTTAATAATTTGGAAATTACTGTTCTAGTTTTAAGCCAACCAATTCCAAATATTCACTTCAACGGTATCTATCGCTCGAAAACCAAAGTTACAATTTCCCAGTTAATTGGTGTCCTTACTCATCTTCACAACTCAATATTAATAGAACCTACAATTCCAACTGTACTGCTTGGGGATTTCAATATTGATCTAATGCAAGCAAATACAGAACAAAAGGCTCTAACAAAATATCTTATAACACACAAAGGATACACTCAGTTGATTAACCAGCATACTACTGATTACCGTACACAGATAGATAATGTTTATACTAATGTACCACAATGTGTACAATCAGCAGGTACCCTGGAGTCTTGTTACAGTGATCATAAGCCTATTTATATTTCCATTAACCAGATGTGTATCATATGAGATCATTACTTGTATTTACGGTACATGTACAGTATTTAATTTAGCTGAACATCAAACTTTAGGTACCAAATAAATTCTAAATGTATCAAGCAACTATACTGTATTTGAGTTACATGTAGAAAACAGTCAGAACATTTATTGTCAGAAAAAAAGAATGGTTTGAATTTCCTGTGCTTTTCATGTTCCTAAATTTCTAATCACTTACAAGTCTACCGGAATTAATTTTGCAAATGCTGTACATTTACATGTAAGAATAAATATGTACCATTTATAACTGGCATTTTTTTCTTAACCCCTTTCCAGAAAAGCAAGAAATATCACTTGGACACCACATTAAAGTAAGTACAGCTGTAGGGCAGGGGAGAGGAGGGGAAAGGGCAGCAAATTAAAGATATACATACCTTTGCAGGAATGCAGTATACTTTAGGTATACTTTTAGTATACTTAGTATGTACTTCCCAAAAAGAAAGTATAGTTAAAGTATACTGCATTTATACTTAAAGTGCCAATGAAGCGAAAATTTTTTCGACATAATTTAAAAATATAACGTTTGAAATACGCAATTCAAAATTTGCGATGCCTGCGATAAAAATTGTTGATTTTACGAGTGGGCAAAGTTGAGCTATTTTACTTTCAAAAATGGTCAGGAAACTGGAACCGAATTTATTGCGTTGTGACGTCAGTTTGTGTGTTCCGGTTTGTTTACACCTTGTAATTGAAGAGAAATTCAGAGGTTAAGAAAATGTCAAGTGATTCTGAATCGAATAGTTTCGCCAATTTTTGGAATAGTTCTGACGAAGCTTTTTTGGAAGACGATGAGGATGATGTTGAAGAAAGCTCTAACACACAAACTGACGTCACGCGTTGTGTCACGTGACGTTTTGACCGCGCGATTCAAATGCCATTTTTGAGGGGAAAATAGCTCAACTTTGCGCGCTCGTAAAATTTACAATTTCTATCGTAGGCATCCCAAATTGTGTATTTCAAACGTTATATTTTCATATTATGTGGAAAAAATTTTCGCTTCATAGACACTTTAAAGAAGAAAAGTATAAATGAAGTACATTTTGTAAATGTGCTTCATTTATACTTGAAATATGAAAGTATTCTTCAAGTATACCTCTTCTTTATTTAACATAGCTGGTAAGTGGCTGTTAAAGTAAAGTATACTTTAAGTATACTTGTTTGCGCCTGTAACACAAAGAATTAACTAAATAAATTAAGTAGGGATTGCATTGAATGTTTGATACAAGTGTATGACAAAGGCAAAGTATTACATACATAATTATTATACATCAGGGCTGGGTTGTTCAAAGCCCGATTAAGCTAACCCACGGTTAGCAAGAATTTTGATTTCAGTTTTGTAACTTTTTGATGAGGTGTTCTGTTTATATTGTTTGCCTTTCAGGTTTTAGCTGTAGTAATCTCAAACTACACCAAACATTACAGGTGAAAAACATTTTAAATAAGAAAACGTTATGCTTCAGTTAACGTTTAACCCTGGGTTAACGTTAACCGGCTTTCGAACAACCCGGCCCTGACTCACTATGAAAAACCTGATTGGTCGAGAGCATTCAATCAATTCACAATAGCTTATTGACTCGACATGATAAATGCATTATCTGCTGCAGATATTGCATTTATCATGTCAAGTTCAACGTCTGCCTGGTTACCAATCCCCTTGAAATGTTCTCCTCAGAAACAAAATGGCAGATGCCTAATGAACGCCTAATGAATGCCTATTGTTTAAAAAATTTATAATAAAACAATTATTGAGTTCGGTTTTCGCATGATATCAGGAATTATCAAAACCTCGTGTCTGTATTATCATGTATTAGATGACAAAGATCTCGGTTTTGATAATTCATGATATCATGCTCAACCCCATCCAATAATTGTTTCATAAAAATACAGCATCAGCATTACCATCTACATCAGCTAGCGGCTTAGTAATGAATGATTTTACTGTAGTTTTGTTTTAGCACTTTCCTGTTTGGTGTCTGTAAAAGTGCCCACAGTTTCAATAATTGGTTTATTTCATATACAAATAGCATCGTCAATGGCACTATCTAAGAAAGTACTTCTCTTACCCTTGCAAAGGAATTCCCAGCTTTTTCAATTTTGGGAATAACTTTCTGAGAATTGCTAGAAATGCTATTGGAATTTCAAGGATTCGAATGGTTTAGTGTCTAATTGCTGGTTTCTTTTGAAAACCTGACGGTACAATATCATTATTTTAAATACCAGCAATGTGGATATCAAGCTAAGCCACAAATTATGTTTCATGTCTCCGTGAGGAGCTACTGCATTAACTTCATCCTTCTCATGAAAAGGTAGATATTTTGAAGCTCTATAGAAGAAAAGTAGCTTGGGATAACCATGCACTAGCTTCTGCAAATGACTCTGGAGTACTTTCCAGCATTTGGCAGGTCTCTACATTGTGTAAAGATCTCAAAAAAGGCGAGTTCTTTTGTGGTATTTGAACATGTCAGAAGCGAGCCGCCATCTCGGATTTTGAATGCTGGTAGACCCTGGGAACGAGTGTTATAACCGATAATGCAATGTTCTGAAAAGCGCGGGAAACTTTGACACTGGGTGGACTACCGTATTTACTCGAATAAGCGCAGCGGCGCTTATTTAATTTTTCGCGCCACAAGTGAGGCGCTTATTCGAGGGCGGCGCTTATTTAAACATAGTACCAGACAAATTTCCTTTTTCTATATTCTTATTCACTTTCTATCTGTTAATTTTTCTACGGACTGATACTAAACTGATAAACTGGAAAGAGAGCTTACCGCCCGCCCGTCACTTTAAACTAAAGAACATCAAATTTAAGGAAAACAAATTGCCGATGCTGTTTTAAAATTGTTTTCTAGTGTTTTTCCTGGTTATACGGAATTCCTCGAATAAGCGCCGCATCGACGGTGCGGCGCTTATTCGAGGGCGGCGCTTGTTAACTTTTTTTGTCCCAGATGCGGCGCTTATTCGAGTAAATACGGTACAGTTGTAAAGTAAACTGAAGGTACATTTTACAGCAGGTCAAATTTACTGAGCTAATGATGTTTAAAAGCGACAATATCTGGATCTTTTGGCTGTAAGAACAATTGTAATTAGAACATAACTAACGCAAAGCGCGCGCTCTGATTGGTCAATTCAGCATCTACTATTTGCCCATGGGTGTATGCTGCTGACGTGTGTGCAAGTGGTTTACAAAGCAAACATTTTGACAGACATTGTTTCCAAAGTAATGGCTAACATCCCTTCTACCAAAAATGCTAAACTGTCCTCTCAGTTTTCTGAAGAAGAAGCAGAATGGCCATCCTTCGACCTATTTGGGAGCGTATTTGCCGAGCCACCTGCAAAGATATTTGCAAGTTTAAGCGAAAGTGATCTTGAAGACCTTGTAAGTGAACGACAAAAAAAAAAGAAGAAAAGAAGTCACAAACTGGTCTGTGTCCGCAGTTGGAACTCATTAATAGGCTTAACGATAAAGATAAAACGACTTTTTAAAGAAATTGTTCCTGTTAAGATATGTGTGAACCCAATTAAATGTTAATGCGCTGACAATGTCGACGAAATTACATTTTCAACAGATGAAACTTTTAAGTTCAATTACAAACCAAATTTTGATAGTCGGGTTTTTTTTTGTTTTATTTTCAGCATGGTGTGCAGAAAAACAAATTCAAACCCCTCTTGAAGCGATGAAAATAGGTCAGCTGGATCAAAACATTCGCAGATTTTACGCAGAAGCGAGAACGAAAAAGGGCGAAGATTACAGTAGATCTACTTTGCTGGGATTTCGTCATTCGATAGAAAGATTTCTCAATGCCCCGCCATTTAGCAGAGGCCTAAAAATTTCAACTGACCAAAGGTTTGCAAGATCAACCCTCATGCTAGATGCGCAAATAAAAAATCTAAAACGAAGCGGTAAAGAAAATGTCTCGCACAAATCTGCTATCGAGGAAGAGGACCTCCAGAAGCTGAAATCAAGTGAAGTGTTTTCCTTGTCGTCACCGCTTTCCTTGCTGAGAAACGTTTGGTTTCATGTCGTCTTGTTTTTCTGCAGAAGGGGTCTTGAAGGGCAAAGAAGCTTGACAACGAACAGCTTCAAGTTTGAAACCGATGCGGCTGCAAGAAATTACGTAACCATGAGTCACGATGAATTATCAAAGAATCATCCCGGCGGACTAAAGGACGTTGAAAGCACGGAAAAAGAAGCCAGAATGTATGAGACCGAAGACCAAGGTGACGGCTACAAGGCCCTCAAATTGTATCTCCAGAAGGTCAATCCAAAGTGTACTGGGTTTTTTCAGTATCCCAAGAAAAATAGCATGGCTCTAGATGCTGTTTGGTACGAAGCACGACCGCTTAGAATAAACAGCCTCGCTAAAATGATGAAGACCATCAGCGAAGAAGCATGTTTATCCAAAATCTACGCAAACCATTGTGTGAGAGCCACTGCCATCACTCTCTGGTCCAACGCCGGGATTTCAAACCGCCACATAATGGCCATTTCTGGACACCGCAGTGAGCAGTCTCTGGTAAGCTACAATTCGCGGCCTTCGACCTCACAGCTCAATAACTGCAGCCAAGTCTTGTCGAGAGCCTTTTCTCCGTCTGCCAACAATCACAGTTAGCGATCAGAAACTTCTCGGCAATCCACATCGTTCCAGACCAAACAAGTGGCAACGAAATCGCTCTTCACCGAATGCACTATTCAAAATGTGCAAATTGTTTTCAACGGTTCATCCTCTGAATCGATCTGAAATTCAGTCCGTCGGGTTTTAAATAACTATGGACGGTTGTCTACTTTCTTCCCTGAGTTTGTTCATAATTCCATAAACTATTTCACCGGTTGTTGCATACAGACTTTAGAAAGAGGACTTTGATCGATATTTCAGGAAACGCGATTAAACTTTATCGAGCTGCTGGTGTGCAGTCGGTTGTCATGAATGAATTTTCGCGCGCTTGTTTTCTCTTGTCATATCAGACTACACGAACATTTTTTGTGATGTACCTCAATAAAAGCAGTTCTGTTGTCCCTTGTGTCTCAGTGTTATGTTATAAAACAAATGGTAAACGCCATAGCGTGTACTATTGAGTTATGGTACACTTGGGAGGTTTGCTAAGCACTCAAGAAGCTAGAGTCGCACTCGGCTATCGCCTCGTGCAACTCTTACGCTTCTTTCGTGCTTAGCAACCTCCCGCGTGTACCATAACTCAATAGTACACGCTATGGCGTTTACCATTTGTTAAGTATAAAGAATCTTAGACCTTCTGGATAAAGACTTTATAGCGGAGTTCCATAATTATAAAAAAAGGAACCACACGCATGCATAGAAATAAGAACCCATGCAACTCATTTCTTATGGTCAAAATGGCTAGCGGCATGGATCACGGGTGCGTGCGCCTAACGACGGCGACGAACGACGACGACGAACGACGTCGCACAAAATGGCGGCCATCCAGCTAATACCAAGTCATGCAGTCTTGTATTACAGCATATATTTTTGATATTATACATGCATATTATGTTTAATTGACAGCTGCCATATCAGGCATCACGTGACCATATTGCGGGCTGAAATCTAGAACTCATGCGTTTTTTGAAGTTGACCGCTGACCAAGTGCTAGTTTCGTTCGGATCGTGGGCTCATGTCAGCTTAACTTGTTGAAAACAGGCCTGGATTCTACGGAAGACGATTAACGCTAACCCAGGTTTAAAGTGGGCTCATGTCAG
>CM042750.1:18656514-18681675 GCA_022496165.2 Catalaphyllia jardinei | reverse complement strand
CAGGCCTGGATTCTTCGGAAGACGATTAACGCTAACCCAGGTTTAAAAGTTAACCAAATTAAAAAAAATTTTCTCTTGTACATTTTTTTTGCTGCTTTGCTTTGTGTATATGGTGATCATTAAAACTCAAAACAGGAGGCCAAACAGTATACAGAAAGCCTCACCGCAAAGTTACAAAACTCAAACCAAAATTCTACCTTTTCCTCGGTTAGCGTAATCGTGCTCTGATCAACCTGGCCCTGGAGCTACGCTTTGAGGCTGGCCTAAATCTTTATATTATATAGTGAGTAATCAGAGAACGGCATTCGCTAGTAGGTTTATACTAATTAACAATTAGATTATGAGCTCGAGATTTCTATCAGGCATAGAAATCGAGAGCGAATAATCTAATTATTTTAGAATAAATCCCAGAGGAGTACTCCCAGTAAAATTGGGTGGGGGTGTGCGGCCCGCTTTCCAAAACCCTTACCCTATTTATAATCAAAATCGGCGATGTTCCCTACCATATTTATGACCTGACCCTTAAAACAAAACCTGTTTCAGAGCTGCGTTATAATTAGTTCCTTAGTTCCGACCAGACCGTAAACATAAATGTGAAGGGTTTTTGCTGATTTTCTTTTCGATAATGATGAAAAAGTGACTTCTTCTTAGAAACATGCACATATCAAGACCAGAGTGCAAAAACCATACCCCATTTATGACCAAAATGGCCAAAATTGGCTAAAATCGATACCCTATTTATGACCAAAACGGCTGAAAAACCATACCCTTTGGGGCCGCACATACCTATATGGCCCATATGAGGGAGTACCCCCCCCCCCCGGGGGTTATAAATATACTAGTCGTTCAAAACTTTATCTAAATCCTCTTCACAGGCACTTCGAAAACGCAAAGAAACGGCCTTCATTATGCCGACAAGAGTACACTGCTACGCTACTCATTATCTATCACAGAATAGATGGTGAGTAGCGTAGCCAAAGAGAACGGCATTCGTGATAGAACACTAGTAGATTTATACTAATATGTGATAGATAGTGAGTAGCGTAGCAGTTTTCTCGTGTCGGCGAAATGAAGCCCGTTTCTTGGCGTTTTCGAATTGCCTGTGAAGAGGATTTAGGTAAAGTTTTGAACGACTAGTAGATTTATACTAAAGCAATTAGATGATTCGCTCTCGATTTCTATACGTCGAGATAGAAATCTCGACCTCATAATGTAATTGCACCAGGCTTCATCAGACTAATTTCGGTCGCGTACGTGACCAGCCTGGGTTGTCTGCGCCAGATGCCAGGCTCATTTGAAAAAAATTGGATGTATGTATGTCACCGCATTTGCCTCGATTTCAAGTAATCGTAATCGAGGCTCGAACTTCTCCCATCAAAGTGGTATCGATGTGGAAGAGAAAATCCTGTTTCGTGGAGAAAGTCACGTTTTCGCGGGCGAAGAGTTTGAAAGTAAGTGAAGGTTGTACAGATTCCTATGACTAAAGCCGATTTGTTTCTCAAAATATTTGAAGAATATCCTGGAACTCTAAAACGCTTTGAAACCCCTTACGCGAGCTTCAGCGCAAAAACAGTCTGGACATAACCAGAGTTTCCGTGGACGTCAATCATCTCATTCGCATGCACGAATGACCCCGAGAGCAAGCAAATCTACACGCAAACAAATTATTTCTGCACGTGTTTCGTGGAGCTACGAACTGAACACGACTAAAACGTCTTAAAAACCATATAATATGGTTATCAGTTATTAGTTTTATGGAATTAAGTTCTGTTCAGTCGGTAGCCCCAAGAAAAATACGTGTAGAAATAATTTTTTTTGCGTGTTGATTAATTTGCTTTCTCTGGGTCTCATTCATGAATGCGAATTTTTAATTGTTTTTGTCATGTAGGTCAGTAAAAAGGCAGCGAAGAACCCGACAAACGTTTTCATTTATAGATTTCAAGGATGTAGTTAGTAAGTTAGTGAACTAGCCTTCCATGCCGAAAGTATACAGTCGGCAAGGAGGCGGAGATGATTGACTTCCACCGAAACTTAGGTTTCGCTTAGACTTTTTATTGCGCAGAAGGTCGCGTGTGATTGATAACCGCTGTAACGTAAACCGATTTTCAAGGAGCATTTAAACATCCAACAAGTCAAAACAGCGTAGAACAAAATAACTTAAATAACAAAATTAATCGTGATGTGTTGCGATCGCCGTCAACAGCCGGGAACGTGAGTGAACAGTTCTGTGTCGACCTCAGTACGTGTTATAAAACAGAAAAGGTTTATAAACCTTATTAACCTCTGGCAAAATAGCTCATGTTGACTTGTCCCTCTACAATACTTCCTAAATGTCATAAAACATGTTCCTTCACTTTCCAATGGAAACTTAAGTAGATAGTAGTTAAGTAGTTAAGTAGATAGTGAGTGACATAGCCAGTCAGAAAAAAACATTCTTGACAGAATGCTAGTAGATTTCTACAAAAACTCGAAGCAACGCTGTAGGTCGAGAGAGGTACGATTCAGGATCGCTTTTTCTTAATTTAGTTCTTGCGTACACCCCTAACAAGGGGTTTATTGATCACTTTTTGGTCACGCTTTGCGCATCACGCACTACTGACGTTTTTCCCTCTTTACTAGTCACGTATACTCTCTCTCCTTGTCTTTTCAACGTAACATTTCTTACTAAATTTATCTGTTTTCGACAGACAGGCGGCAGTTTTAAGTTTTCTTCTAAAATTAGTACTTTCATGTGAAGACAATGCTTCCAGGCCCACTCGTTTTTCTGGTTAATAGTTAACATGTGATCAAGCCAACGTCGCTCTGTGTTTTGTTAAAACTGCTGTTGTTTGGAACCAGGAGAAACTTATCAGGTAAGAAATAATTTTGAAGCATTCAGTGAATGTACTTTTATTTCGTTGTTTGGTTAATACCGCCGTATAATTTGGCGATCAACATATCGTAACCTTCCGCTGAACCTTGACAAATCTACACAATATTGATATTGTAGGTAACATTTCAAAATAAATTCCAACGTTGCCTAAAATTGCGGTTAGTCGCCTTGAGATTCAAGAATATAGCTTCCTTTTCTTGAAAACATGATATCAAAGGCCTTAGAAGACAACAAACTCATATTTCGACGAATAAGTAGATTTTGAAGAGCCGCCGGTAGTTGATTTCACATTGACACGAGAAGTCAAAGGGTCGCAATTTTTACTCAAGTGGCCTGTTTTGAAAGTACTGTCAAATTTCGCCGTTTTATTTACCCCATATAGATTTACGATCGATGTCTAGTTGAAGTGATTGTCCTTCCCCGGAGTATAGTCCCGTTAGTTGAAGTCATATACCAGAGGGCTTTTTTAGCCTTGAATGTTGTTGCGTTCATGATCAGCTCTGTCTCGAAGCGTAAAAAGAGTTGAGCCGTTTTTCCTTGTTATAACAGATTTTTAGAGGTCATAGGTCTGCATGATTTTCTCTGTCATCTGCATGTCGCTTCTTCGATTCAGTTTTACACCTCTGTAATTTTTCACGTGTTTATGCATTATCTTAGCTCATTTCTTTTGCAAGATATGTTTTAAGTCTCTAAATATTTGCCTTTACCGTGGATATGTTGCTTTAAGCCAGGCCCTGCTGTGATTAGAACTCGGTTTGCAAGTACAATAGGTAAGTATTATCACGGATGCCATATTAGCCCTCGTACGTTTTTCGCTGTAGCGAAAGCCATACGCTAATTTAATGTCTAGAGAGATTCTTATGTTTCTAATCTGGCAGCTATCTGATCCAGTTTATGTTTCTGGAACTCGATGTATAGGTTTGACAGGGTCACTAGACGTATAATTTCACAATTTTTAATCAATGCTCAAAGATTTCTTTGCTTCTCTTCATAATTTTAAGTTCCGGAATTTCGCGGTTTCAGTTTAGGTAGACCTACTCATTAGGTATGTTTCTTTAGGCGTGCTCAAACCACACATATCGTATTTCCTCGAATAATAGCCGGGGCGATTATTTCTATTGGGGGCGATTATTCGAGGGAGGGAGGCGATTATTTTAAACATTTCTCACAAGCACCCAAAATATTTTGGAAAGGAAAAAGTGAGATACATGAATATTACCATAGAAAAAACTGTAAAACACCGGTGCTTTTGTAATCTTAGTTGTGAACAATTTATTGAAAGCTTGTTTGTCCCCCGAAGATGTGAATTTTTAACTTGAGACGGAGGGGATAAGAGAAAGAGAAAATGGCAAGGCGGGGGGGATTATAATTCGAGGAAGGCGATTGTTTTAAATATTTCGGTCAAAGGGGGGCGATTATTCGAGGGAGGCGATTAATCGAGGGACCGGACGGCTATTATTCGAAGAAATACGGTAGTTGCCGAAATACTTTAGTGGAACCAGCCTTTTATGGTGACCTTAATTTCGGCTAATTACTTTAATCGAAATTACGCAAAGGAAATCCTTTCCCGCGTGCTTGACTACGGATGGAGTGGTTAGGTTGGCTTGGCAAATTAATTTCAGTTAACCATCTTCAGTACGTGCTAAATCGTGCCCCCCCCCCCCCCCCCCCAGCTGTTCATTGCTTTAGTATCAAACGAGTAGAGTTTAGCCTTATTTCAGAACATAGCTGCGGAAGAAGCTAAAGGTCGAACTTGCTTCTAGTAAAGACGGTTTGTAACGTTACATCATTTTCACATTTAGTTAGATTGTTTACTAATGAAGTTTGCTTTGCCCTTTTGATCCTGTTATTTTAAAATTCTGTTTTACAACTTTTGTTCAGAAAATTGCTCTTACACTTTTACCTCGATATTAGTTTAAGTTCATGGATTCGCCTCGTTTGTTTGAGGATTGATATAACGGGTCATATGCTCTAGCGATTTCTAGGTCAGAACTCGAATTATCTGTTCGCGAAATAGTGCTTTTCTGTTTTATCTTATTACCTCGAAACTCTTCTAACCTCGTATCCATAACGCGGAAATCCTGCTTTGATCATGTTATAGCCGCTGAATACTGTTTTGCTGTGGAATTTTACATAGTTTTCAGGACATACTTCATCACGTTACGCGAGTCGCTTTTGCAACGCGCGTCAGTCCACGCGTCAAGTACAGTTTTCTTATTGGCTCTCGAGTTTAATTTGCATAGGGTTATTGTAGTTATGTCGCTTCCGTTCTATTTTCGTCCGTGAGACATTTGTCTATTTCTTGCGCTTACATTTTGGTGTTTTCAACATAACTTTTCATCTGTGTTGTTGCACTTTCTGGGAGCATTTTTTTGTTATCTCATTGTTTTTATCTCAGTTAGTTTCACAATACTAAGATGTCTTTGTTTGTATTTTGCTGACTTGTGTATATTTTCTTTGGCTCTAATAAAGTCATACTTTGTAATTTTCTAGACTCAGCTATAGATAACTGTGCCTCATTTCAATGCAAGTTTGATACTTAGTTTGTAACCTGCAATAATTTTGTTATTTTCAACTTGGATTATAATTAGTATTTTCTAGTATGTTTTCCTGTTAATACCTAGCCAATAGCAATATTTCGTTGTATTTCTATCAGTTGATTTACATTTTAGCATTAGTCTAAGGTTATTTTGTATCTTTCCATTTATTCACAACTGAGAAATAGTCCTTTAGTCGTTCCCGTTTATTTACTTTGTTGTATTAGTTTGCTGATGAATTTGGCCTCCTCGTTCCTGCTCACCTTGCCGCCGCATCCTGTTACATAGCTTTACTCCTCCTTTGGTCGTTCTGGCACAACATGATGTGCCACTGTTTGGCTCGGTTCAGGCAAAACCATGGTTTCGATTCTCCATGTGGATCTCACAGTTGGCGCTATTTCTAAAATACCCTGTACGTCTGAAATTGCTAGCGCAACTTGTTCAAATGTGGGAATGTAACACATTCTGATACCTATTCTGCGGCTTGGCACAAACTTCTCGTGGTGTGTAGTGATAGTCGAAATGTCTGATTTCTCTTTGCTATAACAGCAAATGAAAATTTCTCCATATTTTGAAGATTTATGTAACATTACAAAGTTTACGCTTATGTCATCAGTATGGAGTTTTCGGCAGTAAATCGCAGACAACCTTGTCGCAAAACGCCACCGGACCGGGATCGAAGAAGGGCGGCTGTTTTCGCAGACTATTCAAGAAATCGCGAGCTTCCAGAAAATCCCATTTTTGTGCAATATCTAAATGAGTACTGGGTTCAGGGATTTGGGGAATGCTGACGGTTTTCGTTTCATATTTTATTAAATTTCGAAGACGTGCAGTTAACTCACTTAAAAGAACTTCGCGAAAATAATTAATTTTTCCCATGTGCGAAACCCTTCAATTGGACTAAGCTGCAGCAGTAGCCGCAGAAGGATGGTTTACAGATTCCTGTAAAATTTCCTCCGGCAAATGATTGTGAGCAGCTTTCCAAAGTACCTTGAAAATGGAAATATTTGATCCTCCGTCGTCAATTTCAATTTACGAGTTAGACATATATTTTAGCACGCACCACAAGACTTGACCTATATTAAGATGAAACGGACAGAGAGCTGAAAATTGTATAAGTATAAACACCCACTATTCTTTTAGAATTTACAGAGATGGTTAGCCCGTGTAGCTGTCTTGAAATGTTTCGTGGATGAGTGTTGGAGAAGAGCACATGTTTGGTAAAGGGGGTGTATGATGAAATATGCAGTGAAGAATTTTTATTCCTTCATAGAAAAATGTTATTCTTAAGATCAAGAAGGTCTTCGAAAAAAAATCTAGCAAACACTAATAGTTGGGAAGTGTTGGTTTTTAACTGACTAGAGGAATTTGGGGATAAATTGAAGCATGCATTAAGAAAGCAATGATACACAAATTGGTAAGCAAGTAGTACTGTTGATAGCTTGTAGAGTCATGATTGAGCAATGCGGAACTTGAATTTTACGGAAATATTAGGAAGGATTCAGTTTCGTAATCACGGCTTTCCGTTTAAAAGTGGACGAATCCTTTTTCGAAAGTAAACGAATTATTCTAAAGATGATTTTTACTGAAATAAACTCTTACTCGTTTCGTTACTTCGTCTGAGCCCACGAAAGTCAATAAATGTTCTTTGAATAATTAAAAACGATATCTTACTGTAAAAGGATAAAAGTAGCAAATCGGAGGCACTCAAACAGAAACATTTTTTTGCAATTAATCTGTAAGACGTAAATTTCTGCTCCCTTCATAACAGATATTTGTACTCATTAATTGATTGCGGTATTGGCTGAGGGAAATAGAGAATAAGATATGATTCTTTTATTAGGCGGAAAATGACTTTGAGAAAAACTTTGACCAATCAACTTTTTGAGCAGCAGTTTCAATGCATTCTCTTATATGAATTATTATAATAAAGTTTCCATATGACGCGCGCTCTGATTGGCTGAAACATCGTTCTTTACCAGGAAACAGAGCGTGGGTTGATGACGTCAAGCTGGCTTTTAAATATTTCGGAATTTAGACAAATTTGACCCAAATTGAACATTCCCTGTGACGTAGACAAACGCAATGTAAACGAGCTATTTGTCAGCAGTGGATGTGGCTAACAGAGAACATGACAACAACAGTAGTGTAAAAACTTTTGCTAGATTCCTACAAAACACAATAAACAAATTGTCACTCTAGCGGATGCTTCGATGAAAAAACTTATATTATAAAAGCAGAAATTATACTTCAGGTAAAACGATGACAGAAAACAGCAACTGAGCTGTCTTTGTTTATGATAAGAAGCTATACTTTTGTAAAAATGCTCAAACAACACTTAAGTACAATGTAGTAACGCTCGCTTCATTGGAAGCGGTCTTCGGTCATCTCAGCGAAGTGAACCTCAACAGCTTCGTATCATCGCTAACTGGACGAGTGATCAGCTTGCTCTGACATTCTCTCCTGTGCTAGGAGAAGAACCAGTGGAAGCAGCCTAGTCTTTCCAACTTCGACGCCTTCTTCGGGCAATCTTGCTAAGAGCGGCTGCAAGGTGTAATAACTGTAGCTCCTTTTAAATACACCCCAGCGTTTAGCATTTTCCCCCGCGTGCTTTGAGTTCCTTGTTTCGTGACTTCCATCGGAAAAATTCATGAGCCACAATGCGGCCGGATTACTCTGGACTAGGAGCTTTAACCTGCCTTGATTAAGGGACTGGTAAAAAAATTATTGGGGGCGGGGTGGGCCGGAGCAGAGAGGGGGTGGGTCAACAGTGTTTGAATTGAAGGGACGGGTCGTTCAATTTTCAGCTCCCCCTTAGGGGTGGGTCATCCTGCTTTTTTGGGGGGGGAGAGGGGCGTAATTGGTACACATTTGACACTGATCGACAACAAAGGTAACTCCTTACAAACAATTAAAGCAAGTGACATACTCAAACACCAATGCACAGTCTGGCATGCGCGCAGCCATATCACCCAGGCAGTGGCAACCATGGACAGCTGTTTCTGCCTTGTTAGGCCTCATCAGTATGGCATACCCGACAGGCAGAAATAGGACTAAGAGCCCTATGTAGTCTTCCCTTAACTGCCAAGACGGGCAAAGCCCCAGCTCTACACTATGCGTAAGACACTTGGCAGACCGTGGGTTGGTGTTCGAGTATGTCATTTGCTTTTATTGTTTGTTACGAAAACTTTTCGAGCCGTATTTGAAAAAGGACACTTGGCTGGTGTACAATAGAGATGACAATTTATGTATTGTAAAATCTGTACAAAAGCAGGGAGTCGCGGGCAGAAATATCTAAAATACTGCTCTCGGTTGACATACTGGTATTCAAGAACACCAAATGGTCAACTTGTGTCTACATCATTAAAAATATAACGGAAATAGTGGTGATACATTTTACTTAAGGTACGAAGGCCGAAACGTTGCTATGATATTGTGTCTACATACTACTTGTCCCCAAGGGTACGGAACACACGCACAAAGATCTGGGAGTTGTCTGGCCATGTTACTCCCAGGAATCACTACAGCCGTTTTCTAGATGGATCACTGCTCTACGTGCCTTGAGGCCTAGTGTGAAAAGTAAAAGGTCAAGTTTTCTTAGAGTTTACAGTCATGACTTAAAGTTGCAAGGGTAATGGAAAGCAATATTATTTTTCATTGATTTTGTATTATTGTTAAGAAATAAATCTAAAACGTAAACAATACCACAATTTCAACCATAAAAAGTTATTTTGTCGGCAACCAAAAATGTCATGTCTTAGGTCAAAAAATGTCATGTCTTATGTCAAATGTCATTTAGGGGTGGGTCAACTCCGTTTTGTGCCAAATGGAAGGGGTGGGTCATGTGTTTTCTGACCACCACATTTTGAAATGCTCCGGCCCACCTCCCTGTACTTTTTTACCAGTCCCTTAACTATCAAAAAAGGGAATTGTGAAGGCATCGTTCTTCGCTGGAAGGCCACTCGAAACTGAAAGTTTGGCTGAAGTCCAGAGGGTGATTGACAGCTGTCGTCTCGTTAGCCAATCAAATTATTTGAACCATTCTAACAAGGATTCTGATTGGCTTATTTTCGCATGCTTTAACAGAGAAAAGAGCACGGCTGACGCCAATTAAAACTCCTTTGGAAACTGATAAAGTTTGGTCTGAAAATTCAGCCGAATGCGTGGGGAAAGTTTTGGATTCTTTATCATAAAACATTTTTTTTCGTGCTCTACAGCTTCATGCATACTTTACAACAAAACATAGCATAGTGGAGGCTTCTTTATTTGTTAACTAAACCATTCTGCTTGCTTCGTAACAGAAAACATTTTTCAGGTTCTTTACCTATAAATTACTAAACATACATTCTTTCTTTGATTCTTAATAGATGTTTAACGTATAAGCTCATTAAGTTTGAAATGCATTTCTTTCATGAAAAAATTGGTACCTGATTGGCTAATATCTACAGGAAACGAGGTTTACAGCTTTTCAACGCTCTGAAAAGATTTGTGACCAATCACCATGCCCGCCGCTGTAAATCAGACAGCGAGACCGCGGTAACTTCCAACTTCTAATTGTTCCAACTGATTACCAAGGTGCAAACTGGGGATTTAACCCCCTTAAAACACTAAGCACGTCCAAGCACACAAACTTTGCTTCGTTTCTCGACAAAATTTTCCCGTGCCCTTGAATTCCTGTCTTGATCATTTCAGTTTAAAAAATGCGAGAAAGTCAATTTTGTCATATACACGTGAACTAAGAAGTATATAATTTCATCCAACAAAATACAGTATGACTAATGGAATAATGTGGAATAATGAAGTGAAAACCGTTTCTCAGTAAGACAATTCTTTTTTATTTATAACAATTTAAGGATATTTCAGGGCAACCCGGAACTATATTTTCTTGAAAATCATCCGTATTGGTCGATTTTGTCCAGTTCATCGAAAAACGCTACAAAATCTGTAGCATATAGGACTTAAGGCCTCAAAAATTGGATTGTTTTGGCGTTTTGTTTTTGCTTTTAAAGCGACAATTTGATCTCTTAAATAATCGATGACGTCACTTTTTGTGACGTCATAAAGTGAGTTTTCTTTCTTACAAATGTATGAATAGCTTTGATTCAGATTTTGTAACTGTTCCCGCTCTCCTGATCGAAAGCAATCAAACTGCAACATAAGCAGAGTAGTTAATTGGAAAACAACTTAATTTTCAAAACTTTACTTTGGGGGTAGGGAGGTCACTGTTTTTGGCATGAACACTCTTTGAAACTTCAATGGTCATATCTTCTTTAATATTTAAGATATCAAACAACGGTTTTCAGTTCTCTACTATATTTATTTCTATCAGTAAAAATTGTTGGAATTTGAGATACTTTAAGAGTATGATGTGACGTCAGCGTTTATGTCGTCACCTGATATGCGCTGTGAATTTTGTTGCGAAGAATACATGTTGGACTTTTAACCACTATTTACTTTTCAAGCCTGGTGACAGTATGTTAAGCTTATTTGAAGTTATGTTAAAAAAAAGTGTTTTGAGGGGCTTAAATCTCCATTGTGAGCACTCAGGAGGAAGGCTAGAAGAAGTTATGTATTCATCTCTCCGATTGGCAACTTTCCAAAATTATTATAAAATGATTTTTGAAACTGTTTTTTTTTTTTGCCATCCAGGATAATGGTGCGTTGGTGGCATTCTGTGGTCCTGATTTTGCTGTTCGCCAAAGCCACTCAGGGAGAAAGGACAGGTTATTTGTTTTAAAACCTACAAAAATTACCTTTATTAGTATATTTTCACTTGAATCGTTTCATTTTTAAAAGGTTTTTATTTTCTTTTTTATCCACAGTCTATACATTTGAAAATCCCTCACATCTGAGTGCTTTTACCGCGTCATCGCCATCCACTTTAAAGCTTTCAGATAGTCGTTATAAAGACGCAAAACATTCAATGAAGTGGATCTGGACGAGTGGTGCCACAATCACACATTCACTTACAAGCAATGTCAGTACATTTTTTTTTACATAAAATTCCATTCTTATTCAACATTTTGGAATCCAACACCTCGAGCATGTTAAGCAATGCCTTCAGTCCTTCTTCATGACCCCCAGTAGCAAATCTCGTGTGTTGACCGCTTGATATTTCCCGCAGCGGGTTTTGTTAAGGAAAACAAACATTGCGGCCCAAAAGCGCGTGTTCTCATGTATGTTTGAGTCCTTGGTTTCTTTAGGTATTTTAGAAATTTACCGTTCATTAAATAATGTTCTTACAGAAAATGTTATTGGTACCTTTTGTGATGGATTTTGTTTTGTAATTCGGTGGCCAAGGGGCTTAATTTGTGTGGAAGCGCTTGGAAATCGATCGCCGCATCTGATGGTGGCAAGAGAACGATCGCGATATTATAGTGTTACGAGGGAGCCAGATGACTTGAGTAAACTTCACTAGAAAAAGTAAGTTGTCACATTCATTGTTTCTTTATAACCAGGACAAGTAATTCAGCGTGTAATAATTGACTGTGCTTTATCCTCTTACACGTTTTCCTTTGAAATTTACATGGACATTAGGTTCTGTTTATATTGCATGCACAGTTATTACTTTATATCTTGATTCGTAGAAATATCGATAAAGTCTGACATATACATTTCGCTGAGAATTTCAGACTTCAAATGATCCAAAAAGCATCTTTCATTTAGGTGCAGTTACAATAAAATTAACATGCAAATTTTCCTTTCTATAACATTGAAATATCAGATACCAGTAAAGGAGAAGTCGGCATCTGGTTGTGACGATACGTAGTTTAAATGCACCTCCGGTGACGAAAGCAGCATGTGAACCATCGTACCTCGCAATCTTTTATATGTAGTTCCCGCCATGTTGTTTAAATATTAAAAAACAAATAAAAAGCTCTATTGCCTCCTATATAGCTCGAGACTATTCCATGGTCCCAGAAGTAAACCTAAACCCTCAGGAAAAAGACTTTAAGGGGCATCAAATGGCCAGTTATGCAGTGGAAAGGCGACAACTCGAAAGAAAACTGGCGGCGTATCAAGCAGCACGTCGAGCTGATGTTTACAGGACCTCTTAAATCCTGAACAGAACAGAAGAAATGTAGCTCTTTGCTCATTGGGGTCGGTCAGAATAGAAGGGATATCTACAACACGTGGTGTGACATCTCCGACGATGACCGTAAGAAATTAGGAACATTCTTTATGAATGTTTTGAGAATCACGTGAGTCCCAAAGGAAATCCTGTTTTCGCCAGATTGAAGTTCTACAGCCGAGTCCAAGAATTATCAAAAACAGCAGATAGATTCATCACGTCATTTCGAATTTTAGCCCAGAAGATAGGATAAGAGACCGAAATTGCAATAAATGCAAGGTCACCTGAATCCTTTCAAGCCCAGCTCACAGCCATGGCAGTTGAAACCGCAGATGGGCCCATACACTTAGTAGAGAGACGAAACCAAGAGAAAGAGATACAGGATTCTCAGTATCAAAACCATCATATCAAGCGTATGTATCTTTTAAGCCTCCCAGGGGAATGGGAACTTGCAGGAACTGTGATCGCCCTCACAAAGCGTCATCCAGATGCGCAGTACATGGCTAAACATGCCTCTACTGTAAGAATGATGTAACAGAGAATTAACTCTAAAGTGTAAATTTTAGTGCTAATTTAACCCATGAATAACTCACTGGGAACAACACGAGGTAAAGAAAAGATCTTTTGACCTCGGTGGGAATCTAACCCACGACCTCCGGATTAGATCTACCGTTACTCTGCCGACTGAGCTACGAGGTCGGACAGAGAAAGTCGGGGTCGGGGTCGATTTAGATAGTTCTTAGTGCTACGCGGCACAACATTCATATGTACCCTTACTTTCTCTTCACCACGATTCACCATCAAAGTCGACCCGAGGTCAAAAGATTTTTTCTTTACCTCGTGCGGTTCCCTGATTCCCTTTACTAGGGCTAACGCCCCGTGGGTATTCATGGGTTAAATTAGCACTAAAATTTACACTTTAGAGTTAATTCTCTGTTACATCATTTGTGTTCATAGTGCTACGCGGCACAACATTCATGTGTACCTCTACTGTAAGAAGACTGTCAATCCAAGGCCCGTCGACAACGGATTCACGCCATATAAGATTCAAGAGTTTCCGTTTCGGAAGCCTCCTTCCAATCCATTGTTTTTTAATCAGTCGCACTAGCAAATTTAACACATGGGACACCAGAGTCTAGTCGAGATAAAGTATTTGTATCCATCCAAGTAACCCTGGAGCCGCGATAACAGGAAGACCGCACTAAGAGCTTGACATTGGGGCCCAGGGCGACAAACTACCCATTAGACTTTACCGTGAGATGTACCCCAATGGCAAACTCAAAGCCAATGCACTGTTGCCTTGAATGTTGTGCTTACTGCCTACGGAGGCTCGCAAATTAAACACCATGGCATAGTCACCATATCCTGCACTTACGGGAAAGAGAGCACACTCGCACTGACATCCCAGGACCTGCAATCATTGGCCTATCAATTGTGCTATACAGACACAGCATCCACACTCCAGCAGTCATGGATGCCCAAAGGACACGACTCTTGAACAAGCCAAGGAAACCACCCTGATAAGAGACAAGCACGATCTGATTAAACAGTACCATGAGTGTTTATATGGCATCGGGAAGTTCCAAGGGCAGTACCATATTACAGTCGACCACAATGTTCCACCAGTGATTCATCTTCCACAACGCGTGCCAATCAACTTTACAGACGACATCATGAAATGATCAAGAACGGCATCTTCACAAAACTTGAGGTGGGTGAACCCACAACCTGGGTTAACAGTCTAGTCTACCGACGAAAACAGAATGGAATTTGAGACTCCATTTTACCCCCACTCTAGAAGAGATTCTACCCAATCTGACCGGAGCTACAGTTTTCTGCTTTGTTGATTGATGCTAAGTGCTGGTACTTGAACGTTCTCGAAAAGGATTCGAGTTACCTCACCACATTCAACTCCCTTTTCGGTAGATACAGTGTCAACCGGGTGCCCTTTGGGCTGAAAAATGTCACAAGACATCTTTCAGACCAAAATTGACCAAACATTTGAGGGTGCGCAGGTATTGCAGACGACATCGTAGTTTTGGAAAAAAAACTATTACGAGGAACTTCAACATGACCGAAATATGCATGGTATGCTAAGACGATGCCAAGATACAGGCGTAAAACTGACCCCTGACAAATGCTTTGTTAAGCAGGAGAAAATCAGGTTTTATGGCGTTGTCTGCAGCCAAGGTGGGATCCAGGCAGATCCAAACAAAATCTCAGCACTGCAACAAATGTCAGCTCCAACCAGCAGGTGTGGCAAACTAAATGGGTCTTTTCATCCCAAATGTAAGCAAACTACCAGCCCCACTTCACGAGCTCCGAAAGGAAGGCCACAAGTTTGACTGGAGCCCAGCACACCACGAAGGCTACAACAAAATCTAGGACTCCATCACTAGTGAAGTTACTCTAACCTTCTTTGGTCCAAAGGGAATCACCTCACATGTTAACCCTTCACTGAAAAGCAATACTCTTACAAGATAACAAGCCCGTTGCTTTTGAAAGTAAATCACTCACTGATGTGGAAACAAGATATGCAAGCATTGAACGAGAACTACTAACTGTGTTAAACGGGTGTGAGAAGTTTCGCACTTACCTGTTTGGTTGCAATTTCACAGTCAAAACTAACCACACGCCCCTCGAGAGTATTAACCTAAAACACTTGACAGCCGCATCCCCGCGTCTTCAGAGGATGCTACTGAGACTTCAACCATATGGCCATCTGCTACCAACCAGGGCAGAGCATGGAGATTGCAGATACACTCTCCAGGTAATTATCACCAGAAGAAAAAGAAGCCATCCCTGAGATGAATGTCCCAGTACACGACATCCAGCGCCAATTCAGTAACAACAGCTTGCAGAGAATTAGAGAACAAACCACGTAAGAACCAGATCTCAATGCACTGAAGGAAATGATCCGCTCTGGTTGGCCGTCGACCATCCAGCAATTCCCAGTGCCCTTAAAACCTTATTGGCCCTTTCGTGATGAGCTCGCCGTAGAAGATTGGATAGCCATGAAAAGTCACCACAGCGTTATCCCCACTGTGCTATAGAAGGGAATCTTGACAAAGCTCCATGCAGCACACCAAGGAACCGAGACAAAGCTCATTGCCAGGACTCCCGTATACTGGAGAGGGCTAAACAACGACATAGATAAAATAACCAAGACTTGTAGTACTTTCCAGGAGCTGCATCTGAGACAGCAAAAAGAGCACCTGATACTCACAGAGGTGCCACAGAGGGCATGGCACACTATTGGCACAGACCTCTCTACCTTAGAGGGTTCAGAATACCTAGTAGTCGCTGATTATTACTCGAAGTATCTCTTAGTCAGATACCAAAGGGAAAAGGAAACAGCCACACAGTGGTCAAAATGCTGCGACAGATTTTCAGCGAGCAGGGGATTACCAAGATACTAAGATCCGATAATGGGCCCTACTACCGTGGTCAAGCAATCTAAGTCTTTGCAAGAGAACTGGGTTTTTAACATGTGACAAGCTCCCCACACGATCTGCGTAGCAATGGTTTTATTGAGAGCCAATTAAAATCAGTTAAAGCTGCTCCTCTCAAAGCGAAAACCACCCTAGGAAACCCTGACATGGCCCTCCTGTACCTTAGAACCACACCCATTGATCCCAAACTGCCATCACCTGCTGAAGTACTTCTCGGTCGAGAAATTGAGGACAACCTCCAGTCGCCACCAAACTGTAGAACGTTTTTGGGGGAAGTGACAGACGAAATGGACAAGAATGTTATAGCGCTAGACTTTATAAGTAAATAAAAAGTGATCTAGAAAGACTACAGTGCTGACTCGGTTCAGTCCACTTTCTCTAAGTGTTTTTCCCTTTTCCTCCATCGCGCGACGTTGTTGTCCCATGAGTCCACTACAGTCCATCCCTTCTTAAAGGGAGTTAACCGACAACAAAAGTTTACATGACGAATAAAGTTAACGTGATCAATACGCGTGAAGCATGTTAACAAGAAACTTTTAACAGTCCAAAATCTTCACAAGTCCATTCCTTCTTAAAAGGGCTTTTAGTTTTCCTAAACTAAAGTTGAAAACATGTCTTCATTAAGTTTTAATATACAAGTTCCACCATGTGATCCTCCAGACATAGATAGATAAGGGCACTTAAAAATCAGTCCTTTTAGCTTTCCACAACGTTTCAAAATTTCCTGTGTATCTGGAATCTGTTGGTACACTACTTTGCAAGCCTCTGAGGCATATGCCTTTGGGCCTGGTAGACTGTTCAGATATTGTCCAAAAGAAATGCTAACTTTGCCAAATCTGGATCAATCGCTGTTCACTTATGGACTGGCAATTGTGGACGGGTAACAGCCTGTGTGCTAGGCGGTTGGTCTTCAAAATTTCTGAGATCAGATGCTGCCTCTTCTGAAAGTTCTTTTTGGCACAACAATGATCTTTTCAATGTTAACGGTTCTAAGCTTATCCTCAGTGAATTTGCAGTTCTCCTTACGTGCAACCATTTCTCCTCATATCTGCCTCTAGGTCACGGCGTCACGAGTTTCTTGGTCCGCCCCTCTTTCTTTTTCCCTGAGGGTTCTGGGTGAGTCCTTGCCTTGTGATGTTCACCTGTGCTGTCTTTCCTACGTTCCACATTCCGATGGTAGTGGTGGTCCTGGGGGAGATGATTTTTGTCGGCCTGGCAACTTCCAGGTGGACCTGGCTTTCACTGTCAGGCGTCATTGGCCTTCGTGTTAGAGGTCCGAAAACGCCCTAGGCCGTAGTGCCTCTTGGTATGCGTATTGGCGTTTCTGTAGCAGTGCAATTTTTTACGAGGTAGGGTTGCTGACCCCACGCCCAGCCCCCAACCTTGAGGGCCAAGGTGCTATTTTGTCTGACCCCTCACCTACAGACCTACCCGGCATGGTTAGACCTACCAGGAGCACAGGCCTCCCGCCGATACAGCTCTGAGGATCATAAGGGCACACAAGCCTCCCTGCCACGACGGGGCACAGCACCAAGGAAGGCCTATAACAATGTAAGGACCATCAGATCTACGGATGAATAGTGTGGCTGATCCTTTCGGCTGCGAACTTGTAGGTTGTGGATGACTATAGATTGGAAGTGAGTCTGCAGTGTCAATTCTGTTCTGAGACAGCTCTGAGTTGACTCTCAGAGAGATCAATTGCGGTAGGATATTGACAGATGAGTTCTTCTTTAAGGCTAGGGTTGTGATTTCTTTGAACAGCAATAGGGGATCTACATCTGTCATATACAGTGGCAACTCAGTGAGAATGTCGGCTATGTGATCGAAACAAGCGTGCAGAGGTTCGAAGAAAAGAACTTCATAATCTTACTTGTAGGTTCAAGGCATCGAGTGAATGTTGCTGGGGTTTCTAAACCACAAAGCTGGTAGTCGGCTTGTCCTTCTCAGTAAATCCGTGAGCCTCTCTTGTGTTATCTGTTTGCTCCGACCTGCATCAACTCGTCTCTTCTTGAGTTTAACTCTGCTCTGATGTCATCAACTTTGAGGGATTTAAAAGGGGCAGTAGCATCCAATTTTCCAAGTTTTTCTTTTAACACTAGGCCTTGTTTTCCTTTAAGGGATTAGTACTTTTGGTAAGCCATGTAATCATACTCGCTGGCCGGTCTCATATCTCCATGACATTCAGCGCAACCACAATGCCCACCTTTATGTGTGCCATCTTCAAATTCAACAACGGGGTTGTCTCCATTTATAAATCGCATCTTTTCGGTAAGCTTTATTGTGACAGTCTCAGATTCATCTCACACTTGAACTTTAGTGAAAGTTAGTTCTTTTGTGCACTCCCTTCTGGTTGGAATAAAGGCAAGTTGATCCGAATCTGAAAGTGAGGAATGATCATCGCAGTTAATTTTCCAATTTAAGCAATTGGAAAGAAGAAGCCTGAAAAAAAATCACGGCTTCAACGGGATTCGAACCCATGACCTCCGCGATGCCGATGCGATGCTCTACCAACTGAGCTATGAAGCCACACATTGGGAGCATGGTCAATTTCTTGAGTTCATTTCTTCCGTGAGTAGTGAAATGATGTGAAGTATATATGAAATAATTCATATTTGAACTGCGGTCGCAGATGAAAGTGAGGAATGATCATCACAGTATATTTTTCAATTTAAGCAATTGGAAAGAAGAAGCCTGAGGAAAAAGGGGCTTCAACGGCATGACCAGAATTTCGCGACAATAATGTTAACCGGACGTGACATTGCGTAAGCGTAAGATTGGTGTAAACATATAGCTTGTAATCGGAAAGGTTATTGAAAAAACAAAAGGCAACAGGGTTCAGAGTGAAATGAAAAAGCGAAAGGCGAGGGAAGAATAAACCTGGATTTCTCGATACACTGTGTGAGTTGAGTGTACCCTAACTATTCGGTACAGGGATTCGAACCCATGACCTCCGCGATGCCGGTGCGATGCTCTACCAACTGAGCTAAGAAGCCACACATTGGGAGCAAGGTCAATTGAGTTCGTTTCTCTCGTGGGTAGTGAAATGGTGTGAAGTATATATGAAATAATTCATATTTGAACTGCGGTCGTAGATGAAAGTGAGGAATGATCATCGCAGTTAATTTTCCAATTTAAGCCATTGGAAAGAAGAAGCCTAAAAAAAAAAAACAAATTAGGGCCTCAACGGGATTCGAACCCATGACCTCCGCGATATCGGTGCGATGCTCTGCCAACTGAGCTATGAAGCCACACATTGGGAGCAAGGTCAATTTATTGAGTTCATTTCTTCCCAATCTCTTGCACCGGTAGTGTCTAGCATGCAGAGGTGTGGGTTCTGTATTACTGACTGTATATCCTCTCCCTTTCCTCCATTCTTTTCCCTGTATTACTTGTTGGTGAGATGGAAATCTGGATCAAACACTTCTCTAGAAACAGCAAAAAGCCTGAACTGGCTATGCTGCGATGGTCATGCCATATAAGCCAGTGACCAGTTCTCTCACATGTTGACGAAGTTGGTGATCCCCAGGGTCCTCACGAAGAACTTGTAATTTTGTCTTCATTTGATCAGATGTCATGTTTTCATATTCTTGACTGTTTCTCGGTCTGAGCAGATCCTTGTAAATATTTGCACTTTGTTCACAACTTTCTTTTATTGGATACTTCCTGGCAGAACCTTTGCACATTTTCTTTTCAATGTTTCCCCACATTTGAGAATTACCTGTGTATATTTATTGACAAGGCCAGCCCATGCTGGCAGGTATTTGGTGTTTCAGCCAAGATCCACATTCCTTCGGTTAAATAATACTGGACTCCATTGTAGGCATAATGTTATACCTGTATACAGTCATGTATCTAATATTCACCCCGTATTTTATTCTCACGTGCACTGACTGCTCCCTTTGATTTCAAAACATCCTTATTATTTGTCCTCCATCAGGTGGTGTGGTATCGTTGGCATTTCCTCTGATTTGTTCTTTTCTCCCAAAAGAAGACTCTACCAAAGCCGCAACTAACTCTCTCCGTCATTTTGAAATTGCTCACCCCTCAGCAAAAAAACTAAAGAAATTAGCATGCGTAGCGTTTAGAACTTCAACTGAAACTCATTCCAGTGTATCTGAGTTCCTTAAAGTAACCTACCTGACAAAAAATACATATCATGAGACAACATAAATTATGGTTTCGTGACTACAAACAGGTCGACAAGAAGGCTTAGAATTAAAAATATCTAACAGACAACATTTCCAAAATTCTTAATGAGTTTATTAAATTGCTGCATGTCTCTTTTTCGATTGTACCTCAATGAAAGTAGAAATGATACAATTACAAATGGAAGATCAGCGTTGAGTCGTATTCATCACTTTCGCCCCCCATCTTTGTTTGGTTTCCAAAGCGATGTTTCTATTGGTCAGATGCCCAAGAAAGAGAGTGGTCAGTGTTTTCTTTTAGCGGTTTTTATCTGTCAGTCTAGCTGCCAGGCTTCTTAACGGGCGGCTGCTCGTCCCAAAATGGCGGCCCATGATTTCAGTCTCTCCTGTATCGGCTAGTTTAAGGGCAAACGGATTGCTTAATTCATTGAGTTCAACCAAGGAACTCACGAAGCTAAACTTTGTTATGTTCTTCTATTGTTGTCTGACCAGAATGGTAAACTCTAGTAAGGCTATATTTCCCATTATCCGGGGAATCGTAATAAAAAAGTCACACTCGGGAGTTTTTATAACTCACCATTCCGGCCAGAACCCTGAAGAGTATGGTGTGCTGTATATAAAAATGTCTCTCTTTCTGTGGGTTATGGATCTTCTCGTCGTTCCATTTTTATTTTTCTGTCAAACAATTGAACGTGACGTCACAGGTCACTTATGGGATATAAAAGACTTTGTCAGCAAAACGAAATTAAGGCTAATGAACGCCGTTAGCTTCCCGAGTTTGTGGGCAATGTTTTGCCTCGGAGCCATACGTTAACATGCTTGAGACCTCACGGCATTAATGAACGCTTTTCATTCAACTCAGTTATTCTGTTGTTTTTCACGTTACCATGCAACAGCCAATAGCGTAGTTCTACCTATCTATGTATAAACCACATACAACCCACAATTCTTTGATTTGCTCTGAAGAAGGGCTAACGCTCGAAATGTCAGCTTCCGAATCTCTTTACGGTGGAAAATTCACATTATCAACCCAGTTGATAACACCAAATTACCCTGCGAACAACAAGTTAACCTGACGCAAGAGACTATGATCTAAGAGAACACATCTCCCATACATGGCCCTCTTCCCATGATAATCTTTTTATATCTAATTTTAGCGTGTGGTCAAGCTGCGAGGCTATTTTAGGAAAGACGCCTGATTGGCCAATTTAAATGAAGTAATAACATTGAGGTTTAATTTTAACAGTTAATCAGTTACGCAAAAAACTTTTCGTCGGGATTGCTGAAGCGCATTTCGTAAGGTCAGAGGAAGAATAATTCTTACTGTCTGGCGCTTTGAAAGAGCTTTCCAGAGAGATCTTTTTCTGTTTAGGCCGTTCAGTACTTTTCGAGAAACGACTTTCGAGTGTGTTATGGATGCAATTCTTGTCAGCAGCTAGAGTGCCTAATGTGAACCAGTCATGCAGAGAAAAATCACGATAAACACATAGAAGATAATTTTTCTGACCAGCAGTTCCAAAAGGCTTTTCAGATAGGTCTCTCTCAGGGTCTCTACCGATCCAAACGATGTTTTAGTTCGTTCCAGAGACGCACTTTTTTCGGCTTGGACCTCCCTGAAACTCTGTTTCATATTACAAAGCAATTTCGAAATTAAATATGCAAACATTTACACCGGGATTTTCGGACCGAAAGTTCTAACAAACGGGAAACAAGTATTGTGCTGTCCTGCGCTTTGAATAACCTTTCCAAAGAGGTGTTTTTCGATTTAATCCGTTCAGTACTTTTCGAGAAACGAGTTTCGTGCGTGTTTATTGGAATGCAATTCTAGTCAGCAGTAAATATTACACAGCACTTCCGATATTAAATAAACAAAGATTTGCACCGTTTTTTTTGGAGTGAAAGTTCTAACAAACGCGAAACAAATATTTTAGCTGTCGTGCGTTTTAAAATACCTTTCGAAAGAGATCCTTCAATCCTTTCGGCACTTTCCGAGAAACGACTTTCAAGCAGGCTAGAAATTCGAGTCTTGGCACTTTGTGTTAATCATTCATTATTCATGCTGGGGAATGACACGACTTCTGTTTTACGGCTTCGGAGAAGCACGTATAATTTTCCTGCCCAGCTCTGAAAATGATTTCCAATGCTAACAGTGCGGCAGTTCAACTGAACAAACTGATTTTTTTCCTCTTAGCCCGCTAAATATTCAATTTCTTATTTGGATAGACACAACCTGATGACCGTTGGCCATTGCTTTCGCGATCGGGGGCCTAGACTAAAAATAACTTTGACAGCGTGACGCGAAGCTTAAAATAGATTTAAAAAGATTATCATAGGGCACGGGGATATGTTCTCTCACCTCATTTTCTCTTGCCTGACGTGAGTCCCCGATCCAATGTAAGACCAGCACTTGGTCAGCGGCAACTTTAAAAAACACGTGGCCTCGATAAGCTTTAATCTTTGGCCCGCCATATAGCTAGGAGATGCTGGTCAGCGGATACCTTGTTTTGACAGGTATCAATTGACCATAACACGGATGTAAAAGATCAAAGAGGGACGAGGGTACATGTCGCTGAGGGTGCATGTAGCGAAAGTATGGCCGCCATCTTGCGCCACTCTGTCGCCGTCGCCGTCTTCGTCCGTATGCGCTCGCCAGGAATACAGATAGCCTTGATAACCATGGGAAAGTCAATTCATGGATTTCCTTTTCTAATATATCCTATAGGGGTATGGGGCTCTGCTTGGGGGCCCTTCGGGTCGCCGATGCGTCCCTGTAACTCAAGCACAGGCGAGTAACCAAAACTTGGTCACGGTAACATGGCACTAAAACCTAACAAAAACCATGCCCTGGATTAACTACATTGGACGATATTTTGACCAATTATATCACAGTGCACCATTTTACAAGATACATGTAAACTCGTGTAGCTATAACTTCAGCTGCTATTTCATTGTTAATGGTTTTATTTATGATGCTCCTATCAGGTAATTAAAAAGAACGAGCTTAAAAGAGGAGGGATCAAACTCTGGCTTTACAATACTCACAAACGCGTCGGACAAAACGAAAAATTGACCTTTTCTTTTCTTGATACGCTGACCTCGCCTGGAGATCCGTCGACTTTGTCGCAGTTCAATATCAGTCTGAATTTCAAGGTAATGTTTTAAACACGAAATCTTTTTGTTAGTAAACATACTGTGACCAGGCCTAAAAAACCATAAATTATTATAATAGTAGTCGATTGAGTTTCTACGTCGTGTAAAGCTGGTAATCTGATCCGGTGTGACTTTTGACGTTACAGAGGTGAGCCCATTCCTTCAATCATTCGAGTGAAATGCTTTTGGTAGTCACCCATGTCCTGAGTTATTGCTATGTTTTTCCATGTTTTGAGTTTGGGCTCTGACAAGTGCTTTTAAAAATGGTGTAAGAATTCCAGGTTTTCTAGATTCAGAATTCTTGATGAACAAACAGATAACATTTAACAAACAAACAAACAAACAACGAAGTCGCTCAGTTAAACGAATGAATGGAATATTAACGCTTTATCCCTTTCCATTTCAGGGTTGGCGTGGAATATGGGTTTCTTACCAAGAATCCACCGTGACTTCCGGCCCGCACATCGACACTTTAATAATAACTGCTCCGACAACTACCCTTAAGACTCATCCCTTGTTTATCGACCTTTTGCGATTGGTGAGCCGCTTGAGCAAACAGACACGTGACGAGATAGTTCCAACAATTGGCCAGGGAATTTACACTCCGAATGACTTTTGGCAGCAAACGTATCGCTGGAGTCTGGTAAGTTCTTGTAGAACTAGTTGGTGCAAGTGTAATGTTAAACAGTTCTCAGCAATTGGATTTTCTTGTTAAAAGGTAAATTTCTGGATCAGCAACACAAATAATGATCAAATGTGAACATATGATTGTTCAGTGTGTGGTTTCACTACTTTCTTAGTTACTTTTTAAGACACCATTCCCAAGGGTTGTACGCAAGATTGTAGAAATTACGTACGCGATATATTAGGGATTTCCAAGGGACGATTATGCAAGGAATATGTCGGTAGAAAAGTCAACAACAACGCGTCAGGGTTTAATTTGGGCCAAAATTGGCAAGTGCTTCCACCCTCTCCTTCAGAGTAATTACCTGGCTGGAGCCGGTTATCCACTTAAAATAATAAGTACCTGGTCAGCGGTCAACATAAATACATCTCTAAGTACTTCATGTATCCCTTCTAAATATTGTAATGCATCTAATACACTATAATAGGGATAAATATACTATGCTACGTTCTAAATACACACTATCAAAAGGGATACACCAAGTACTTACCAATACATCGATGAGCCCTTGACCTGAGCCCGCGGAGACCTTGTCTTGTCTTAATCATAACCTGAATGTCCAATATTAGATGGGCCTATGCATGATAATGGTGCTACTCTCTTGTTTAAGTTTAGGCGTACGGACGTGCGTAAGTACATACGGACAGTCACGTGACAACAAAAAATTTTGAGATCAATGGGTTACTGAATTTTTAAAGGTAAGGGGCTCCGCTCGTACGCCTTCGGCTGCAGGAGCTCCCGTATTATCAACACTCGGGGCAAGAAGACAAACTGCTCTCTGTAAAACGCGCCATTTTGGGGGCCAAACGGGAAATGCACGGGCTGAAAATGGATGAAAATAGATGGATATTGTCCTATATTGTTGTTCATCTGACGTTCATACATATAACACTAGATTTTCTGATGCCGGTAATTTATATGTTAATAAATCAAGACTGAGAATTCAACTTAATTCGTTTTCCATTTTCGGAGCTAAATTGTGGAATTGCCTGAAGCCTGAACTGCGTAAACTTAGGAGAAAACCTTTCAAAAATAAAATTCTTCAATTTCTACTTGCGGTACTTGGTGATGAGGATGATTATGTTGATGTCTCTACGTTAATGTTGAAAATTACTAATTATAATTAATTAAACTCTAGTAGCTATTATTATTAATTTTTCTAAAACTAAAAGCTGCTCCCCTAAAACTGTAGCCTGCAAACACAGCCGTCCTTCTTCGCTCCCGGCCCAAGTGGCGTTTCGCGAGAAG
>CM042750.1:18634014-18654014 GCA_022496165.2 Catalaphyllia jardinei | reverse complement strand
AAGGTGTCGTCAACGTAGCGTAACCAAAGTGGTATTGTTTGTCAGCAAGTTTGTCAGGGATCTTACAGCCCTACAACATCCGCGTAGCCCACAAACCTACAACTACGTTACGGCACTTACTGACCAACGTTAAAGACCGAGACGAACCCAACAACAGACAGGGTGCTGTTAACAAGATCAAATGCTCCGACTGCCAGGCCTCCTACATTGGTGAGACTGGCAGAGACCTTAACACGAGACTGACTGTGTCCAGTTTAACAATGCTTTCTTTCTTTTATGATCGCAACTATTTTACCACAACAGGCCACTCCGAAAAGTATCACCAACACTACTCTTAGTCAGGACAAATTGGATGACTTGGCGCTGATCGAAAAGCGTTTGGAGAATTGGTTTGTTAAACAGTCACAGAGTTCAGTTCAGTTTACAGGGAATGTGAAGAAAAGATTCAAGTCCCTGCCGGTGGATCAGTCGCATGAGAAGTTCTGTAAGATGAAAATTGTAAAAAGTGCAAATGGTGTTATCAGAGGTATGTTGTATTGCGCAAGGACAAACCATGAGGCTTTTGGAAAGGAAAGTGCACTTTAAATGAGATAAAGAAGAAAGCCCTAAAACTCCCTAATTGTCCGTTTAAAGCGAATTTTGTAGCAGTTTGGGGGTTATTTCGATTTTCAGAGCAGTTTTGCACGCTTTACTTTTACTTAATATAAATTACGATTTAAATATAAACATGTTAATATAGTTTTCACGTAAGCAAAATACTCCATCGAAAAGCACTACGCTTTCAATAGGACTGGCTCTTTTGTATCTTCATGGCGTTGTGCGGGCCTTTTTATCTATAGAATCGAAACAGTTCCATTACATTAAAATACTTTCTAACCCATTAGGTGTTCCTCTGTTCGCTAAAAATTCTGACTGCAGTCCAAAAGGAGGATCTGGCTGCGGCAAAAGGGGCAAAAAGTTTGGTAACGTCATACCAAACGTGCTGCTCCCAATGGCGCTAGATTACCACATACGTTCTCGTGAAGTTGATGTGAACGACACAGCCGCCGAAGAACTGTATAGTCTGAATGGGGATGCTGAAAATAAGAACCAATCAATCAGGGTAGGTTTTACTTTCTCTCTACTTCGTCTGTCTCTTTGTTCTTTTTCTTTGTCCTATTATCATGTAGCTAAAACCCAAACAAAATACACGTGCTGATTGGTTAACAACCGTGTTTCTATTACACAATTAGATTATGAGCTTGAGTTTCTATCGCGCATAGAAATCAAGAGCGAATAATGAATTGTTTTAGTGTAAAACTATACTAGTCGCTCAAAACTTTATCTAAATCCTCTTCACAGACACATCGAAAACGGAAAGAGACGGCCATCGTTTTGTTAACAAGGACTCACTAGTACTATCTATCACAGATTATAGTTCACCACTAAATTTTGTGCGATTCGTATTGGTTTAAATTGATCACGTGACACCATAATGTTCTTCCGCGGAAAATACCCGGATGGATAGTACTCATCCATGAAAATTTTTCTGTAAACAATAGGGTTTGAAAATAAACAATTGAAATTGTATTAAGGGTATTTTGTCTGTTTTTTTTCTCAAATTTTACATTTGGATATCACGAAAGTTGAAAATTTATTACCAAACGGTCTTGTTAGCACAAATGTAACATTTTTTGTTTTTTAAAAAAACACAACAACACTTGAAACTTTTTTTTTTAACTGTTAAACCTGTCCAGAAAGAGATGCTCGTTAATACATGTGTTAAAATGCCTATTGGTTTCACCAATATAACGAGCTCCACAGCTCGAACATGTAAACTGAATAACAATCTATAGGACTTAACACAGCGCTAAGTTTGCGAACAGAGAGAAAATAATTTTTACATTTAAGTCTTTGCAACACTTACTTATGATGAATGAAATTTTTCTTCCAGAGTAGGAACAGTAATGAGCATCCTTTTCGGAGCCAAAAAAATCCCACATATCAGTTTTTCTAAAGATTGTTGGGATAAGTGCGATATTTCTTGGTTTAAGATTCTCGATCATGCCAGCACTTATTCTCAACTTAAAATAAAACAGAGTTTTCATATTGACCAGTTAAAACTTGATTTAAACAAACAAGTTGAGCTTGTTAGTCTGTCGTTGTCTTTCTAAATTTATCTACTGCTGTTTACAGGGAGTTTTAGTTTAAAATTTGGTATTTCTTTCTGTGTCTTTCATTTTATTGGTTAGTTTAAATAAGTTTAGCAGTTAAAATTTACAAAGGTTCATTGCATATGAGTAGTTATAAATACTGACCATTTTTTAAATCTTTAAAATATATTCGTAATGGCTGTTGATGAAGTTTGAAACATCGAAGCATGTTCGGAAAATTTTAAAGCGTTGTTGTGTTCTAGAAACTAGCATATTTGCGTTGGAAGCTTCGCTTCTCGGGCAAATATTTGTTTCAAGAACATCAAATTGGAATTTTAATTTTAAGATGGCACGAGCAAAAAGAATTGACATTGTGGTGATCAAAGTACTCAATTGTTTTTCTGTTTTAAGTCGCGGTATTTGTTAGGGGAATAGGAAACATTTTCTCAGTTTTTCTATCGAGTTTTAGTATAAATCTACTAGCGTTCTATGGCGAATGCCGTTCACTGATTGGCTACGCTACTAACTGTCTACTCTGTGATAGATATTGAGCAGCGTAGCAGTGTGCTCTTGTTATCGAAATAACGGCCGCTTCTCTGCCTTTTCGAAACGCCTGTGTAAAAGATTTAGGTATAGTTTCGAACGACAAGTAGATTTATACTAAAATAATTAGATTATTCGCTTTCAGTTGGATTTCAATGCTTGATAGCTGATTGGGACTGCTCCTCGTCAGCTATCACGCGCGTTAGAGTTCACCACTAACTTGAAAAGCTTGAAAAAATTTTTGGTCCAAGAGCGACAGCAATCATTTTGAGAATTTTTCAGATATCCTAGACTTGGAGTGATGTCTTTCGAATAAATGAAAACTTCACTTGCCAAACTTTAGATAGGGTGTTTAGTAACCAAGCTCTAGTCGGGTGAATATAGCGTCATATAACGAGCTTTTCGACCAATCAGAATACTCAATTCTTATATTCACCTCTGGAAATTATACTAATATGCAATATCCAGATATCTAACACTTTTCAACTTAATTTAGCTGGTTTCATTGCTAGCAATACTTCTCAACGAAAACGACTTCTACTTCAACCCAGTAAAACTGTAGTTAAAAAAACTCTCGTGTTGAAAATAGCTCAAATATCTCTGAAAATAAACAATAAAAGCGCAATGGATAACTTATGGGTGATCACTGTAGTTTACGAGTCAACATTTTCCCATTTAACTTTGACCTAGAATTTTCGAGGTATTTCATTTATTCCTCAAGATATTAGGAGAGTTTCTTAGTTCACATTTATAATTTTTTCTGACAGAGAATAGCGGGTGCCGACCAAACCATGCAACAGACATTCACAAACGCTCTGGGTTCATCTCCGTACACTGAAGAGAAGGTCAAGGAGGCCATCGCCACACTCAACGACAAGCGCAAGGAACGCTTGTTTCTTGTTTTAGATTACATTGAGGATCAAGGTAAATATTCTGTCAAGGAAATATTTTCAATCTGGTCTAGCCATGACAGGGGGAGGGGACTCCCATATAAAAAGGCGGGGTTCCTGCTAGGATTTCTAAACCCGGTTTTGGTACCTCTTAGGGTGCTTATCCTCGAATGGTCCATAGTGGAAGCTTTTGTGATACCTTTTAAAGGGTATTGAGCCGAAAAAATATCACAGGGGATAATGTATTGTTTTGGCATTGGTGCTCTTTGGGGCAAAAAGCATTTCAAGCCACGCCCACGAAACAGAATTTTTTAGCTCTCTAGAATTATTTTCAAAAATTTCGACGAACACGCTTGTCCTTTTTATATGGGAGTCCATTAGGGTGTACAACTTTTTCTCCTTTCTTAATTTGTGACAAGTTTTGCCAAACTAGAAGTCATTTTTCCCGTGTGTTTTCGAAAGAACTATTCTTGTTACTGTAAGCGAGGCTTCCAACATATTTTTTAACTATACATACGGCAGCTGCACCCTCAATACAAGTAGGCCTCTTTTTTTTCAAAATAACGCAGCTGTTTGACTTCCTTTGACACCTGGTGGCCATATTTTATGCTCAGGGGCACAAAAAGTTCCATATTGTTATTTAGCCTGCGTAGCAAGTGTTTCTGTGCGGTTTGGAAGCAAAATTTCGACGCCTTATGCATTGTATTTCTCGATATCTAAGGTTTCACTGACGGAAGCGGACTTGGCACCTTGGACAATGAGATGAACAACGCGGGCGCAGGGTTTATGTCTTCAGCATTTCTCCTAAGGAAAGAATTACAAGCCGCAGGAAACTTACCCGACTATCTTTCCACCATGAAATGGTACAATGACTTCGGCGAGGTTTACCAAGATCCATTTGAATACGCTGGCACAACTGCTGATCGAATGAGAACTATTTCATTGTGGAGGTAATTAACTTATTATTTTGTAATATCAATTTTGTAAAGAGATTTTGCTTCTTTAAGAAAAGTGAAGAAATCTTTTTCCTACTATCAGTTACCCTCAGTATCAGGTCAGTGTGTTGGCGTGTGTGTTACATGACGGGAGTTGTTTTAAATGTATATTCATAACAGGGGTCACAGGGCTATTCTTTTGTCGTTCGGTTTCGTCTGTCTTCTTGCATTTTCTATTAGTCTTCAATTTTCCTAATGTACTCAAGTTTAAATTAAATTAAGAGGCGCGGAGGCCCCATGGTTAGTGCACTCGTCTCTGAATCGAGCGGTCCGGGTTCGAGCCCTGGCCGGGGACATTGTGTTGTGTTCTTGGGCAAGACACTTTACTCTCACAGTGCTCCTCTCCACCCAGGTGTATGAATGGGTGCTGACGAACTTAATGCTAGGGGTAGCCCTGCGGTGGACTAGCACCCCATAGATCCGGAGGGGGATTAGAAATTCTCGTAGTCGCTTCACACTACCACTTGGCTTGTATGCAGACTACCTAAGTTTTTGTTCTTATCGCAGATTATTTGCTGTCCTGATGATGCCTACCTCTACCACACAAGAAAAACAGGAGAAAATTCGTGATATGGAAGCACTTGGCCGATGGTACGCTAACGCCTTGTCTCCTAATGAAGGTTTAGCAGGAACGCTTAAGCCTGACTACGTTGGTTACCATCACAACAGTTACTACGCTTCTGCTTATACACCGCATGCTTTACATAATGCTGCACTCATTCAGTACCTGCTTAGCGGGACAACATTTGCATTAGGTGAGAATCATCTACATTTTGTGGTAATTGTTCATCTACTAAAGGGGCAAAAACATTTCACCCTTGTCCCGGCATCACCTTAGATTAGATTAGATTAGATCAGAAAAGAAAATGTTTTGTCAGCTCGTAAGTTGTGGTTGAAAAGTAAATTTTCATTATCTTTACCCGTGAAAGGTACTGAGACGGTGGGACACATAAAAAAAGGACTTGAGGTTATGAGGATTGTCTGTGTTAAATACTCTTCACCAAACAGCGTCTCAGGTCGCTTTCCTGGGTTAAGCCGTGGAATTCTGGCAAAGAACTTCCCTGCCTATGCTTATGCTGCTGTCACTGCGCCAGTTTTAAACGATGATGGTTCTTTTGGTGGAATTTATATTTCCGACAATGAAACCCTCAGGATGCTTTTGCGGCTGCACGACACGAAGGAAAGTATGGTTAACGATTACCTGGGAGATGGCGATATTATTACTAATGTTTATTACCTGAATTCCATTGGCTCGGTTAATATCATGGAGGAAATTCACACAAAGGCCAATATGATGAATATTCAAGCAGAGAGCTCTCCCCAGGGGTCCTGGACCAAGAATTATGCAGCACTTATCATCCAAAGACGAGAAGACTGGGCGGTCAGTGTTAAAGGATTCAACAAATATGTTTGGGATTTTGAAGCTTCAGAAAATCAGAATATCTTTGGGCTTTATCAGAGTCACGGCGCGTTAATTGTGGCAAACAGCGAGAAGGCTCTTTTAACGCATGATATACACAATGGCTGGGACTGGACACGAAATCCGGGTACTACCACTATCAAAATGGATCTCGATCTGCTGATAAGCGATGATCGCAGGTAGAAAACACCAAACATCGCAGTTCATTACTATTGACAGTTTACAGTGACACCATGTTCTAACACTAAAAATAATTCCCCAAAACCTACATGTTATGTGTCTATCAAATAAAAATTTGTAGACTGGCTACCCATGCCATGCTTTTCATGGACGAATCGTCATTTAAGTTTATTATGATGTGAAGCATATATGAAATATTTCATATTTGAACTGCGGTTATAGACGCAAGTGAAGATTGATCATCGCAGTAAATTTTCCAATTTAAGCAACTGGAAAGAAGAAGCCTGAAAAAAACCAGGGCTTCAACGGGATTCGAACCCATGACCTCCGTGATACCGGTGCGTTGCTCTACCAACTGAGCTATGAAGCCACACATTAGGAGCAAGGTCAATTTATTGAGTTCGTATCTCCCGTGAGGAGTGAAATGATGTGAAGCATATATGAAATATTTCATATTTGAGCTGCGGTTATAGATGCAAGTGAAGATTGATCATCGCAGTAAATTTTCCAATCCTGAAAAAAATCAGGGCTTCAACGGGTTTATTATGTTTGTTGGTAACGTTTTTTACACCAATCTTTTGTACAATGGAAAGTCAATCACTGGAAATGTTCCATACTTACTGTTTAGTTACAACACTAACAACTAAAAGCTGCTCCCTGTAAAACTGTAGCCTGCGTTTCGCGGGAAGGATGCCTGCGATTTACTGCCGAAAACTCCATACTGATGATCTCTCCAGCATCTGGTCATGAGCGCTTATTGGTTCGATTGGTAATTATGCATAATTGAGTCCGTAAATATGCGGGACTCAACCAAAACAAATCCGGCGTCTTGTAGTGGTTTGTGTAAAATAGGGTTGACTAGCCTACACGACTTGTACGGTTCCTGGCATTTGTACATTTGCCGTTCTCTGTTCGGTTACTCGACCTTTTTGTCGAGTGAATGGTTAGAAGGTGCTATGGCAAATTTTTAGAGGTCATAGGTCTGCATAGGCTCCATTATTGTGGTATGCATTTCGCATCGAACTTTTTGACACCTCTGTAATTTGCCATGTGTTTATTTTTCTACTGCAAGCAGATTTATGAAAAATTACAAAGTTCACGCTTACGTCATCAGTATGGAATTTTCGGCAGTAAATCGCAGACGTCCTTGGTGCCAAACGCCACTCGGCCGGGACCGAATGAGGATGGCTGTTTTCACAGGCTATTAAAACTGCACTTCGATCAGATATTGCTTTTACAATGGGCACCTGCTATAACTGTTCAAATCTTGAGGATGTATTACAACTACGCACGTAATATTACAAACATTTCCACAGATATTTTCAACCAGAACCATTGGCTGGAGGATTGACATTGGTCGGCGGTGGAGACTATGCGTCTGGGATTTTTGGAATGGACTTTTCTCAGCCTGCCTATCGCTTTCCATCTGGATCCTTTCAATTGGACATCAACTTCAGCTTTAAAAAGAGCGTGTTCTTTGCTGATTACGTCATCATTTGCTTAGGCACTGGTATCAGCTCTTCTAACAGCTCTCCGCACATCACGCAGGTACCATATGATCTAACCTCGCTCCTTTTAATTGGTGAAGGTTCTCAGTTCATCAAACTAACACTTAATAATCATACTGAGTGGTTGTGGGGGAGGGGAGATTGATACTGTCCACTTGGGTTTTTGTTTCTTGTGCGTTAGTGCATTAGTACTGTTCAGGTTGCTTTATATCGAAAAATTTTTAGTTGTTGGTTATGTGTTTATATGACATCCTCAAAATCTGCCACAACGGATGTGGCCATTTTCTCACATCACTTAGAACTAATCTCTCGGCGAACATGTTATCTTTCTAAGGAAAAAAAAACAGGCTGTTGACGCCCTACCCCTCCTCCCTTAGGACCGAAAATAAAAAAAAAGTGATTGTTAGAAGCAAACGACGTAAGGAACATTTGCCAGGATGTCCACCCTAAAATTCCCAGTGTGTCTAATGAACAGTCTAATTCATGGTTTTGGCTTCCTTACTGTCGGGCTATTTAGATACGGACAGCAGAGGTTAGAACTTAGAGCTTCGAGGCTAGAACTCTCTCCAAGAGAGGGCTTGACGGCAAGAGATCGTAATTTTAATGTACAACGTTTGAAATGGTTTGGACCCTGACTACATAGCTGAACTTTTCACTTTTGCAAGCAAAGGGCACTCCCTACGAAATGCAGATTTTTATATACCTCAACAGTAAGATGTGTAAAACACTCTATTTCGTACCAGGGTCCATACCTTTAGTCCAGACTATCAATAAGTGATCGACAGCCGCCCTCCCTGGATTTTAGAAGGAAAATCAGCAAGAAAGACTTCACTCCTTTTATTGAGGGAAGATGAACCAATTGTAGCTGATATATCTCTTAACCACGTTCACCTTCTAACTAACATTTTAAATTCGTGAATATTCCAAAAAGATTCAAACTTGTAAATTTTAAACGACTTTAAAACGGTTGTAACTTTTAAAAGAGATTTACATTCGTAGTATCCCTGTTTTTTTGTATTTGAAATGTTCCTTTAGTGTCCACAATTAGCTAATATTTAGCTAAACGCTCTGACACTTACATAAAGTTCATTCATACATTCATTCTCCGTACCGCGAAGGTTTCTGCAAGAAGGAGATCATCTTTGCAAATAAAACTCTTCTTTGACACAGGGAACAAAGCACATCCAAATCAAGTCACTTGCAATGTTATACAACACTGCTAAAGATAGTTATCTTTTGCTTTCTTTCAGACAACATTGTTCCAGAACAAGCTGCTAGATTCCGACAATCCCTCATCTATTCTCATTAACACTACCGCCCACTCACTCGCTACTGATTTAACTAGACAGCCTTCTTTTTTTGGAGACAGGGACAATACGGCTACTCTTAGAGATGTTAACGGTAATTTCTAAAACTTGCAAACAATATAATGCGTAAACGTAACGCGGTGAAGTAGTACTTTTGTATGTGACCTAAGTCTGTAGATAGTCAATCAGAAGCTTTTTATGCTGTACTTTTGGTATCAAGACCTGGAGTGGCCGGGAATTGCGGTCGAGTTTTGGTCTGGTAAATGTCTTATAATCTTACCTAAGCGTACGTTTCTGATACGGTTCTCCGCACATTAGGTGATAGCGACGGTTTGGCGGACGTAGTGGAGTCAAACCATACGAGAGCTTGACAAAAATGTACAATCAGGATTTAGCCGGATTTAGTTAATTGTGCATCGCGATCACTTGTTGTATGAAAATAAGTGTTGTGAGGTTCTCTGTACTCTCCTTTGATAGGCGCAATTATTATTGATATTAACGGAGATTAATTACTGGAATGAAAATGTCGTAGCAGTTACAACAAAGTAAACTGGACATTTTGTCAAGAAAATTATTCTAAAACTATTAAACATCCCCAATGCATGACTCCTACAAAAGCGATGTAACATACGCATGAGCTCTTTGTCAGCGGTAAGACCATGGAAAACTGTTGTGTAAAAACTGTACGAAAATAGCAAGTTTTGCTAGATTCCGACGAAACACGTAGCGTGAAATAAACAGAATCTCAACCTAGCGAATTCTTAATTTCGATGAAAGACATTTCAATATATTACGAAGGAAGAAATTATACTTAAGAAGTAAAACAACGAAAGAGAATACCAACAGCTAGAGCTGTCTCTGTTTATGACGAGAAGCTTCATTTTTGGTAAAAATGCTCAAACAACAATTACATGCAGTGTAGTAACGCTCGCTTGCTTAGTAGGTGCGGTCATCTCAGCGAAATGCACCTCAACAATTTCGTATCATAGCTCACCCGACGAGTAATCAGTTGAAAGCTAGCTCCTGTGTCCGGAGCTTAACAAGTGGGAACAGTCTAGTCTTTCCAACTTTGACGCTAGTTTCTGCAAGCAGGTGAAAGCCGTAAATAACTGTAGCCTCTTTCAAATACAACTCAGCATTTCGCATTTTTATCAGCAAACTTTGAGCTCCTTATTCAGTAATTTCCATTGGAAACGTACACGTTTTGATGAGCCACAATGCGACAGCATTCCTCTGGACTAGCAACCTTACGGACTGCCTCTACGTTCTCATTGAACAGGTTAAACTATTAAAAAAGCGAACTTTTAAGGCGTCGTTCTACTCTCGAAAGTAACTCCAAAGTAAAAGCTTAGTTGAAGTCAACTTTGTGATTGACAGCTGTCGTCTCGTTAGCCAATCAAATTATTTGAGCAATTCTAACAAGGAGTGTGATTGGCTGATTTTAGCGTGCTTTATCAGAAATAAGTACGCGGCTGACGCCACTTTTACTCCTTTGGAAAATAAAGTTTGGTTTGAAAATTCAGCGAATGCGTGGGAAAATTATTGGATTCTTTATCATAAAACAAATAAAGAAGCCTCGTCTGTGCTCTGTTCTACTGTAAATCACTTAGAAAGCGGTAGAGTACTCGAGAAGTAGGGAAAACACTCGAGTGCGTCACATGTTTTCCCCTACACTTCTTTCGTGCTCTACCGCTTTATGCGTGCTTACGACAGAACAGAGCACAGTCGAGGCTTCTTTATTTGTTAAATACACGAAAAGCTTTTAAAAAATATTCAGTGTTTCTTGTTTTTTTTTCGTTTTACAAAAGGGAATGGTTACTACATTCCTAATCCTAACAGCCAAGGACTTAATTTGAAAATCAGTCTGCAAACGTCCATGGATGAAGGAGATAACGAGAAGGAGACATCAGCTCGATATGCCACAGCATGGCTCAACCATGGTATCAACCCATCGGACGCGAATTATGAATACTCTATAGTTGTGAACAAAGCAGCAAACTTTGTCCAGGTAAGTGAAACTACGGCATCGTCTTTATTGTGTTGTGTTATGACAGCGTTACAGACCATCTAAGAAGTATTTTTAAAAAGCTATACTAGTGAGAAAGAAATAACATTTTTTTCGAACGATTTTTCCTGCTATTTGAATCTCTTTATAGAGAGATATTGGTCACGCGGTTGCTTTCTCTTTTAAATTAGACTAAGTAAGGATGAAAGTAAACGTAAAATATCAACAAAACATGTTAACAATTACTAAAAGGGGTCAGTGAGTATTAGCAATGATAATTGTTTTTTCGTTAGTTTACCATACTAAGCTGTATGTTGCACCCCTCATGTTACTGAACAACTTTTGATATGTAAGGAATTGGCCACAAGGCAAGCAAGTGACAACAAAGTGTTTGAAGTGCTCCACAAAGACAACAAAGCACACGTGGTAAAGGTCAATGACTACCCCAGGGCTGGTGAAACTCAGTATGGTTATGTTTTCTTCAAAAAATCTGCCCGCACCCCTGGTCCTGTTTGGCGTGTCGACAAGGTAAATATCTGCAATGCACCAGAAAATAACTGTTATAGTAGAGGAAAGAGGACTATGCCCTTACAAGTTAAGACGTGAGGCGCCGCGGCCGACATTCTACGGCAAAACAATATTGAAAAAGACTGTAGAAACAATTAAACGGTTTTGCTACACAAAACACTTTCAACATCGAAAAACCAAAAAAAAATGTGTTACAGATTATCCAGTTAACTGCTGATTTACTTATTGTAATAATAATAGTTATAATAATAATAATAATAATAATAATAATAATAATAATCAACTTCATTTAATGAGGGTAGACACGTGGCAGTAAAAACTGAGAAACTGGTGGCCCTCTAATATATAATACAGAAATAATGATTAAATCAAGGAACTAGAATAGTAAAAATTCATTAAAGTACGCTATGAAGAGGAGGCCCTATAATATATAATACATTAGGAACAGAAATAATGATTAAAATCTAAGAAATAAGAATTGCAAAATTTCATCAAAATACACTATGAAATTTATGTAAGCAGAATTAAACTAGAAGATAAAACGATCTAAGTGTTTGTAGCTGCCCTTAAAATGATCAAACATGGTCTTATTAAAACTTGCTAAACTTGGTTTGCTTCTAATATTACTTGGTATCATATTCCAGCGACGTCTGGTCGATACTGTGAAAGACCTTCCCCCCCCCTAACTCCCGTTTAAAACGGGGACAGAAAAGGTTTAATAGTCCATGTCTGCTTGGTATTTCATTAAAACCCAAATATGAAAAAAAGTTCTTTAATTAGTTTAATGGTCCCAAACTCACCTCACTAGTAATTCCTCTAAATTCCTCCCATTGTCAAATGAGCCAAGTATAAAAGTCTTCAATTTTACATTTGTCTCTATATTGACTTTGATGTTACACGTAAAACTCACTACTGTTTTTTTTTAACCCGAATTGCTCCGAAGATAGAGTGATCAATCTTTCGGGGTTTCTAAACTCACGTTTTCTTAGGTTCAACAACTTGAATAGTTTTAACATCAAGAGGACTTTGATTGGAGAAACAACACACATTAATCTAGATTTGATAAAGAGCACTTATTTGATTGTGCAAATGCTTCTTTTTTTTCTTGATAAGCTACATTGACGTGTCAGTTAAATAAATGGCTGCTTCATAAAAATAGGCGTCGCCTCGTACTCGAGGAATTAATTAACCAATTAGCAAATTCGGGAAATACCATAATTTTCTTTGTTTGTCTACCCAAAATTGTGATTAGGCATTGTCTTTGTTTTCTCTTGGGATTATTGTAAGTCCCAAGAGAAACTGGAAACAATGCGCTTATGAAAAATTTGGGTAGAAAAACAAATAGTATTATGGTATTTGGGTAGACAAACAAAGAATATTATGGTATTTTCCGAAGTGGAGAATTCTTTGCGGAGGTAGGTTTTTTGATTCTGAAAGTACATTCTGGGTTCTTGCAAACTTCACTTAAAACAGAGAGCTGCAGTAGCATGAGGTAAATTGCCAAATCCTATTCTACAATGCAGCATTAATATTGGACTTTTTTTTACAGGCACCTTGTATTGTGATGGTGGAAGACGTGGACAACAACAACTTCTACATTGCCGTCTCTTCTCCTGATCTTAATCTGAACATCTCCGGAGTCCTGGAAGTTGGCAACGATATTAACGGCGATGAAAGGTTTTACTCTATCAGTATGCCAGTAGAAATACAGGTGATGTAAACCTCTCTATCTTTAAAGCCTTAAATATTTGTTATCCCTCACTATACTACTACTATATTTCGGTCCAATTCACTTGCACAGACATTGCTGTGTCCCTGTCCCGATCCGAAATTCACATGTTTCTCGGTCGCTGGACTCTCTTTAATGTGGACATATCTCCAAAGTGGACAGCGAGTGCTTCTCAGGAATGTGTGCACCTTAAGGAGAGTGCACTGCACGATGTGATCATTTAGTGTGAACTCTCTGTAAGACGAAACTGTGGAGTCTGCGTGTCCGAGTGCCCGAGTGGTTAGCGCGTCGGACTCGTAATCCGGCGGTCCCGGGTTCGAGTCCCGCCCCAAGCTTACCGCCAGCTAGATTTGTCTCACGATACATATGAATGTTGTGCCGCGTAGCACTATGATCACAAATGATGTAATAGAGAATTAACTCTGAAGCGTTAATTTTAGTGCTAATTTAACTATGAATAACCCACTGGGCGTTTGCCCTAGTAAAGGAAATCAGGGAACCACACGAGGTAAAGAAAAAATCTTTTGACCTCGGTGGGAATCGAACCCACGACCTCCGGAATAGATCTACCGTCACTCTGCCGACTGAGCTACGAGGTCGGACAGAGAAAGTCGGGGTCGATTTAGATGGTGAATCGCGGCGAAGAGAAAGTAAGGGTACATGTGAATGTTGTGCCGCGTAGCACTATGAACACAAATGATGTAACAGAGAATTAACTCTGAAGTAAATAGCTAACTGGTTTGCCGTCGGCCAGTTGGGATTCTTAACAATGTTATGTTCAAATTGTTTATTTGTTTCAGTCGATTGCTCGGCCCCACTAGCCTTTGTGTTATAAACTAGCTGTTCGCTTTGGTGGTGTCCGCCTCATAGAAAATCTGGTTGCAATGAACCAATTGAAATATTTTTTAAACCTGTAGAACAGCCATCCCCACCTTGGGAAGGTGTCGGTCTGATGATGATGTCCATTTTGAGAGAGAGAGTTCACTGTAGCAGTAGTGTAATTTACGAGAATCTTTACGTAACTGTATAAGATTCTCAGTGCCCCTGATGTTTTAAGATTGCAAGATAAATAGATGGTCATCCCATCATGCCTGACATACCCTTCTTTCTATTGAACGTTTAGCAACAGCTTAAAAGTTAAGCGGTCGTAACCATGATATTGTTACTCTTCAACTACCATAAACCTGTAGATTTTCTATCATTGGCTTTGTCCAAAAAGTATTCCCCCTGGTAGATGGTCTGTCATTACGAACTGTGCAACATATTTTTTGTCATATCAGGTGTATGTCAAGAGTGCTGTAAATGTGGCTACTGGGAACGTGAGGGTGAACGGCGTTGTTGTTCCAGATAGCGAGAAAACAAATCATGTCACAGTGGGCAACACTAGAGATGGGATTGTTATCCAGTTTAAACAGCTTGTGAAGGGATTCAGTAAAGAAGTTAAACTCACACGAGGAGCGCAAGAGCAGAAATTGCCAGAATAGACTGTGTTTGGCCGGCTATTCATTATTTCTTTGCCATTGGTTTTGTAGATGGACTTTGTTTAGAAACTGCATGTTCTTTGGTTTTTCATTGCATGACGTGATTTTGGGTCAAATGAGCAAAAATGTAACAAGACATAAAGCAATAAATTACATTGTCTTGACATGTGAGTTGTACAGTTTCAATGAATTTACCTCCACTCAGATCAAACAAAGCATGCAATGAATCCATGAGTATGTGTTTAGGTACATTGGCATTGCTGGAGTACCAGTAGTTAAGGTTACTGTAGACCTTTAGGAGTGTCTTCCGGAAGGTCGTTCCGGTACGCGCATCGCTAGCGATAAAACCTTGGCAAAGTATATATCAATGTGAAGCTTATAAAATGTAGAAACTGGAGAAATGATCATTTTAAAGATTTGGTGTAATGGTAAGCACGCGCAACCCCTTATATGCAAAACTGACGATGTTTGCTAAACTGAATTGCCTGCTTTCGTGCCATCACGCTCGGCCAAACAAACCGCTCCGGGTCAATTGGCAGGTGATGAATCACAAAAGCTTGTAAGGCTTTTACGATATTCTTATTGGTTGCTGAGAAAATCTATTTTGAACTAAGCGAAAAGAATATTTGTCGATTTTCGTCACGTAGGAAGGCGTAAAAGCAGGTGAATTTGAAATATCAAAAAAGCCTCACACACTTTGTTAGCCCATCATCTCCTGATTGATGCAAAGTGTATATGAAATAATTCATATTTGAACTGCGGTTATAGATGCAAGTGAAAGATGATCCTCGCAGTAAATTTTCCAATTTAAGCAATTGGAAAGAAGCCTGAAAAAAAAATCAGGGCTTCAACGGGATTCGAATTTTTTTTTTCAGGCTTCTTTCCAATTGCTTAAATTGGAAAATTCACTGCGAGGATCATCTTTCACTTGCATCTATAACCGCAGTTCAAATATGAATTATTTCATATACACTTTACATCATTTAACTCCTTACGGGAGATATGAAGTCATTAAATTGACCTTGCTCCCAATGTGTGGCTTCATAGCTCAGTTGGTAGAGCATCGCACCGGTATCGCGGAGGTCATGGGTTCGAATCCCGTTGAAGCCCTGATTTTTTTTCAGGCTTCTTCTTTCCAATTGCTTAAATTGGAAAATTTACTGCGAGGATCATCTTTCACTTGCATCTCCTGATTGTTAAATGTCCAGTCAGTCTGAATATCCGCGGTAACACAAAGGCTGGTAATTCAATTTAGGAGAAAGGGTCATTTTTGCGTTCAAAGACTTGCGCGTGCCCATCAAAACCAAAATAGCAAAATATATTGTTATTGTTGGATTCTATAGTTTATTAGCTTTCCAATGATATAAAGTTTACCGTGGTTTTCTTTAAAGCAGCGCGTGAACAAAGCATTTTTCGAAAGGCACTACGAAGGTCTACAGTAAACCAGAAACGTTTGATGTGAGCGCTCCAGATTTATACTCGGTAAACAAAGTCGATATGAAGCTGTGTGCCATGATTCTAAGGTCTTGCCAAGATGAAGAGAGCCTTGATTCATCATTTAAAAGTTGAAAAGCGATGAAATGGCTAAACGGCCTGGCAGGATTAGCGACGTTGTACAAGCTGGATCTTCCAATATTGACTGATCTTTCACACAGTTCTTTTTATTACTCTAAAACTCAGAAAAAAAGAATGTTTCGGTAAATAAAAAAGGCAATGGCGTCGGTTTGCTTGTGCCTTTAAAAGCCTGACTGATCTCCTCCAAAGCCAGTTATGTTATCCAGTAACTTACAACGGAACCTTGGTATTAGACTTTTGTTATTTATTGACATGCATGGCGTTTCAGTAAGAGGAAATAATTTTGTGATGCAAGACACCTTCTGAAACACACACTCAGCCGACTTGATTTATGGCAGTAGATATGTACACACTCGAGACGATGCCAAAAAACTTTACAAGAGACAGAACACGAATGAAACCCTTGTGATATTAAAAATGAAAAAGTTGCATTTTCTTCTCTAAGCTTTTGTGTCTTCTTTTTCCCTACAAAATCAGGCGATTGATTTCGTTCTTTTATATAATATTGTAAAATTCTTTTACATTGTTATATCTTGTACTTGACTAATTTAACATTGAAAGAATCCAGAATTTCCGTTTGAAGAAAATATAATTATGTGAACGATTTTTATATTGACCTGGTTCAGATTGCTTTTTGCTAGCAGAGCGTTTTAGAATCGATCCTGTTTGAAACTGAATCCAGTACTTGTAGTAAAACAAACATTACATTGAGTTCCTGGTTATACGAAAACAAGAAATAAACATCAATTTGCATAGCAAGTGGCCGTTTTATTTTTTCGATACCTGCCTTGGAGGCTCGTAACAATCGTATTTCCAATGAAAACCTTTCGGAAACTGTTCAAAACCTTGCAAGATCATTAGCCTGCGTAGCTGGCAGTATTGCAAGCGCACGCGAAATAAAGTTTTGGCGGCGGGAGAGCCGCGAGGAGAATGGGGAGACGGACTTTGTCGCTTACTCAACATAACAGTACGGTACACTACATTACATGTAATACGACCTACTTACTCAAATAACTATACACTAAGTCACTTACGGCTGATTACATACGTTCCTTACAGTATTTTATTATTTTTTTTACAGTATCGGTTGCTTTCTTGTTGCATTTTTCGCATCTCTTGTTTTCCTAATTAATAATATTGTTGGCATTATCATCTTTTTTTTTAAAAAATTAATTCTTATCTAGCAAATTACAATTGTTTGACTTTTCTTCAATTTGTGGGAAAAGGGAAAAAGAGATGTTTCAGTGACAGTCCTCCCAACGCTGCTGCCAGGTGCACCTTTGCCCCCGTCAACAGCACCGCATTTTACTTCATCAGGAGAGATGAGACATTTTACCCAATGTTGCCTTCCAAGTTCTAGTTATTGACATTGTGTTCAATTAGGTTTCGTTGTTGTACTTCATTCACAAAGTCTATGGACTTGTTATTTAGTTTATGACTATTGATAAAATAGCGCATGAATAGTGTAATGTAGTTGAATTTATTGATGGTACTCTTCTCATGTGAGTTAGAATTAATTCCGAATAAAATTTCCTCTATAGTTGGAGAGATATGTGAATTTTACGTTGCATTAAACCACCGAATAACTTTTTGTATGAAAGATTTGGTAAAAGAACAGTGAATAAATGTGTGATCGATTGAGTCATTTTCCCCGCAAAAGCAGCATTCATCATCAGTTTTAATACCATATTTGAATAGTTCTCTCTTTGTTACCACGATTCTATGAATAAACTTAAACTAGAATTCTTTTAGTTTTGTTTCTTTGCAAAGTTTTCGTGTTGTCTTAAATATCTATGCCCAGTGTTCGTCATTTAAAGACAGTATTTTGCTCCATCTTTTAGGACCGGTTTGACCTCCTTTGTGGGTTTTATCAATAAAAAGCTTATAGAAGTCTCTCGACTTGGCTTTATCAAGGTTGAGTGTAAAATTTCTGTTGAAATGAAAAAGATGGTCGTTGCTTGTAAAGAACTGATTATTAACTGACTCTATTTGTCTTGCTTTCAACCGTAGCCGGTTGGGTATGGCACTAATAATCTGAAAATATTGGATAAAGTTTGTGTTGCATGAAAATTTTTCTTTCACTTCCCGGAATGATAGATAGCTTCCATCCCCTTTCAATAAGTCTTTAACAGACACAATACCTTTCTCCATCCATTTACTGAGATAGACAGTTTTCTGATCTACTTGAATTTCTTTATTGTTATACAATACTAGATCACTTGCTTGGTCGTTAAAGCCGTAGAGTATTTTTAATTCTTGAAAGGATTTGAGAATGTTCTTATAAAAAGCTGGCAATTGAGGAAAGAGCTTTGTGTCATAGTTGCATTTTAAAAGAAAATTTAGGCCTCCCTGTTTTCTAAAATAGTAGTTTGTCACAGAGCACCAATTTTTATTTCCAGCGTTCAAGAGTCTAGGGATCCATGCGAGTCCCAAGGCTTTAAACGTAAGATCTACATTTGTCATACGTAGCACACCTTTCTCTAAATCTTGGTAAAGAAAGGTACGTTTAATTTTTATCCTCTTTTTTCTTCCATATAAAACTGAACAGCTTCTTTTTCAGCGTGCCTGCGGTTGTCGGGAACTTCAATATTTGAAGCGGAATAAATGATCTGTGAGATACCTAGAGTTTTGGTTATCAAAACTCTACCAAATAGAGTGAGGCTTCTAGCACTCCACATATCCAGTTGAGTTTGTAGCTTTCTTAGTTTCAAGCTAAAGTTAAGGTCATCATTGCCTTTATTGTCGTACGAGAAGTGTACTCCAAGGATCTTAACAGGGGTGTGTATCCACTTCATGTCCATGGGATTGGTTTTATTGTTAGCCCACTTTCCAAGCCAAATCGCCTTTGTTTTTTTCATTGACTAAATTTAAAGCTTTTTCAACTGAAATTAAATCGACACAGAAAAGATTCGACAGGTTTGAATAACCGAAAGTCTACCGACAAATCAATCGTGACCAATCTTCACGTATTTTGTTGATCTCAATCGGACATTCGGTCATTCGGCCTTTCGGCCGGGCATTATCCGGGAAGGGATCTTCGCACATCCGAAGTTTGATTAGGTATGAATATTCTTTAGTTACACATTTTTAGTTAACGGACACGCTCAATGACATAGAATCTACGGCCCTCCGACCGTAGATTTATAAACAAAACCAAAAACAAAAAATAAATGGGTTTGAAAGTAGCATACAGTTTCAGACAAAAAGACCAAAAAAAACATTTTTAACAGAAACCGTTTTGTCGTTTTCAGTTATACAGTACAAGGCGATGGAAGTTGAATTTATAATAAGTATAAAATTCTAATTTAATTAATATAGTAACAACAGAATAAAACCCAGCTTGAAAGTCTGAAAAATAAAGGGGTAATTTAAGATTAACATGGTTGGTGATTTAATTTTTTCTAATTTGAAAATAAAATGGACGAACTACAAAAAGCTGCGCGCGATGTAGGGGTGTGTATCTAAGTCAGAGGAATGTTTCAAAAATATGCACATAAAGCATACATCACGAAAACAAGTAGAACATTAGGTTATATAGACGAGAGCCAATCACACAACTTCACGTGTCGTCATCACTAATGACAGGAAGTGAGCATTTGCCACCCCTCAGTTGTTAGTCGGAGACTGATCAAGGTAAGACCCGTGTGATTCTGACTGCATCATTAATTTCCTAAAGGTTTTGATTTCTTCAGTTGGGCCGCAAGAAA
>CM042750.1:18593086-18612507 GCA_022496165.2 Catalaphyllia jardinei | reverse complement strand
AGTTTGATTGAAATTCTATCCGTCACCAAGCACTGAGGGATTACGTGCCCTCCCTTTTAAGGCCCTCCCATTTTGCTGGTCAGGGTTTTCTTTCCCCTGCACACATGGCAAGTGCTTTAAAAACTGAGTTCGCGCAGGCGCAATGCTATCTCACGTAATCCCTCAGTGCTTGGTGACGGATAGAATTTCAATCAAACTTCAACTTACAGGTAAGTCTCGTTTAATTTTCCAATTCTATTGCAATTAACACCATTCGTCCCGTATTGCTGTTGAAAATACAATCGATTTTACTCTGCATCGAAGGGTGTATAAGAATGCATACCCCTTTACTGTGTTTAGTCCCATGCGAAAAAAATATTTCGCCTCCCCATTCGCTCTTCCATATCATTTCATCGCTTGGTTCGGAGTACGTTTCTTGCAGAAAGATAATTTTTGGTGAATGATCTTTAAGATATGCAAAGATGCTCCTCCTTTTTAGTTGGTCTCTAATTCCCCTCACATTTAAAGATAAAATATCGAACATCGTGTTCTTATGCATTGTTCGCACGTAAGGTCCTTAAAAATGCAAATTAGTCGCTGAGAAAAAGCCGCTACAACGCGAATAAAGAACAGAAAAAAAAAACTAACCAAACAAACACAGAAACAAACAAATATAAGCTAAAATACAATGTTATAAGAGATTTCTACTTTCCGAGAAAATTTCTCTCTCTCTCGATCCCTGCCCCAGTCAACTTAAGCTATCTATTCTATTTTCTTCCGTCCCCTAGGATATTTGAAATGGTTTTAGAGAGATTTTAGATCATCCAGTTCCACTATTTTGATTGGCCTTCCTTCTGGCGAGGTCTTAACATAAATTCGCCCGTCCATCGTCCATACTTTCAATAGTACTCCGTCTCGCCTCATCTTATTTGCCTCATTAACTATTTTTTTTCTATAGGAGGTCAAGTTTTCGTAAATAGATATCCTATCTTTAGATTCGGGAGAGTGAGTTTCCGGGAACAAATTGGGTAGCTTTATATTACGCAAATTGACTCTTGCCTTGTACAAACTGGTTTTAGATTTATGACTTACGAATCTCACTATAATTGGCTTGTTCCACTTTCTGTTCAATTTATGGCTGATCTCAATATCGTCTGGGTTTATTGGTATCTGTAACGCCTCCGCTAGTTTAAGCACAACCTCTTCAGTCGATGTATACGCGTTCTCCGGTACTCCGTGGATTTCTAAGGAATTTTTTCTGGTGTATTGCTCCAATTTATCTTGTAAGTCGTACAATTCCTTGATTTCCTCTTGCTGCTCATCCACGCGCCTTTTCGCTGCATAGAGCCGCTTTTCAACCTCTTCGAACTGGTTGTTTATTTTTTGCAAGTGAGATTTAAGAATGGATATTTCACTGGTCTGTCGACTGACCGTAGATTTCAGCTCTTCCATCTCGCTACGCAACTCTTTATTCTCACGTAGAATGTTATTCACGTTTATCTGAATGTCTACCAGCATCTCGTGGAGTTCAGGTCAGGATATCCTCAATACAACAGAACTCATTTTCGATTCATCTTTGTGTTGACCCAGTTTTGATCTTCCAGATTCCCGCTATTCTGGATTATATGGTTAAATCTCTGGGATTCATCTGAGTGACTTGGTTACGGAAACGTACGTTATTAAATAAAGAAGTACTTATATAGTGGAGGCCCGATGGCCTCATAGTTGGTGCACTCGTCCCCGGATCGAAGCGATCCAGGTTCGAGCCCTGGGGCCACCTTCTCGAAGGTCCCGAAAAGTTTTCGCACCCGGAAAGCCGTGGCATAATCTCAAACCTTATGATTAGAGAGCTGTTTTATTTACATACTCTAATTAGTATAACCAGTAGTTCCCTTCACTGTACAAGATTTTTCAGGAATATACACCGCTCTCTTTTAAGATACAGATTTACTAAAAATGGCTTACGGGGCTTCCCGGTCGGTGTTGTGTTTTTGGGCAAGGCACTTTACTCTCACAGGGCCTCTTTCCACCCAGGTCTATAAATAGGTACTGGTGAATTGGTGGGGAAACCTAAAAAAAATGCGGGAGAGTGACCTGCGATGGACTAGCATCCCGTCCAGGGTGAGTAGAAATACTCCTAGCCGCTTCATGCCACAGAAACCGGGATAAGCTCCGGCAGCTACGAGCTGGCCCGTCTGGCTCCAAGGCTTCACCTTTATTTGGTTAAGCCGAACAATAATTGTTAACGATGCTCATTTCGAAGTGTTTTCCAAATGCATCGCAATGAAGAGCAGCCAAGGTTTCAGTGTAAGATAATAAGTATTACTACTGCGATTACACACTGTTCACATTGGCTGACTTTGCAGGGCTTAGAGGGGATAAGGAGGTAAAATTTCTGCGAAGGCCACGATGTTGTCGACAACAACAACTACTTTAACAACAACTACTTTATTGACCCTTACCCTTAGCAGAAATCAACTTAACCTGAAATAGCTATCGATTTCAATTACAGCGTTCTGTCAAGTTTTCAAGTCTTAACATTGGCTAAATAGTAAGTTTCATTTTGCAATCATCGATAGAAAATGCAAAGAAAGAATCAAAAAGCTAGAAATGTTTTGTAAACTGACCGGTCTAATTAGACAGGACTAAGTCAGTAACAGACCGTGACTAAATTTGCAAATATTTTGGCCACGTTTTCCTCACTTTTCCACAAGGCGTCTGGAAATCTACTGCTGATAATTCAGCAATGCTAGCAATTTAAACTCTTTCTAAGTTTTATTTTTTGTCGGAGCCCTGTATCTTAACGTGGCATGGTTAATTAAAACAATGTCAGAGCGTTCTGAATGACAACGATCTGAGTTTGCGTGACAACCTAAGTTGCATAATTGAGTGTGAGAATCGCACAAAGCCCAGAAAGTTCGAAGTCGCTGTGAGAAAGGGAAATAAAAAGCGCATGGTATTTTTACATTTCTATGCTTCCTAACCTTTGCTTAGCAGCATTCAGTTTTGAGCAGCTGGGTCTGGACTTGGGAAATAAATGGCAGCGAAGACAAGCTATCTTCGCAGGTTTTCAGAAAGTGAAAACGGGTGGTAATTGGTAAATTTTCAGGATCATGCAAAACAAAATATATCAAAAGTAACGTGCATTTCTTAGGATAACTTGATGTAGGGATCATAACAATATTTTGTTACATTTGGTGGTCTTTGAGCAGTGAGCTTCTCAATTTGGGCAATTTTCTGTCCTTCCAACACTCAAGTTTGTGCGTTTTCTGCCTATGATTGTTTTGAGCTCTAAAAATATTATTTTGGCGTATTTACTTATGACCCAAGATAGTTCACAGGGAAAAGTTTGAGGGAAGACGTTTTTCCAACCCGAAATGCAGTGGACCGCTTTTAGAGAGACTGCCACTTAAGCCCCTTCGTCTCTCGTACCATTGAATTTCTGTCTTGATCATTTCAGTTTTCAAATTATGAAGTCATATTTAATGAAGTTACATACACTTGCACTATAAAGCTTATGATTTCATACAACAAAATCCATCATTCGAACGGCCATGACTAGTGGAATAATGTACTAATAAATAACTACTATAAACTACTAATAAATAACTACTAATAATTAATAATAATAATAGCAACAAAAGCTAACATAACATTTAAGTCAATAATGAAAATATTTAAGTAGCTAACAAAAATTAAGAACTACATTAAAGTGCTACTATAATCAAAAAAATCATTTCCTTTTTTTCTTGCGATTTTGAAAGCGTGTTCGCTTAACACCTAACTGGCAAAATTTAGAGCTTTGAGTTTGATCCGAAGGCTGTTCGGTCCGCCATTACTCACGTTCAAAACTGACCGATAGGACATCAGAGGGTTGGATGTAGAGAAAATGACGTCATTTAATTTACTCACTAGCTTAACATTTCAGTGTGTAAACGCAATTTATTGTATATGCAAAACACTGGTGTAAAGGTCGCGACGAAAACGAAACCGACAAACGGACTTCTAACAGACCGGCTTAATTATTTTGACTTATTTTGACTTACAATATACGGACTCTAACAGACCAACTTGACTAACAAAAGACGGATCGAAACCGACCAATGACTGATGACTAACTTTACATGAGTCTTCCAGCCAATACCATCATGGCTTAACTGACCAATCACTATCAACGGACCAGACTTATAACATCACCGACTGACAAACACTATTCACTTGACTCTGAAGATGACTTCCGCTCAGGTTGTCGAAACGTCAGTCACCAACAACAGTTCTTTTCAGAACTATTCTCACCCGGTCGATCACACAATACTAACTACTAATACTCCTGGGTTCAAACCATTTACTATATTATTATTATTATTATTATTATTATTACGATAGGGTTAAAGTGGGACCAGGAACCATAATCGGCGACCGCAAGTCTTGGGATCCGCGCGGACCTATGATATGGGATAATTTTTCTATTTTTAGACCTAATTGCGCCATCCTGGCGTCATATACCCGCTCTAATCCACGCACGTGTCGCTGGTTCTTGCGTGGATGTTGTCACGTTGTGTGATCAAATGGTGAGAGTTGCGATATTCTCCTGCGGATTTTTTACAGCAATGGCAGGGAGGAAGAATCAGGGGTCTTCTATGCACTTTTATGCTCTGAGTTAATGGAAAAGGTGAACTTTTTAGGGTCGAAAATTTCTTTATTTCGCGATTTGAATGACTAATATCAGCTCGCGCTTGTTGTACACGTAAACTTTTGCGTTTGTTAAGCTGAAGTAAGAAAACTTTTCACTCTGGTATCGAGTTAATTTGTGAGCCAAAACAATGTTTAATCATAACCAAAACCCTTTGGCGAGTTTGCAAAAGTTTTTGAAAAGCAAGTTTGATGTTTAGGAGTAGCTCATTTGCTTAGTGCAGCCCGTGCGCTTTCAAGTCCGAGTCGGTGTTTTCATTTCTCAAAACGTCTTGACAAAGATTTGTTTCGTTGTCTTTTGTGCTGAGATGCTACAACAATTTTCACCAGCGTCAAAATGCTATCAATATCATGTGTTTCTTTCACATAGTGAAACTTTACACTGCGAAAATAAAATAGACAAGGAGTTTTGATAACTCAACCAACAAAATCGAAATCTTTATTCGAGTTGATTAAAGAAAGCAACATCGTAACTTTCCTGTTTGTTTCTGCTGTATTCACATATTTTCCGCTAAGCTTTTAATATGTTCTCAAACACTTATCAACCTTAATTAAACATATTAAAAAACTAGAGATATTATATGAGTTTCATGTACGTTTTCACACCAAAGCGCGGAGGTCCGATTTGTCATGTTTTACTGACTGTACAAAACACGTATCAGCGAGCGCTCTTATTCATCGACAATATGGTGGCCTCATGGCTAGTGCGCTCGTCTCCGGATCGAGCGGTCCGGGTTCGAGCCCTGGCCGGGGACATTGTGTTGTGTTCTTGGGCAAGGCACTTTACTCTCACATTGCCTCTCTCCACCCAGGTGTATAAATGGGTACCGGCGAATTTAATGCTAGGGGGTAACCCTGCGATGGACTAGCATCCCATCCAGGGGGGAGTAGAAATACTCCTAGTCGCTTAATGCTAAGGAAACCGGGATAAGCTCCGGCCTGATGGGCCACTTGGCTCGTATGCAGACTTACCTTACCCTTACCTTTACATAAACAAATTACCAGCATAAACCTATTATCACTTATTGGGCCTTGAAGAAACGTCAAGCATTGCTTACAATTTAGGCGAAACTCAAACTTGCAATTATTATTTTTCTTGCAATTCCTTTTTTTTTTGAATTGCGAAGACTCTGCCGAAATCCTCGCAAGCGTGTGGCAAGAGGAGGAAAACTTTGAAGTTCTGCAACGCTGCTATATCCAAACATATCCAATTGTGTTATGGAAAAGCTATTAATACTTATATGAAATTTAGAGTGGAGTAATGTGAAGTTGTTGTAAAAGAAGCCGGGAAAAGAAGCAGCGGAACACTACTTGGTCAGTGATAAAGTGGGGCATACCTAAATTCGACACTGTCTTACTTTGCTCAGCCGGACTGGAGTAACTTTACGACGATACCACTTAAGTAAGCCCTAGCATAGAACAGCAGGTGGCAGATTAATTCAGCCAGTGTCAGGTTACAATGCAGTTCTAGGCACAAAAGTATTTTCCCATAACTTTTTGGTTTAAATATGTGTACTTTGCCATGGTTCGGAATTAAATCTTAGCCACGAAAACAAGGTTAAAGACTGGTGTGTTTTTAGGTTAAGTCCCCTCTTAACTTGCATCGTTAATAGCTTGTTGCATTCAAATTATAAAGAAAATCTAGCGACCAGATGTTTCGCAAATAAACAAAACCTATGTTTAAGACCAGATTATATTTATTGACGTTGCCATGGCACCTGCAGAAACGTCAGCTAAACTATAAGAAACAACAAATTTTGTTTTTTTAACTTGCTTGCCCCCATCTTTGGTGACCAAAGGATTAAAGATTTACGAGAAAAAGGTGAATGAAACACGGGTATCAAGAATTATGTTCGGTCACTTTAATCCTTCTAGTACCAACCTACCCTCCAAACATTGCCGTTTTCAATAGGCCACTTTCGATTTTTGGGCTGCCATGACGCTAAATTGGCCTTAATTTGGCCTAAAATGCAATTTTTTTACCTAACGAATAGATTTCCTCAAGATTAGGGACAAAAATGTAGAACATTTTAATTTGGTGCATGCGCATAAACCTAATTATAGCTTTTTTTCGAAATGCCGTTCCGCTTTCCTTTCGTTTTTCCGGGCCTGTTTACTCTTGCTACTTTCTGCCTTTCATGTTCCTTTATGGTTACCGTAAAAAGTTTGGTGTTAATTATGGGAAAAGCTTGGAAATGGTACTTTGCTCAATTATAGGCATAAGGGGCCATTTTACCACCACTTTTGCACCAAAAGTGCCACGTCAAAATGTCAAAACCGACTGCTTCGCAGATAGATCTATTGTACCTATGCTATCTGCTTATCAAGAGTGTCTAGTGACATTTAAATCGATGACGTCACAAGGGGTATAAAGACCACGACCATTAAGTGGCCGAATACATATATGGATACTTGGGCGTCAGAGGGATAAATGGTCATAATACCTTTAAAACTTAAGAATCAACAAACGGTTTTCCTGATCGGTTCTCAACTACTCTTGTTTCTATTTGTCACTAAGTCAATGTTGGAATTTATGAGTTAAAATTAAGAGTGTGATGGGACGTCGTCGTTAATGACGTTATCTGACATGCGCTGTAAATTATGTTGTGAAAAAGTTAGACTTTTGTGCACTATTGATTTTCCAAGTCTGGTGACGGTATGTTAAGCTTATTTGAAGTTATGCTAAAATATGCGATTCAAGGGGGTCAAGTCCCCAATGTGAGCACAAATTCTAGAGATCTCAGGAGGATTAAAGCAAGTTGTCAAAATTTTTATCAAGCTAGAAGAATTTATATAATCTTCTCTCCGATTAACAACTTTCCGAAAGTGTTATAAGATAATTTTTGAATTAATCGATTTTTCTTTGCCATCTAGGATAATGGTGCGTTTGTGGCATTGTGTGGTCCTAATTGTACTCTTCGCCGAAGCTACTCAGCCAGAAAGGACAGGTTCTTCATTTTAAAACCTACAACGACTATCCCCATTAGTTTAATTTTGATTGGATCCTTTTATCTCTAAACGTCTCCTATTTTCTTTCTCACTCACAGTTTATACATTTGAAGATGCCTCTCATCTGAGTAACTTTACCGCTTCATCGCCATCAACTTTAGAGCGTACAACTATTCATTATAAAGACGCAACACATTCAATGAAGTGGAACTGGGCGAGTGGTGCCACAATCACACATTCATTCACAAGCAATGTCAGTACATTTTTCACATGAAATGTCCATTGTTTAAAATTTAGGATTCCAACAAACATGTTTCATCACGTTGTAAAAATGGTTCGTTATGTTACCATTTACCACGGTTAGCTTATGTAAGTAGGGGAACAAGAGCTGGCTTTGACAAGTCTTCGTCTACCAGAAACACCAGTAGAGTTTAAGTTCTCCATATGTAATCACCTCATAACTCAAGCACTGGCGAGTAAACAACACTTGGTTACGGTAACATGGCACCGAAACCTAGCGTTTTTAACAAAAACCAAGCCCTCAGTTAACTCCACTGAACGATATTCTAACGAATTATATCACAGTGAACTTTTTACTAGATACTTTAAGGCGCAATATATTAGGACGCGTCTAGCTGTAACTTTAGCTGCTATTTCATTCTAAATGGTTTTGTTTATGATGCTTCTATCAGGTAATTAAAGACAAAGAGCTTGAAAGAGGAGGAATCAAACTGTGGCTTTACAATACTCGCAAACGCGTCGGACAAAATGAAAATTTGACCGTCTCTTTTCTTGATACGTTGACCTCGCCTAGAGATCCGTCGACTTTGTCACAGTTTAATATCAGTCTGAATTTCAAGGTAATGTTTTAAAGAAATCTTTTTCTGAGTAAACATACTGTGAGCACTGCTTAAAAGCCATAAGTGATCATCGCCAGTTTATATTGGATTACTACGTGATGTACGTTTCAGTTAAGTTGCTAACCCGATCCGCCTTGACCTTTGACGTTAAGGAGGTAAGCCCATTCCTTCAATTCAATCATTCGAGTGAAATGCTTGTGGTATTCATCCATGTCCTTAATTATTGCTCTACTTCCGTGGTTCGAGTTTGGGCTCTAACAAATGTTCTTATTGTGTAAGAAATCCAGCTCTCCTAGATTCGAATTTCTTGATGAACAAACAAATTAATAACAGTTAACAAACAACCGACCAACCAATGGAAAAGTAACGTTTTATTTCTCTCTATTTGAGGGTTGGCGTGGAATATGGGTTGCTTACCAAGAATCTAAAGTGGCTTCCGGCGAGCATATCGACACTTTAATAATAACCGCTCCGACAACTACCTTAAAGACTCATCCCTTGTTTATCGACCTTTTGCGATTGGTCAGCCGCTTAACCAAACAGACACGTGACGAGATAGTTCCAACAATTGGTCAGGGAATTTACACTCCAGATGACTTCTGGCAGCAAACGTATCGCTGGAGTCTGGTAGGTTCTTGTAGATCGATATGGTGTAAGTGTTACGTTAAACAGTCCTTAGCCCCGTTATTATCAATTTGCACGGCCAAATGACCAACTGCCCTCTGTAAAACGCGCCATTTCGCGGGCGAAACGAGAAATGCGTGGGCTGAAAATGCATTTACTGCGCTGATTCTTATTGGCTGCAGAGATGTCAAAAAACTTTGCTAGACCAATGAGACCATGAGGATCAATGCCAGAGTTTGCACTTCCTCACTTTGTAATTCTTTACTGAAGGTTTGACGTTTGGAGAAATCCCGAAAAAAAACAAATTATCAGATTTTTTTCTAGTTAAAACTCGCATTTGGACAACGAGACACTGAGTAAAAGGTTCAAGCGAAAAACACCAAGAGAACAACTGAGCGGAGAGAAAAAAGTTGGAGAAATGGTGTAAGAAAAGAAAAATTACAGTGGATTTTAAAAACAGTAAGCTCAAGTCCAGCGGAATTGACCGAAACTCCGCGAAATTCAAAGTACTGTTTTTAAGAAACAGCACCTCAGAGTAGCGAAACTGTTTGAGACAGAGGTCCAGGAACTCATCCAAAATGGAGTCCGATGAAGATGGATGCCTTCTGTTTCAACACAGTGAGTGCGCGAGTGTGTGACAAAAGGCTAAAGAGTTTTAGCTGTCGTTGGCACCAGTAGTCCATAAAGGGAGGCTAATTAATATAATTTTCGAGAAAGGAACGTACAACAACAGAAAGTATAAACCAGTAATAATAATGATAATATGAATAATAACACTGACTGAATAATTGACTAACTATTCTATTCAAAAAATAGACCAAAATCATATTCAAATGAACAGTCGTAAAAATGGTATAAATAAATACACTTTGGATCTCATATCCACATCTATACCATGGTATAATACTCTAAATTGAGTCGTTTTATAGGGTGATCCTCGGTGATCCTGTATTAAATTAACAAATGGCGGACTTCGGGGAATATTTGCCAAAGTACACATTCGGAACAAAAAGCGTTGGTGAAGGGAGGAATGATTATGTTTGACTTTTAATGTAGACAAAAGTGGCTCTTGTTTAGCTGATCATATTGTAGTGTACGTAGGTTACGCCACCCCCACACAGTCAATTAAAGTCAGCCCGTGATAAGTAGAAACTGGTCGACCACGAGGTCGAGAGACAGTAGAGGAAAAGTTAAGACGGTTGGACAAGTCTATGTTTTGACCTTGTCTAATGCTTTTGTGGGAACGAGAGCCATCATTTGGTGACCCTGCCAGGACTTGTCGCTCAGAGAATTTTACCTTAATGTAGAGACGGAAAAACAAAATCGTGGAGCTTTATGGTTCGCTTTTGCGAAAAGAAATAATTTGAACGTGTCAAGTCATATTTTGAATGGGAATACACCCTAGCCTTGTGTGTTTTCGTCATAAAGTTTGTAGTACGTGTAATTGCTGAACTGACGAGCACGGGTGCAGTTGTTTTGCTTGTTCATCTTTGTAAGTAAAACACGAAATCGAGGAGATTCAACCACATTTTGAATCCAAGTTCTGTGGTCTTAGAGTGGATGCACTGGCACAATCAGCAGAGCATTTTCAAGTGGAGACGAAAAAGTTAGGAAGGCTAGCACTGTCAAAGAGAATTCGTGAGAAAATAGAGAAAGATTTAAGCGAGGCGGATGGCAGGAAAACTCTGTTGGTCGCTTTAATTGCGTTTGTGAATGGAAACCACCTCCGCTCGAAGTAAAGGTTGAATCATTTACCTCGACAGAAAAAGCGACCGAGGAAGCACCAGGAACGGAACCAAAGGTAAATGTGGATGTTAGTAAGATGCTTAGGCGGGAGTTCAAGATCCATGGAGTTGACGGGAAATAATTTTAAGGATGGGCTGTCATTTGTTAGTTCGGCGTAACAGATAGAATCAGGGATAGAGGCGGGCTATAAAGAGAGTTTTAACTCAAAACAGCAGATTATTTTTGTGTGAAACGCGACTTATAGTTCCATCAAGTACGAGCCTTCTCTTGTCAAAGAATTATTCCTCCATCTTATAAAGATGGGCTTACAAGATGAGGCAGTTAGAGCTAAGTTGAGCCCTTTACTGGAAGTAGCTTCTGTAACTGTAAGGAAGGCAGCGTGGCCGAGTGGTATAGGGCGCTGGATTTGAAATCTGGAGGTCCCTGGTTCAAATCGGTAGTCCCGAGTTCAACTTCTCGACCACGTTGTGTAAATAGCCAACTGGTCAGCCTCCCACTAGTTGGGATGCTTAATAGTTTATGTTAGTTTTGAAATATTCAGTTGCTTATTAGTGTTCCCAATTAGTAATACAGTGCTAAATACATAGACACTTTAATAAAGTTATTATTATTATTATTATTATTATTAACTTATGGAAGAGGTTAATCGGTCAGCTTATTAATCTCCGGTTGTATGTGTTCGTAAAAGGATGTGTCATTAAGACTGTGCATAGACTATAGAAAGCTGAACCCAAAAAAGATTCGCGACAGCTAGCCATCCTTCCCCCAGGGTGCAGGATGCGTTGGAAAGCCTTGGTGTGAATCAGTGGTTCTCCTTACATGACCAAAGAAAGGCTTACCATAAAGGTTTTGTAAGTTCTTCAAGACATAACACAGCTTTTGCCACCCCATGGGGACTGTGTGAATAGGTACCCCTACCAATAGGCTTTGAAATTGCAGCAGGAGAATTTCAACGCTTTATGGAACACTGACTTGATGGTTTGAGGGATAATATATGTATACCTTACATTCAAGATATCATTATATTCAGCCAAACATTTGAGAATAATGTTGACCATATCCGGAAAGTGATTAGACGGTTGCGTGAACATGGGGTTAAGCTTAAACCAGAGAAGTGCAGACTCTTTAAGGGGGAAGTAAACTATCTCAGACAGATTGTGTCAGCAGCAGGCTACAGACTAGACCATTATAATGTGGAGGCGGTTAGGACTCTGAAGGACAGTAAGCCTAACCCACTAGCCCAGTTGGTGAAGTGAGGTTACTGAGCCTTCTTGGGTACTACCGCAGTATATCGAGGATTTTGCTAGGATTGTCCACCTACTCTTCCAGTTATTGCAGGCCGCTTCTGAAGAGGTGGTCAAATAAGCATACAAGACCAAGCAACGTTTCAATCATGGTTCAGTAACATCTTCTCGGCCAGTGGTTTGGATGGAACAACATCAGAAAGCCGTTGAGACATTATTGGACCATTATTTGCCCTTCAGTTTTGAGCTGTGGTAATCTCAAACTACACCAAACATTAGAGGTGAAAAACATTTTTAAACAAGAAAACAAAATGCTTCACCTAACATTTAACCCTGGGTTAACGTTAACCAGCTTTCCAACAACCCGGCCTAGGGAAGCAAGGTTCATCAGGATGGTGGTGACAGTGGGGATGAAGGGGACCTACTTCGCTTCTTACCCACCGAGTTGGAAATGTTGTCAAAACCAAGAGCAGAAACAAACAATCGTGGACAGGAGAATATTGATGGTACCCAAGATATGTTGGCTGACGATATGAAGGATTTATCAAAACATGGTGAAGACACGCCAGCGACAAAAGACTGTTCTCCATCTGACTCTGAAACAGGACATTAACCCTTACTACAACAGGAGCCACAGCTTCAGAACCACTTCGACAGCTGACACGAAAAGGTGTAACATTCAAATGGGGTGAGAAGCAACAAGAAACATCAAAGCCCTGAAGGAAACACTAGCAAGCGCGGGAACATTAGCTTACTATGACACAACTGATCACAAACCACTTGAAGTGATTTATTCAAGGAAATCTCGATCAGCCCTCTGCGAGGATCGAAAGATGGGTGTTACGACTTCAGCCGTATGAGTTTACAGTTACGTATCGTACAGGCCCACAGAACATAGCTGATGCTTTATCTAGCCTAACCCAAGAAATTTCAAATGAAGGCAAGAATGTTGCAGAAGAATACATTCGGTATGTCGCAGAGAATGCAGCTCCCAAGCCATACCTATCCAGGAAATTGAAGAACCATCTGCTGAAAATGAAGAAATTGCAATGTTGAGAAAGTGTGTTTAGCCTAGTGATTGGACTGTCAGCAAGCTCAGCTTTTAAAGCTGTGAAAAACGAGTTAACTGTACTAGGAAAGTTAGTGTTGAGAGGAACTAGATTTGTCATTCCGATGAAACAAGCAAGTAGTAGATCTGGCACACGAAGGCCATCAAGGGATCGTTAAGAACAAGTAAAGACTCCGTACCAAAGTATGGTGCCCGATACAGACCGTCAAGCAGAACAACGGTGCAGAACATGTTATGGTTGCCAGCTTGTTGGGGAACCGTCAGCCCCAGAAGCATTGAAGTGAACAGAACTGCCTACACAGCCATGGCAAGACTCCGCGGTAGATCTGCTAGGACTCTTTCCGAAGGGTGAATATCTACTGGTGGTTGTTGATTATTTTAGTCCATTCTTTGAAGTAGCTGTTGTGACATCTGGCAAAATGATTAGCTGTCTGGAAGCAATGTTTGCTACTCATGGACTACTGCTGTCAACATAGAAACAGACAATGGTCCACAATTTTTGTCAGAAGATTTTGAAGTCTACCTCAAAGACAACAAAATCGAACACAGAACATCAACTCCATTGTCGCCACAAGCCAACGGTGAAGTAGAGAGATAAAATAGAAGTCTGTTGAAAGCGCATAGCGAAGGACGTGACTGGCGAAAGGAATTGCAGAAATTCTTGCTCGGTAACACAAGCACGCCAGGTGCTTGTGAGTCTCACCTGAAAGTGGGAGACAAAGTTCAGAAGCCGAAGTCAGACAAGCTGTCACCACGATTTGAAGCCACACCCTATGAAGTGGTAAACAATCAAGGAGGTCATGTGGAAATTAAGTACCCTGCTGGCATTCACTACAAAAGAAACGTTACTCGTCTACAGAAGCATAAGTAGGACAAATTACAGCAGCCAGCAATCCTAAAGGGACATCGTGAAAGGAGCCAGAAACTAGTCAGAAAGAGGAACCAAGAGTTTCAACTCAGCATTATGCGTTGCGGCTTAGACGCAATCGTCAACCTAAGAGGGTTAAAGATTATGAATTCGGTTAAGACTTTGTTTACACAATGCTCTTGTTTGCACATGCTCTAATGCTTGCCTCAGTAAGTGGAGTCAGAGATAACGGAAAACGGTGTGTTGAGCGGCAGCTAACGAAGGAAACGATCAATGGTGGCTCTCAGATGGATTCCATTGATGAACTTTTGTAAACTGACAGTGGGCCATCTTTCTTCCTCGCACCCGTGCAAAAACTCTTCAGAGAAACATTCAGTACTTCTTTTGAAGTTTTCTCAGTCGGTTTCGAAAATTTCGTACCACCAGGAAACTGGTAACATTAGGTAACATTGAGGTAAAAAATGTTGTTGTTACGTAATATTCATGAATGCGTAAGATGTCGATGTTCATATTTGAAATTTTGCGACTTTTAAAGGAAACTTAGCGGATTCGTACCGTTGAATATTTTCATTACGAACTTTATGGCTGTAATGTCTTGTATTTCTTTTGTAGACAGCTCCCGAATTTGTTTTTTTTTTCTCATCCATTTTTTTTGTCGACGAAACTTGGCTTCCCACAAAAAAAATTATGCCAAGCGACATTTGCCGAATTAATTTCCATGTAAGGCCAAACGTAGGTTTAATTAACAAATAAAAAAGCCTCGAATGTGCTCTGTTCTGTTGTAAAGCAGGCAATAAGTGGTAGAGCATGAAAAAACTGCAGGGGAAAACACGAGACGCAGTTGAGTGTTTTTCCCTACTTCTTGAGTGCTCTACCGCTTCCTAAGTGCTTTACAACTGAACAGAGCACAGTCGAGGCTTCTTTATTTGTTTTATGATAAAGAATTCAATACTTTCCCCGCGTATTCGCTAACCAAACTTTATTTTCCAAAGGAGTAAAAGTGGCGTCAGCCGTGTACTAGTCTCTGATAAAGCACGCTAAAATAAGCCAATCACAATCCTTGATTGGCTAACGAGACGACAGCTGTCAATCATAAACTGGACTTCGGCTAGGCTTTCACTTTCGCGTTTCTTTCGAGAGAAGAACGATGCCTCCAAAGTTCGCTTTTCAGTTAGTAGTTTAACCCATTTAATCAGGACGTTAAGGCCGGTAAAGGTTGCTAGTCCAGAGGAATCCGGCCGTATTGTGACTTTTCCTATTACGAAAGCAGGAGCTCAAAGCTTGCGGATGAAAATGTCAAATGCTGAGTCGTATTTGAAAGAAACTACAGTTATTTTCGTACAGTTTTTATACTACTGTTGCCAACGATGGTCTCTATGAGTCATATTTACTGCTGACAGATAGCTCGTTTATATTGATTTTGTCTGAGTCGCACAGGGGATGTTTAAGTTGGGTCAATTTTGTCGAAATTCCGAAGCAAAAATTTGAAAGCCAGCTTAATGTAATCAATCCGCTCTCTATTCTCTAAGAAAGTACGCTGTTTTAGCCAGTCAGAGCACGCTTTATATGGAAACTTTATTATAATGGCTGGTAATCGAGATACAGGGAACCAATCAAAAAACTACAATTGCATTATCCGAGGTTGAGAATTTAATAATTGGTTTTATCGCCTAGGTTGATAATGTGAATTAGCCACCGTAAAGAGATTCGAAAGCTCTTTACGGTGGCCAATTCATATTATCAACCCAGCTGATAAAATCAAATTATCTGTTTATATTGGACTATACAGTTCAACAACGCTTTCTTTTTATATATATAATCTCAATTATTTTACCACAACAGGCCACTCCGACAAGTATCACCAACACTACTCCTACTCCAGACAAATTGGATGACTTGGCGCTGATCGAAAAGCGTTTGGAGAATTGGTTTGTTAAACAGTCACAGAGTTCAGTTCAGTTTACAGGGAATGTGAAGAAAAGATTCAAGTCCCTGCCGGTGGATCGATCACATGAGGAGTTCTATAAACTACAAATTGTGAAAAGCGCGGAGGGTGTCATCACAGGTATGTTGCATTACGCAACAACAAACTGACAGGCCTTTTTGAATTGAAAGCGGACTTCAAGTAAGAGAAAGAACGAAGCCCTAAATAGCCCGCCAAAATCTCCTTAACAATATTGGGCAGTGTACATTTAAATTTTCCGTTCAAACCGAACGAGGAAGCCGACTTTATTTTCCTCCTAATTCCAATTTAAATATCATCATGTTAATATATTCGTGAAGTATGCGAAATACTCGCGTCGCAAACCACTATACTTTCAACAAGAGCGGTTGTTTTGCATCTTCAGAGCATTGTACGGGCGTTTTTTCTAACGTCTCAAACTCAACGTTGTTACCCATCTTCATAAAAAGTTCTTTCCAATCCATCAGGTGCCCCTCTGCTTGCTAAAAATTCTGACTGTAGCGAAAAAGGAGACACTGACTGCGGCCAAATCCAAGAGTTTGGTTACGTCATACCACAAGTGCTACTTCCAATGGCGCTAGATTTCCACATACGATCTCGTGAAATTGATGTTAAAGACACAGCCGCCAAGGAACTGCCCAATCTGAATGGAGATGCTGAAAGTAAGAATCAAGCAATCAGGGTACGTTTTACTTTATCTCTACTTCGACTGTACTGTTTCTTTACTCTTGTTCTTTGTCATATCACTTAAAAAATAAGCCCAAAGAAAATACTCGTGCTGATTGGTTAACAATCATGTTTCTATTTAACAACTAGACTACGAGCTCGCGGTTTCTATTTTAACTGTCGAGGAACTATCGGCTGATAGTTGCCACGCGGAAATTTGATGCTCTCAAAGCAAATATTTGCCAAAGAAGCGAAGCTGCAAGGGCAAATATTTTAGTTTTAAGAACATCATATTTCCAAGGGGCAACTATCAGACCAATAGTTCCAAGACATAAACACTCTATTGTCTTTATTGTTCATCACTAAATTTTCTCCCGGGCGCCAGTTCAAATATATGTTCAATTAATTTCAACTTTTTTAGATGAAAGCGGTTAAAGTCGAATGTAAAATTGAAAAAGAAAACAGACAAAACCCGCTTACTACAATTTCAATTCTTTATTTCTCTTTAAGCCCCCTTGTTTAGAGGAAAATTTTCTCGGACGAGTACTATCCATCCGGTTGTTTTCCTCGGACAGGCACTATTTGAACAATAGAGTGTTTCTGTCGAGGAACTATCGGCTGTTACCCCGCGGAAATTTGATGTTGTTAAAACAATTATTTGCCCGAGAAGCGAAGCTTCGAGGGCAAATATGCTAGTTTTAAGAACATCAAATTTCCAAGGGGCAACTATCAGACCGATAGTTCCGAGACATAAACACTCTATTGTCTTTATTGTTCATCACTAAATTTTTCGGTAGCGGCATGCCTCAAAACTGAAAACGACATGAATTTATTTATTAAAGTTTCCAACTGCTATGGAGCGCTTAGGTGTTTCCCTTAGGTGTTTTGTATCCTCTTCAGATGATATTACATCTAAACATATATAAATAATTTTATATGTCAACTGTTGACTTCTAAAGAAAAAACCTTCTAAACAGGAAACCTGGAATCTTGAAACCTCTGCATCCGCTTGGCGTTTTACTGTACCGTACCGTGCTCTCTTCTAACTGTAATCGGCCTGGGACGATAATTTTTTTTCATCTTATCTAAAAAGACTGTAGGGGAAAGCTGCCTTTGATGAGAGTAGGGTAGAAAGGAGAGTTCTGCGGAGGGCACACAGGGATACACAGACGTCACAATACTCTAGGGGATGACGACATCACAAATGATGACATCGTAATATAAACCGGTTTGCCAGATTAGCAATCATTTCATTATCTATTTTTATCATATGGCAGCCATGGTCGGTATTACCTGTTTAACCGGCTTTTGAAGTTATTTTTGGATACATTTTTCCTTAAACCTATGAAAGCGTGATCGCTACAGAACGATGGATTTCGATACTATTCTCTTTTTTTATTCTTATCCTTATTAATAATAATAATAATAATAATAATTGGTGCGTCGCTTGTCAGTTCATTTGTAGAAATCTGGTTTGACTCTTGGGGTTGGGTGGGTATTGTTGCTTCAGGTATTAAAACTATGAACTGGTGTTTATAGTTTAAAAGCTTGTTTTTCAACTGCATGTACTGCTTCGCTTTTTGGACCTCTCCAAGGTTTCTTCGATACAGGAGATTATCCATATTATTCTGAATGTGTTGCATCTCCGAAATTTAGGGGGGCACCATCAGAGTTTTTTGTTTGAGGTACTGGAGTAGTTCTTGGGAAATTCTAATCTCTTCAAATCCTTTGTCCAATCTATCTTCGCCGGGTAAAACATTTGCTATCTGGAGTCACTGGCTTGAGATCTACAAAAGATATCCATATGGTCTTCGCACCGCCTCTTTCGTACTCTTTGTTAAACCAAGCAGTTTCACTTGGATACATTTGTTTGGCTAGAGTCAAAATTTGCAGTCTATCCCGAGGATTCTTAAAAAAGACCAAATAATGTCTGTTTAAACTGATGCTTCGGTTGCCATTGCCTTGATGGAAGAGAATTTGCACAATGTATACAACGCTCAGATTTCGGTGATGCGATCCTTTTGTAAACAGGTTCACGATCCGATTATCTTTTCCGGCTTCAATCATTTGGTCGTCAATGACAATCAGGTTGCGTACGTTGACATCTAAATAGGAATCATTTTCCAGAGATTCCGGGATTCCCTTGATAAATTCGATTGTCGGTATCATTATCAATAATTGCATGTAGGCGGGTTACCACTGTGAATAACACCAGATTATTCTCTCCGGTGCTTGATCGATCACGGTTTGAACTTTTTGTAACAATGATTGTACCGAGACAGTTTTTCCAGAGCCGGACATCCCTGCAACCATGCAAGTAAATGGATGAACCAATTGTAACCGCTGACACCACCACCACCACTAATGCCACAATTCTATTGTATTCCCTCCTCGATCCTCCTCCTCCTCATATTGTTCTATCACTATATCGAAAACCATATAAAGCGCGACCCAGGAGAATCAGTGCCATTCGAGTTTGGGAAAGTGTTGGGCGCTTATATTTCATTTCTTTCAGAGCAGATCCGCTAAGTTTTAAACGCGATTAAGAAACTTTATACTCCAAATCACAAGTTGTACGAACAGTATTATGTAGATCAAGCTAAGCAAAAGGTGGGAATTTACCGGCTTTTCACGGATCCCGATTTCAGCAGGGGAATGGCTTAGGTTCCATATGTAAAGGGCTGTCTCGCCGGGCGATGCTTCATTTACAGCAAGGCGCTAAAGTGCTTGACAAAAAGGCATTTCAAACGGGGCCCAAGTG
>CM042750.1:18568086-18588086 GCA_022496165.2 Catalaphyllia jardinei | reverse complement strand
AAGAAGTATAACTTCAATGTGTCCAAACTCTAGAGCAATAAATTTTATTTCAATTTCAAAACTCAATGGCAGATGTCTCTGTTACTTTCTGTCCGCCATATTTGTGCCCGTTACAGAGCTCTATTATTTGCGTGGAAACACTTCTCTGAATAACGTGCAAATGAAAACTGCAGGAACTTAATTCCAGGCAAGGCTGTTTAATATATATGAATCATATATCATATCTAAGATTCTTGACTTTATTTATTACTATTGATTGAAATACATCAAGTGGAAATGCAAATCTAAACTCATTGATCTCGACTGTTCCCTTGAGAAAAGCATCATTCAAAAGAATCTTAAACAAACAAAAGACATTTTAAGCCACCGTTGCAGATTTAACATAGTAAGTCAGAGGTGAGACGTGAAATGAATTAAAACCGAGCGCATGCTTAATCAGAAGCTAAACATAACATCTAAGGTATTTCAAACAAACGTTTCGCGCTTGAGGTAAAGATCAAACAAACACTGCAAATCGCATCACTCCTGATTCAACAGCCGCACAAATTACAGTTCGGTCTAAGTGGTTTGCCAATAGTGGCAAGAATAATTCGCTTACATCAACTATACTCCTTTCAAATTCCACCACAGCGATGTTCAGCTCTTGATCACTAAGATCTATAACCGCCAAGACAAGAATGCCAAAACATGTGTCCAACTTAGTCACAAGTCAAATGACTTTGCTGAAGTCTAAAAGACTTGTATATAAAAACGTGTATCCAATGAGAAGATGGGGGATAGGGGTGTAGGATATCACGTAGTTTAGAACCATTGTGAAGACGGAGGATAAGGGGTATCTCACACAGCACGTGATTAAAGACTCATAAGAAGACGGAGGATAAGGGGTATCTCACACAGCACGTGATTAAAGACTCATAAGAAGACGGAGGATAAGGGGTATCTCACACAGCACGTGATTCAAGACCCATGAGTAAGCGGAGAATAAGGGGTATCCCACACAGCACGTGATTAAAAACAAATGAAAAATATGTCATTAGATTGTTTAAAATAGAACAGAGTCTGATACTTGATTTATCAACTTTTATTGAATAACACGAATTCCAAAGAGAGAATTGATTACAACTTCAAGTCTTGACCGTCGGTGTTCCACAAAGAGTATCGCTGGGAACTAGACTCGTTTCTAGTTTCTCAGACTCTTGGTCCCAGGCACCAAAACGCGCGATATTCTGACCTACTTTTCTTTGTTTTTGGTCACAAAGTCTTTTCCTGATCTGTTCCTTATTCTTGGCATAATACATTTCCAATATTCGTTGATCGGCAATTTATGATGTGCTCCTTGTTCTGTTGACAATAGGCTCCCTGTTGTTTTCATACCAACTTTTACGACGTGATTTGAGAATCTCAGCGTTCTCGGTACGATATCGTTTTTGCCGGGCCAGGATTTGCTCCCTGTTCTTTACACAATATTTTTTATGGTAGGCTTTCCTACGAACAACTACCTTGTCATTCCCAGACCGTTGATTGGAGCAATTCACCTTGTGTGTCGTCTTACAAATAATGATTAAATTCTCGAATCATAAACTCTTAAAAGAGTCACATGGCCAATTCAGTGTATCACACTAAGGTTTAGACCTCCCCTTCCACTACTTCTTCTTCTTCTTCTTCTTCTTCATCATCATCATCATCATCATCACCATCATTATCGGGGAGTAACTACTTTTTGTTTAGTCTGTTTAACAGGAATTTCCGTATTGCCACTGCCGATTCGGCCGCCTCGTCAAAATACATGTCATCTTCCTCAATAAAACGTGGAAGACTCTTCATGGCTTTACGGTGTATTGTATCGTGTTTGATATGGTGAGTCCATTTTAGACGCTCTAAATAAGTTCTTCGTAGCCTTCGTCTACTTACAGGTAAAAGGGCATTGAAAGCGGCATTTTCAGCATGGGGTTGGGAGTTTCCCCTGTTTAGGAAGTGTTGGACTTCTTTCAGATAGGTTTCTTTGAAATCTTCTCCGGCGTTTTCATGTAGCCGTCTCCACGGATCTGTTTCATCATCGTCGTCCCCTTTCCTCTTCGGAGCTGCTAGTATCATCCTCTTTCTCCTCTTCCTCTTCGGGCTCCTCCTCCCCCTCCTCCTCCTCCTGCTCCTGCTCCTCCTGCTCCTCCTCCTCCTCCTCCTCCTCCTCCTCCTCCATGTTTTTATCATTGTTTTCTTCCACGAGACCAAAAATATATCTGTTGAAGGAGTACGCATGGTTTTCGTCGTTCTTCACCAAAGATAACGTTCTTTAAATGAGCCGAAACAATTAAAGTGATATTTAATATATCATTTTTTGCTCGGTGATCCAATATCCTCTTTCTTAATTGTTCGTTCTTGCTCTTTGTTTTTCCGCTCACCAAAAATAACACAGCCTTGTCCCCAGGTTTTCTCGGTCAACGGTTTAATAATCTGCAGCCGGCTGCACTTGTGACGTAATTTTGACGTCATCGGTTCAATAATTTGCAGCGAGCATTACTTTTGACGTCATTGGTTCAATATTTGGTCAACAGCAGCTGGTTGTGGTGACTTATGCGTGTGGTTTAAACAAATCAAAAAAAGGTGAAATATTTTGAATGCTTCTCATGCAAGAGACGAATATGGTAAAAGTCATATCCCTTAGGTACATGTGTACAGTATTTCCATACAAGACACTCTTTCGGTGACTATTCGATGAACTCAGAGGTGTGCACAAACGCTTCAAGAACTTAAGGATTCAGGAGCAATTACTGTTTTTTGCGACAGTTTTGTTTCGTATGGTCCAAAATTACAAGGACCACACTTATCAAGCAACCTAAATGACTGGCTCGTATCACTGGAAAGAGACCGCTGTGCACTGTGAATGATCAACACTCGTAGCTACAGCCCGACTTACGATCTTAGATCGTCTTGTTATCATTTATTTGCACCGTTAAGAGTCGATTTTGTCGTCTGAGTGCGAATAAACAATATTCACGACACTTTATGTCATTATTATGTACTATCAAGATAACTAACACTTTTCAACCCAACTTAAGTGCTATTATAACTATCAGTGCTCCTGAACGAAAACGATTACTTCTTTGACTTTGACCTACAATTTTCGCGGTACTTCATTTATTCCTCAATACATTAGGAGAGTTTCTAAGTTCACATTTATAATTGTTCCTGACAGAGAATAGCGGGTGCCGACCAAACCATGCAACAGACATTCACAAACGCTCTGGGTTCATCTCCGTACACTGAAGAGGAGGTCGAGGAGGCCATCGCCACACTCAACAACAAGCGCAAGGAACGCTTGTTTCTTGTTTTAGATTACATTGAGGATCAAGGTGAATATTCCCTCAAAGAAATATTTTAAATCTGCTTTAGCTAGAAAAGTTTATTACTTCTCGCCTCAGGTTAGGGGACTCCCATATAAAAAGAACGACGCCCCCTGAGAAACCTTAAAAAACAGTACCTCTTAGGGTGTTTAGCCTCTAATAATATACAAGCAACAATTTCTGCATTCTCATTGGTTAAGAACATGTCAGTCAATCACAAATCAGTGCAAAAAGCTGAAAAAAGTGATTTGACTGCAAAAAATGATTTGAGCTCGGCCGAAGAAAATGGCGCTCACAATTTAAACGAAGATTGAAACTCTTTACCTACATTTCAATACAATTACCTCATAACGAAGCAAAGTGCAAAGCTCAACAGCAATTACCACACTAGTAAAAGCGAATTAAAGTGAATATGCACGAAAGCCGTGAGGTCAAAAACATAAACTTATGCTTGAGTGAATTGAGATATGCCGGCGCTGGTCACGACGGCATCATGAGACAAAATACCAGTTGAAAAAGTAAATTTTAAAATTCTTCAGTACCACGTAATAAAACTCGACGAAAGACCCAACAAGACGTCCCAAGGATCTCCAACATCTTACTTTTAAAGAAGAAAAGTACAAGCATTCTACTTTTGTGAAGGAACTGAAACTGCAGGCTAGACGCTTCAAGAGGCAAATCTAACCAGTACAACGTCCAGTGAAGAAGCTAAAGTCAGGCAGAAACCTGGAGAAGTTAAAAAGATGTCCTTCAGAGCTAAGAAATTCCGTTTCTTGGTAGATTTTAGTTCCGTTTCTCGGTATTTTGGTCAAAGTAACTAGTACCAGGTACAATAGTTTCTTGCACACAGTTTCTCATCCACTTCAAAGACATTTCACAAGAAAACCGCATCAAAACCGCAGGGAGTTTTTCCTTGCTTTTTGGTTAAGTTCTTCCATTCAACTGTGAGTAAAAACTGCATTTCACGGTAAAAATGAACTGCTCAGTTTTTATAAATTACTTGGAGAGAGTGAATGAATTTTTACGCTTGAATTTACATGTCAAACTTTCCTCCAAAAAGGTTGACGTAGCTTGATGCCTCCATTTGTCACGTAAGATACTAAAGCGTGACAGAAATTATTAACAAGTAATCAAATGATTTTTCTCTTGCAATTTGGAATAAATAAGTGCTCAAAATTGTTCAAAGACTACAAATTGCACTCGCCCTACGGGTCAGTGCAATATTTTGTAATCTTTGAACAATTTACTCGTGCTTATTTATTCCAAATTGCTCTCGAAACCATTTGATTACCTACACAAAAGTGTAAGCTTTTGTGATACCTTTTAGGATATTAAGCTGAATACATATGACAGGAGACAATGTTTTGTTTTACAATTGGTACCCCTTTGTGGCGAAAAACATTTTAAGACAAGCCCACAAAACAGAATCTTGTATCTATTTGGAGTTATTTTAAAATTTCCGACGAGTACGCCCATTCTTTTTATATGGGAGTCCATTAGGGTGTACCACTTTTTCTCCTTTCTTAATTTTTGACAAGTTGTGCCACACCAGAAATCATTTTTTGCGGTGTTTTTTTTTCGAAAGTGCCATTCATGTTACTATAAGCGAGAATTCCAACATATTTCTTCATTAAGCTTACGGGCAGTTGCACACGTAATACAAGGAGGCCGGTTCTAACACTTGACTCGAGAATTCGGGTTTTTTCAAAATACCGCAGCTGTTTTACCTTTTGTCGACACCTGGCGGCCACATTTTGGCCCCAAATTAAGACATAGGAGGCACAAAAAGGGTTAATATTGATACTGTTTTGTTACAATTTTAATTTCTCTTCGTGAATATTAATGCAGCCTCCAAAGCGAGAAAAGTTGCCAGTTTTAATAACCCGTTTACATGCATGTGACGTCAGGACAGCACAATTTCTCCCGAGTAATGAACATTGATTAGTCTATTAAAACGTTTTTCCCGTGATGGCACCATATAATTTGTTTGGACGTCTGTTTGGAGTCTCTTATTAACCTGTATTGCGTTTGATGCCTTGTCCATCGTATCTCTCAACCTTAGGCTTCACTGACGGCAGCGGGCTTGGCACCTTGGATCATGAAATGAACAACGCGGGCGCGGGGTTTATGTGCTCAGCATTTCTCCTAAGGAAAGAATTACAAGCCGCGGGAAACTTACCTGACTATCTTGCCACCATGAAGTGGTACATCGACTTCGGCGAGATTTATCAAGATCCATTTGAATACGTTGGCACAACTGCTGATCGAATGAGAACTATTTCATTATGGAGGTAACTTACTGTTTTGTAATATCAACTTTGTAAAAAGAGTTTGCTTCTTTAAGAGAAGTGAGGAAATCTTGTTTCCTACTATCAGTCACCCTCAGTATCAAGTCAGGCTGCAGAGAGACGACGTGTTTGTTACATGACTGGATTTAATGTACATGTATATGCATAGCAGTGGTCAGAAGCCTATTCTACTCTCATTCGGTTTCGTCTGTCTACTTGCATTTTATATAATTTTTTAATTTTCCTAATGTACTCAAGTTTTGATCACATTAGGAGGCGGGGAGGCTTCTTGGTTAGGGAGCTCGTCTCTGGATCGAGCGGTCCGGGTTCGAACCCTGGCCGGAGATATTGTGTTGTAGGTAACCCTGCAGAGAACCAGCATCCCATCTTAGCGGAGAAGAAATACTCCTAGCTGTTTCATGCTAAAGAATTTGAAATACGCTCCGGCCTGGTGGGCCACTTGGCTCATGTGCAGACTTTACCTTACCTACTTACTCATGTTTTGGTTCCTATCACAGATTATTTACTGTCCTAATGATGCCTACTTGTACAAGACAAGAAAAAAAGGAAAAAGTTCGTGATATGGAAGCACTTGGCCGATGGTACGCTAACGCCTTGTCTCCTAATGAAGGTTTCGCAGGAACACTTAAGCCTGACTACGTTGGTTACCATCACAACAGTTACTACGCTTCTGCTTACACGCCGCATGCTTTACATAATGCTGCATTCATTCAGTACCTGCTTAGTGGGACAACATTTGCATTAGGTGAGAAGCATCTAAATTTCGTCAAAATTGTTCTTCTACTAATGGGACAAAAACATTTCACCCTTGAATTAGATTCGATTCGATTCGATTCAATTCGATTCGATTCGATTCGACTCGACTCGACTCGACTTGATTCGACTTGATTCGATCAGAGCCGGGGAGATTGCTGATGGTTTATGTTTTTGTTATCTGCTCGAACAGTGCAAAAAATTTCTTATCTCGTAATTTGTATTTGAGTGGTATTGTCATTATCTTTTTCCTTAAAAGGTGCGGAGACAGAGGGACACATTAAGAAAGGACTTGAAGTACTGAGGATTGTCTCTGTTAAATACTCTTCACCAAACAGCGTCGCAGGTCGCTTTCCAGGGTTTAGTAATGGAATTCTGGCACGCTCCTTCCCTGCTTATGCTTATGCGGCTGCCACTGCTCCAGGTTTAAACGATGATGGTTCTTTTGGTGAATTTTCTACTTTCAACAATGAAACCCTCGAGATGTTTTTGCGGCTGTACGACACAACGGAAAGTATGGTTAACGATTACCTGGCAGATGGAACAATTTTCACTAATATTTATTACCTGAATTCTATTGGCTCAGTTAATATCATGGAGGAAATTCACACAAAGGCCAATGCAATGAGTATCCAAGCAGAGAGCTCTCCCCAGGGATGCTGGACCAAGAATTATGCAGCACTTATCATCCAAAGACGAGAAGACTGGGCCGTCAGTGTTAAAGGATTCAACAAATATGTTTGGGACTTTGAAGCGTCAGACAGTCAGAATATCTTTGGGCTTTATCAGAGCCATGGCGCCTTACTTGTAGCAAACAACGAGGAGGCTCTTTTAACGCACGATATCGACAATGGCTGGGACTGGACACGACATCCGGGTACTACCACTATCAAAATGGATCTCGTACAGCTGATAAGCGATACCCGCAGGTACAAGACACCAAGCTCCCCAGTTTATTGCTATTTACTGTTTAATGACGTCATGTTCTATCACTAAAAAGTATGCCCTAAATCCGACTTATTTTGTTTATATCAAATATGAATTTGTAGAATCCTGTCCACCCAGTCGATCGTCGATCAGTGGAAAAATCCATACTCACTGCTCAGTTACAGCTAAAAACTGCACGTCTATCAGATATTGCTCTTATAGTGGGCACCAGCTATAACTGTTCAAAAATTGCTTTATAGACTCATTGCAAATACCCATGTGATATTTAAAAAATTTCCACAGATATTTTCAACCAGAACCATTGGCTGGAGGATTGACATTGGTCGGCGGTGGAGACTATACTTCTGGGATTTTTGGAATGGACTTTTCTCAGCCTGCCTATCGCTTTCCATCTGGATCATTTCAATTGGACATCAACTTCAACTTTAAAAAGAGCGTGTTCTTTGCTGATTACGTCATCATTTGCTTAGGCACTGGTATCAGCTCTTCTAACAGCTCTCCGAACATCACGCAGGTACCGTATGATCTAACCTCGCTCCTTTTAATTGGTGAAGGTTCTCAGTTCATCAAACTAACACTTAATAATCATACTGAGTGGTTGTGGGGGAGGGGAGATTGATGCTGTCCACTTGGGTTTTTGTTTCTTGTGCATTAGTGCATTAGTACCGTATGACCTTACCTCCCTCCTTTTAATTATAGTTCACAGTTCATCTAAACAAACACTTCAACGGTCTTAATTAGGAAGGAGTAGTAGGGGAAGGCTGGCTGATGCTGTCCACTTCTGTGCAGGTTGCTCTCTATCATAAAATGTTTAGTTGTTGGTTATATCAATATATGACATCCTCAAAATCTGCCACATTTGATTTCTCATATCGCTTAGAACTAACTTCTCGGCGAGCAGGTGATCTTTCTAAGAAAAAGAAACAGCTTGTTGGCGTCTTACCCCACCCCCATTATGATAAAAAATAAATAAATAAATGCCTGTTAGAAGCAAACAACGTAAGGAACGTTTATGTCCGCTTTAAAGTTCCCAGTGTGTCTTATAAACAGTCTAATTCATGGCTTAAGCTTCCTTACTGTCGGGCTTTTTAGATAAGGACAGCTGAGGAAAGAGCTTAGAGCTTCGAGGTTAGAACTCTCTATACAACAGGAGGCTTCAAGAGATCTTCTTATTTTAATGTACAAAGTTAGAAATGGTTCAGCCTCTGACTACGTAGCTGAACTTTTCAATTTTGCAACAAAGGGTCCTCCCCCTCTAAGAAATACAGATTTTGATATACCTCGTTACTCAAGAGTAAGATATGGAAAACACTCTATTAGGTACCTGCGTCCATTCCTTTAGTCCAGACCATCAATAAGTGATCGACAGCGACTCTTGCTGGACAATTTTAGAACGAAAAACTTGCCTCCTTTTATTGAGGGCAGATGGACCAATTGTGGCTTGTTAAACTCTCAACCACGTTTACACTATACACTTTATGTATAATCCCGAGGGAAACAGTTAGTTTAGTTTTCCCGAGAGTCCTGGTGTTTCCCGAGACAAAATCGAGGGAAACATCGGGACTCAACTAGTTTCCCGAGGGATCATACATTGAGTGCTTTGTTATATAGTTAGACTTTCCCTTAAAGTGCCCATATCATCAAAATGTTTATTTTCCCATCTGATCTTATATTTCATGCAATAAACTTGGCGAAAAAAAAATTTCGATTTGGATAAAGATTGATTTTTTTATGAACGTTTAAAAACCTGGAAATCCTATTTTCTTGTGGTCTACCCTTGCCGCTGATCGCATCATCGACATGCTCAGAGATGTGACGTAGATTCAGGAACGTGTGACTTCAGGCTTGACTTATCTTGCTTGTTTTACCTCTGTAAATTTAGCTTCGTAGTCCATGCAAAATGCTCCTTTCCAGCATTTTGTGTGAACTACTAAGTTAAATTTACAGAGCTAAAACGAGCGAGATGAGTCAAGCCTGAAGTCATGTGTTAATTAATCTACGTCACAACACATTCCAAACCAAGAGAAGACTGGTGCGAATAGTGGACCAAAATGGCGGCAAATTTAAATGTTTTTAAAACTTCTAAAACAGATTGCATTTTATCCAAATAGATTTTTTTTCGCAGAAGTTTATTGGGTGATATATAGAATCAGATAAGACAATAAAAATTTTGGTGACATGGGCACTTAAAACAATTATGTAGCAAAAACAAACAAACAAAGACGGCACAGCTTCTTTATTTCTTTATTCACAACCGTCAATCCTGCTGAATGAATAAGTTTTAACTTAAGCTTAATTACAAATGTTTCAAAGTACATGAAAAAGTAAAATATGCTTTTATAGCCTCAATAACGAATACAAAATCATTTGCAATTGTAAACATTGATGGTAACATTTGCTCCAGAAAATGCTCCTGCATTAAAGTTTACAGTCTCCTGGCTATCATGGAGATGCGAAATTCTGCATTGTCACAGGGGAGTTTGGCACCGGGAGAATTTTTACTTGCCTGCTCATGCATCGCCATGTTTGCAGTGCTAGTTGACGCAAGGAGAGCATGGGAGATTTCTTTCTGCTTAACCTCCGAAAGACGCCTGGAGTAAGAGCGAATGCTGCTCTCAGATGTGTCCTAAAACACGCGTTGCATTCGAGCGACATAGCCGTTGCCCTAATACAGTGATTAGTATACTTTCGTGTAAGTTTCAGCTCTTTGGAAATTGAACTTAGCGTATTTTTCCCGAGGGGCACATTACAATACCAGACTTCATCAGAATTGCTAAAATTATCCGTCCCTCGCAGCCTTTGCCACAAGCATGACAGTGCTGGATTTAGCTTAGATTGATAAAAAAAATTCTCGAAAATTTAAGGTGGCTCTAAACGCCACCTACAGAAGTTTTTTTTTATACTTTGCCAAAAATTGCGCCTAATCATGCTTGTTACCGCTGGGTTTCACGTTTCCCAGCTGCGTTCCTTGCGTAGGCATTCTAGTTTCGAGTATGCGCACATGGGGCCTCCCTAGTGTAGAGCGGGAAGCGAATTCCCACATCCACTCTGTGACCCCCTTCCGCAGTATCATTTTATAACGTCAGCGGTCACTCCACTGACAAACTGTGAACAATGGCGTAACTGGCATTTGATTAAACATGAATCAGCTGTTTACCAGCGGTAAATTCGCGGGCTTTTTCTATCTATCAAATGCCTCTCTATTTCGGATAAGAACTCGCAGTTTTCTGAATGGCTTCAGACTCTTCTTCAACGCCAACTACAAGCCCTTGCGCTAATTCCGATGTATCCTGCAAGCAATCTACGCTTGTAAGAAATGAAATCCAATTCATGCAAACTAATCTCTCCGAGGCACGCATTGACAAGGATTTTGGCTACGGTTTTTTAGATGGGACGGAGGAGCAAAAGGAAGAGTTCATCGAGAAATTCTAGTCATTGAATTCTACATGTTTTGTTCGCTCCAAAACCGATATCAAGGGAAAATCTCAGAAATCACCCGAAAACGGTATGTTTAAGTGTTCTTTCAATTCCTTTTTCTAGCGTTCTTTTTGGGAGGTTGGTAAAGCCCCGGTCGAAAATCCGGGACGGTCAAAATGGGTAAAACCCGTGACAATAATGTCCGTGACATGTACGTGAGGGATCCGTGACAAACCTACAGAAATACTATAATCCGTTACAGATAGAGACTAAATTTGCTATAAAAACCACTTCGACCACGGCGTTGATCCAGGAAGGATCGCCTCTCCTACTTTCATCCAACTCTATTGCCTCTTTCGGTAGTTTCTTCTCACTGAAGAACGTTTTGTCCCCTTCAGAAGGCGTCCCAGACTCATCCAAAACCTTGCAATGTAAAAGCGATATTTTGTTTACTTCTGTATAACTGAGTGGTAATTAGAGAACATGACACAGGTCTATTGATCTTTTTCTGTGCTGTGCTCAATGTCAGTAGACTGCAGTTGAAGCCTCTTCTGCATTTGCAGTTTTTATGTAAGTGGTGTAGATGAGTAAACTTTGCAAATTTTATGTGACAAAAATATTTGCTGAAAAGTTATAAAAAGTTATAAAAAGTTAAAAGTTAAAACGTTATAAGTTAACTTCTCGTAAGCGCAATTTTGGGTACGACTGTTGTTGCCTTGCATATGTGCTGTCCAAAGTAATAACTGGCGCACTAACCTTTGAACTGCTAACAAATATTTGCTGTGCCATCTACACGATCAAACATATTTAGTCACATGAAAGTTGTTTGTGTAGACGAGGCTGCACTGTACTACGTCAAGTGGGATACCCCACCAATTGGAAATCAATAGCGCGGAAAGCAGAAATAGAGCGTTGTTCATATCATTTTTCGCTGCAAAGAAATGTTATTCATTTCCCGAGCGAGCATGTGCATATTTTGACGTAGGGAAAGAGAAATTTATTTAACATGAATTTAGCAAATTTAATAGAGAATCAACCATTGCTGAGAGAAATATACAGAGAACCACCTTTCATTTCCTACAGGAAAGGTAAACCTCTCAAAGACAGGTCACAAACGCTAACATCACGAAACAGCGGGAGTCGTGTTAAGCCTGTCAACTCCTTGTTAACCTCTATGGATGTTCCAACGCGTAAAATCTGTCACAAAATGTACGGACTCTTATATTTTTTATGTTCCATTATCCATGGTGTTTATTGTACAAGGAAGTACCGCTGGTTAAGTGCAGGCCCCTCGCTTCGATGAAGGACTCGACAAAGTGGAATATTAGTCAGTTGGGTGACCGCTGACATTATCAAATGATACTGTGGATAGGGGTCACAGAGTGGATGTGGGAATTCGCTTCCCGTGTAGAGCACGAGGGCCACCAAGTTTTTACCTGAATTCCATAGTTTAGTGCTGGACTCCGAGTCTACGAAGGTTAATCAGTTTTTAACGCTTGTATGGCAGTTAAGTTGTCTTCTACGAAGGTTCATCGGTGTAATTGGAATTGTAAGTTTGTTCTCACAGCGTCTCGTGTCAAATTAAAGTGAACGTTGAATTTATGGCTAGTCTACATTCACATTTACAGTGCTTATCAAATGTCGAATTATAAGCCCTTAAAGCTGTAATTAAGGACGTTTTTAGCAGGTCATCCTGCTGCTATGGTAATCTATTGTGTTGTAAAAATGATAACAATGTGTTCACCAATGGTTGGGCAGTTTCTTGCTATCATGATTGTAGCATCACGTGATAAAGAGTTGTTCCGATGACCCATAGAAGTCTAATTGCTGGAAACTGTTTTGAGCCACCTTAACTTCGTTCCAGTATGCCAGGAATGTAACAACAACGTTCTTAAATACTTTCTTGTATTTTCAGAATCTTTACCTTCAATTAAGTTCTGTATTCTTCCTCTGAAAATCTAGAAAAGCGCTTTCTTTTACCCTTACTGGGTTCCATTATCGATCATCGCTGGGTGCAACTGAAAACTGGCAGTGGAGGACCGTCCCCGTCAATCAAACTGACGTGAGCACGTACTAAAGATCATGCTATTTTTAAGTTAGTCATGCACTGATCACGTGCTCTTGTTTTCGGTGTGCGGGCAACAGCTGCGCAATTGTATCCCGGTCGGGATACATTTGAATTTGATCAGGGGCACGTGACCAAGTATCAACCAATCATAGTGCCATTTTGATGAGTGAAAGTCTAGCTATATAACAATGGAATTTTATCACCTAACTAAGATTATAAATTTATGAATATTCTAAAAAAAAATTCACAATTTCAAATTTTAAACGATTTCAAAACGTTTGTAACTTTTAAAACAGATTATTAACATTTGTAGTATCCCTGTTTTAATTAGATTTTTTACTTCTTATTTGGAATGTTCTTTTAGCGTCCACAATTAGCTCCTATCTAGCAATCTGACAACCATCTGACACTTAAAGTTTATTCATTCATTCATTCATTCATTCTCCGTACAGCGAAGGCTTACTGAGTTTTACAACACTGCCTAAGATGGTTATCTTTTGCTTTATTTCAGACTACGTTGTTCCAGAACAAACTGCTAGACCCTAATAATCCATCAACTATTCTCATAAATAATACCTCCCACTCACTCAATACTGATTTAACTAGAGAGCCTTCCTCCTTTGGAGACCCGGACAATGCAGTTACGCTTGGAGATGTTAACGGTAATGTCTTGAACTTGAAAAACTATACTTCGTAACGACGTGATGGCGGTATAAAGTAGTATTTCTGTATGTAATTTCAGTCTCCAGTTACCAAATCAGGAGCTTTGTCTACTGTAGTGATTTTCCCCGTCATGGATCGAAGATTGGCTGACATAGCTGAGTGAAAATACCTATGAAGAGAGCATTACAGCTGATATGTCATCAAGACGGAACAAAAATGTACAATTGAAGACGTTCGCGCCCATCGCTACTGCGCATCTCTAGTGCGCACGCTATTCATTGGGCACTTACGTGCCACGTCATTTTCAAGCGCGCGCGAAAACTCAACAAAATATAGTGCCATGTTCACGAGCATCGCCATCATATGGATTTTGAAAACGTTGAAGTCGTCGGACATGAGGCACATTACCATCAGCTGGAGGCTTGGATGTCCGTAAGAGACCCGAACGCTGGAAATGATCACATGGTCATCGCAGAAGTCTACAAGTGCCTTGCACGCACTTAAATTCTCTCGAATCACGCGCATACAGCACGCGCAACGTTTCAATTTAAGTTTTTAAATCGCACCTAACATCAAGCGGTTTTTTCAACCGATGAAGGCTTAAGAGTTAGCCGAAGCGTCTTACCATAGTATACAAATCAGTGACAAAAACAACACTTTTATCAACTACGTCATCTCCTGACTACAATTACTCCATTTTTAAACATAGAGCTAATGACCTTTGCGTTAACTTGGTACGCGAATATTTTTATTGGATGCTCGGTGACCCCACTTTTTTTGCGCCAGATTACTTCCTTTTCTGTTTCTTTCCATTATACTAAAAAACAAAAAATCTGTAAGTGGGAAGTTTTAGTTATTTCTCATATACTATTCAACTAGGGTCGAATTGGTACATGGATACAGGTGTGCGTGACTTAGAAGTTGTAGTTTTTAAGGCTAATTTTAGCTGATTTAATGACATATGTAGCAAAGATCTATCAAATAGGCCTATATATGCTGTGTTAAACACACATAACTTAGATATGATTCTTCAACTTAAATATATGCCGATAGTAATGAATCCGGCCAGAATCGCCTCGAATGACTGGAAATCCTAGAAATGCTATGGTCTGTGCTACGCCTTATCTTCAAAACGAGTTCGGTGATCCCCGAATTTTTTTACGTTTGTAATCTAATCTTATCATTTTCTACCTGCAGTCATAGTTTTAAAAAAAATCTACGACGTGGGACGTTTTTGGGCGCGAACGTCCTTAAGAATAGCTATTTAGCCGGATGTAGTTAATGATGCATCGATCACTCGCTTTATGAAAATAAAGTATAATGTAGCTCTCTGGACTCTCCTTTGAAGCGAAAATTATCAACGGAGATTAATGACTGACATGAAACTGCGTAGCAATTACAAGAAAGTCAAAGTCGACATTTTGTCACGTAAAACAATCTAAAACTATGAGTTAAACAGCTGTAAAACTATATTCAGGGAAAACTTTCGACAAAGATTCCAATTTTTTTTTTATTTCTGCAAAAGGGAATGGTTACTACATTCCTAATCCTTACAGCCAAGGACTTAACTTGAAAATCAGTCTGCAAACGTCCAGGAACCAAGGAGATAAAGAAAATGAGACATCAGCTCGATATGCCACAGCATGGCTCAACCATGGTATCAACCCATCGGACGCGAATTATGAATACACTATAGTTGTAAACAAAACTGCAAACTTTGCTCAGGTAAATGAGACCACGGAATCGTCTTTATTTTTTTGTTTTATGACAGTGATACAGACCATCTAAGAAGCATTTTTAAACGCTATACTACTGAGGAAGAAATAACATTCTTTTAGAACGGGTTTTCGTTTGTTTTTTTTTGTTTTTTAATCCCTTCGTAGAGAGATAATGGGCACGGGGTTACTTTCTCTTTCAAATTAGACTTAGTAAATATAAAATATCGACAAAACATGTTAGCAATAATAAGGGTTCGTTCGTTAGTTTACTATACTAAGCTGGATGTTGCACTCCTCGTGTTACCGAAAAAGTAACACTGAATACTTTTTGATATGGAAGGGATTGGCCACAAGGCAAGCAAGTGACAACAAAGTGTATGAAGTGCTCCACAATGACAACAAAGCACACGTGGTAAAGATCAATGACTGTCCCAGGGCTGGTGAAACTCATTACGGATATGTTTTCTTCGACAAATCTGTCTACACCCCAGGTCCTGTTTGGGGTGTCGACAAGGTAAATATCTGTAATGTGCCAGAAAATAACTCCTACAGTAGAGGAATGTTATCTGTGATACAATCAAATCAGTAATGAGATGAATGTGCCCATTCAAATTACGTTGTGAAGCGGCGCGGCCGACATACTACAGCGGAATACTATTGAAGAGAGCTCTACAAACAATTAAACGGTTTTGATACCCAATAGGCTTTCAACATCGAAAAACCAAACAAAAATGGTTTACTCATTGTAAGGGTTGCAGCATAAAACCAAATATGGAAAAAAGTTCCAAGTTAATTAGTTTAACGGTCCCAGTCACCTAATAAGTAATTTCTCCAAATTCCTCTAATTGTCAAACGAGACAGGTATAGCAGTCTCCAATTGTACTCTACTCTCTACTTTGATTTTCATGCTTAATGTAAAACTCGCAACTCTTTTAATGCAAATCGCTGTGGAAATAATGAGGTGACAAAATAACGTCTCAGAAATTTTTCGTAGGTTTCTAAGCTCACGTTCTTGAAATAAGTTTGTTAGCTTTTAAAACGTGAATAGCTTTAACATCAACAGGATTTTGATCAAAGAAGCAAATCACGTGAATCTAGAATTGATAAAGAACAACGATCTGATTATACAAACGTGTCTTTTCTTTCTTGATAAGCTACATTGACACATCAGCTAAAAATAAATGTCTGCTTCATAAAAACAGACATTCCTTCGTACTCGAGTAATTTACCAGTTCTTTGCCGAGGTAGGTTGTTTTATTAATTCTGAAAGTACATTCTGGGCTCAAAACAGAGAGCTGCAGTAGCATGAGGTAAATTACCAAATTCTATACTACAATACAGAGTTGTCGACTTTTTTACAGGCACCATGTATTGTGATGGTGGAAGAGGTGGACAATAACAACTTATACATCGCTGTCTCTTCTCCTGATCTTAATTTGAACATTTCCGGAGTCCTGGAATCTAGTGGCGATATTAACGGCGATGATAGGTTTTACTCTATCAGTAGGCCAGTAGACATACAGGTGAGGTGAACATTCCTACCTTTATTTAAAACCCTACATATTTATTATCCTTCATCCTCCCAAAAAAAAAACACCTAAGGAAGGCGTCCGTCTTATGATGGTGTTCAGTTTAAGTGAAAGCTGATTGCAGAAGTGGTGTAAATTACGAGAATCTTAACGTAACTGTATAGGATTCTAAATGCCCCTGGTGTTTCAAGATTGCAAGATAAATGGATGGCCATCCCATCACGGCTGACATACCCTTCTTTCTTTTGAACGTCTAGGAACAGCTAAAGTCAAACGGTGGTAACCATGATATTTTTAGTCTTCAATTTACTAGAAACTTGTATATTTTCTATCATTGGCTTTGTCTAAGTAATAATTCCTCTGGAAGATGTTCTGTCATTACCAACTATTCAACATATTTTCTGTCAGGTGTTTTTCAGAAATGCTGTACATGTGGCTACTGGGGAAGTAAGGGTGAACGGAGCCATTGTCCCAGATACCGACAAAACAAATCATGTGACAGTGAAGCGGAATTCGGGCCGCACTACAGAAGGGCGTGTTATCAAGTTCAAAGAGCTTGTGAAGGGATTCAGTAAAGAAGTAAAACTCACTCGATGAGATGGAGAGGAGAAATTGACAGGATAAACTGTAATTGGCTGGATATTCGTTACTTTCTTTGCCGTCGGTCTTGCAGATCGACTTTGTTTGAACGCTGCATGTTCTTTGGTTTTATTATTTCTTGACAGATATTATCTCATAAATATATATGTAACAAGACATAACGCAATAAATGGCATTGTCCTGACTACGTTGTACAGTTTCGATGAACGTACCTCCACTTACATCGAACGAAGCATGCAATAACTCTCCGGGCATGCGCATGTGTTTACGCACATTAGCATCACCGTCGGTGGCGAAACTAGCAAAGTTTCTTGCGTAACCATTGTCGATATGAAGCTGTGTGCCATGATTCTTAAGTCTTACCAAAATGAGCCGAGACCGTTGATTAATCATTTCAAAGTTGAAAAGCAATGAAATGACTAAACGACCAGGCAGGTTTAGATAAAGGCTCTTCGGTAAACTAGCATCTTCCGAGCGTGCCACATGACTGGAATAAATAGAAGGGATAAAAAACTAAATACAATGGCGTGGCGATATGAACAATACTAAACTTGATGAGTTACTTGAAGATATATTTACAAATCGCAGAGATATCTGGGACTCGACATAGAAAACTTCACGGCTGACACAATACTGAAGCTTAGATAAAACTAGTAATAGTTATCACTAAAGCTGCCCCCGCTTTCTTTTATTTCTGCTGATTGAAAAGTTATTGTATGAACTAAAATTTTATATTTTTTGTTAACAATATCACTCATACTGTTCAAGAAACTAAGGCATCTTACCATAAATATGATCCAAAGTTGACTAAACCAACACATTCTGTTTAACTCATTCTATCACATGTTATAGTTCACCACTAAATTTTCCTCTGTCGTCATTGGTCAAAACTGATCACGTGATACAATATCTGTCAATAGAATGACCTAGGGCGACTATCAGACGATAATTTGGTTTTATCAACTGAGTTGATAATGTGAATTAGCCACCGTAAAGAAATTCAGAAGCTGACGTTTCGAGCGCTAGCCCTTCGTCGGAGCGAATCGACGATAGTGCCCGCTAAGAGGAAGTGGTGTATCAAAGGCAGCTTTCTCCTACAATTTTTTTTAGATGAGATGAAAAGAATTTATCGTGTCATGTGGATTTTAGTTAGAAGAGAGCAAGAGAAGTGATTTTTTATGCTGAAAGCTGCAGTAAATTACGATACAGTAAAACATCAAACGGGCGCAGAGGTTTCAAGATTCGAAGTTTCTTCTTTAGAAGTCAACAGTTGAGAGATAAATTGATCATAAAATTGTGTGTACATGTATAGATGTAATATCATCTGAGGAGGATACAACGGAAAATACGAAACAACTAAGCGCTCCAGAGCGGTTGGAAATTTTGATAAATAAATTGATAGTTGCCTCACGGAAATTTGATGTTCTTAAAGCAGATATTTGCCCGAGAAGCGAAACATCAACACTCTATTGTCTTTATTGTTCACCACTAAATTCTCCCTCAGCGGCAGGCCTCAAAACTGAAAACGACAAGGATTTATTTATCAAAATTTCCAGCCGCTATGGAGCGCTTAGGTGTTTCGTATTTTCCGTTGTATCCTTTTCAGATGTTATTTTATTGAAGTAATCCCCTTCATAAATCTTGATAAACTTTGTGATTTTCCCCACCTCCATTTCTTCGCTCACATAGTCACCTTTCGATGCACATATTTAGCGCTTTTAACGGTCATATGAAAGTACTATTCTGTCTAACAATGATATTCTTACAGTACAATGAAGCCGCCATGGTGCAGTCTCTTTTGATCTGTGTGATCTCGATATCTGATCAGGGTTCGTTTTTAGCAGACGTTTCCACAGGTGTCCAATAAATTATGACAACCGGCGTCGAAGGGGGCAAGCCAACCTAGGAGGGTCCAGGGGCATGATTCCTGGAAAGTTTTGAAATTTTAGGTTGCCGAAGATGTGACTTCATGTATTTTGGAGGAGATAAAACAAGACAAAAAAAGCGTTGCCTATGATCAGAAAATGGGACGTAGCGAGTAGCGCTGTTTCACCATTTAAGTGCTAATTTCTTCTTGAAACTTCTGAATCTGTAATTATCGTCATGAGCGCAAATTTTCATAACATTCAGCTTTAAAGCCAGTGGAATTCTGCCGTTCTACTGAGAACCCTGGCCTGTGACTGATATCAGTTGACCTACCAGCAATCTAACCAGGCAGTCTAACCATGCCAAGAGCTTGAAAACTGCAAAGTTACTTTTCGAGTGCTAAATTGGGGGTGTGTCTTTTTGCGGGCCCCCCCCCCCCCCCTCTCCCTCTTTGGGGTCTCAGTTATGACTGATTATGTGATGTCCATGTTACACGCGCGACATGAGGTCAGTGGTAGAGCGAATAAAAGAGGCTGGGAGCAATTCTTGGACATTTGGCTCACCTTGCGCTTGAATTTGGACTGATAAATGACCCGTTACTGTTTGTTACCGGTCGCTGGTGATGCAGGTCGTCGGCGAAAATGACCAAACGAGTGACAATTGAGAAATCAAAGCTATTTTTTTATCCCTAAAATTATCTCAGTTATCCCTTATCCCTATAATTATTTAGTCAGTTATCCCTTATCCCTAAAATTATTTTGCCAGTTATCCCTTATCCCTAAAACCCC